>CM072939.1:2125000-2465000 GCA_036971965.1 Nyctalus aviator
TCTGGAAACACACACACACACACACACACACACACACACACACACACACACACGGCTGACCAGGGCAGGCCCGGTGCAGAGAATGGTTGGGGGTGCTCTGGGGCTGGCGCTGGGGTGGGGGAGCCTTGCTGGGGTGAGGGGGTCAGGAAGGGGAAGGACCACGCAAACCCCGCCCGGATGCCGTTGTGCCTGAGGCTCTCCCTGGCCGCGGCCAGCCAGCTCCCCTGCATCAACGCTCCATCTTCCCACTGAGGCTGCACACTTCCCCGTTTCCCCACCCACCCACCCTTCACCCACCCCAGGACTGTAAACTCTGAAGCAACGTCCAGGGCCGTCTGACGCCTGACCACATGGGGCAGGGACTCTCCTTCCAGGGAACCCGGCAGCCGGGGCTCCTCCCAAGCTCCTCCATCACCACTGCTTGCGGAGCTTGGAGAAACTCACTTTTCCATCGTTCCCGCATTCAGCAGAGCTTTGGTGCCCAGCAGAGTCCCTGCCCGCAGGGAACTCTCTGCCATCCGGGTCTGATCTGATCGGAAGTAAGCCCCTCCACAGGGAAAATCCAGCCTGGCGCCCTCCTCGCCACCGCTGCAGGCAGTGGGCCCCTGCCAGGTTCCGAGAGGGACGTCTGTGGAAATGAACAAACCCAAAATGTGAGCAGGAGTGAGAACTGGAAGTGCTAATTGACCTCCAAGGAGGGACCAGGAGCATCCGTCGTCGGTCTCTGTAGGAGAGCAGAGCGTGGGTGGGCAGAGGAGCAAAGGGGTGGTAGCCTGGGGAGTCCAGAAAGTGCAATCATTCATTCACTCTTGCAACCACAGAGCTGCCTCTGAGCTGTAAACAGGACTCACAGGGTTCCTGCTCTCACAGAGCTCCAGCCCATCTCAGAGACAAACACCTATAAAACTAGCGTTCTGATGCGTGTTTTGAAAGAGGAGCACTAATGCCCCTTCCTAGCAAGGATTATTTTTTTTTAAATATATCTTATTGATTTTTCACAGAGAGGAAGAGAGAGGGCTAGAGAGTTAGAAACATCGATGAGAGCCGGGACCGGTGTGGCTCAGTGGATAGAGCGTTGGCCTGCGGACTGAAGGGTCCCAGGTTCAATTCCGGGCAAGGGCATGTACCTTGGTTGCGGGCACGTCCCCGGTGGGGGGTGTGCAGGAGGCAGCTGATTGATGATTCTCTCTCATCGATGTTTCTAACTCTCTGTCCCTCTCTCTTCCTCTCTGTGAAAAATCAATAAAATATATTTTTTAAAAATTTAAAAAAAAAAAAAAAGAAACATCGATGAGAGAGAGACATCGACCAGCTGCCTCTTGCACACCCCCCACCGGGGATGTGCCCGCAACCCAGGTACATACCCTTGACCGGAATCCAACCTGGGACCTTTCAGACCACAGGCCGATGCTCTATCCACTGAGCCAAACCGGTTTCAAGGATTTTGACCTGGGGTTGAGTGAGGGTGGAGGGAGGCCTGGGAAAGCACTGGTTTGGGCAGGGCCCTGAGAGAAGGGTGAGTCAGGTAGGGTGAGAGTGAGTGACGTACCGGGAAAGGGCAGGTAGGGGTGGAGGGAGGCTGTCCGAAATGTACAGGGAGGGAACCAGCTGAGGTGAAAAATAAAACTACGGCCCAGCCGGTGTGGCTCAGTGGTCGAGCATCGACCTATGAACCACGAGGCCATGCTTCAGTTCCCAGTCAGGGCACAGGCCCGGGTTGTGGGCTGGATCCCTAGGAGGGGGGCGTGCAGGAGGCAGCTGATCTGTGATTCTTTCTCATCATGGATGTTTCTATCTCCTTTCTGAAATAAATTTTTTTTAAAAATATTTAAATAATAATAATTATTATATAGAACGTAAATGAGAGAACATACGGAAAACATTTTGGTGCACTGCTAAGCACATAGGTGGTGCTCCATAACATGTTAACTTGGATCTTTATCACCATCGCCTTACCTAGACCTGCAGATGTGGAGTCCTGCCCTCACAGATACAAAAAAGAAAGCATATACTGCCCTAGCCGGTGTGGCTCAGTGGATAGAGCGTGGGTCTGCGGACTGAAAGGTCCCCGGTTGGATTCCGGTCAAGAGCATGTACCTTGGTTGCGGGCACATCCCCAGTAGGGGGTGTTCAGGAGGCAGCTGGTCGATGTTTTTCTCTCATCAACGTTTCTAGCTCTCTAGCCCTCTCAATTCCTTCCTGTGTAAAATCAATAAAATATATTTTTTTAAAAAAAGAAAGAAAGAAAACATATACTGTGTGTCGGACGAGCGGAACAACTTCCATCTTCACAATGACAGTAGTACTGAATCAAAGGCAACTCCAAAATACTTACAAGGATGAGTAACTCGGTGTCATCTCACGATGACGGCTGGCAGGCGTCGGTAAGTCTCCCTCAAGCTGCCGCTGACTAAAGAGGATGAATGAGGCTTCCTGGAGTAGACACCTTGGAAGAGAGCAATCTGTTGGGAAAACCACATTCAGTGTCAAATACGCAACAAGCAAAACATCCGTCAAAACAGCAGGAACAGAGCCGCTGAGGGTGCAGGGCCCTGAGCCGCAGAGGCTGCCGGCAGTGAGTGGTTCCCGCTGCCAGAGAACATGAATAAGCGGGAAGCACAGAAGCCGAGATCCTGAGGATGTTGAGCTCGGCCCTGAGCCAGCCCACGGGGGTTCCCTCAGCCATCGTCTCACTATCCGTGACCAGCCCCAATCGAAAAAACAAATGGTTCCTTGTGAAAGGAAACACAAACGGCACATCATCAACATGTGAACAGCTACCCCATCTCCCTCTCAAAAGAAAAATGCAAACTAATACTACCAGGATAGACTATGTTATACCTCCCAGGCTGGAGAAGATCACCCAAAAGATGCGTAATATGTTATGTGATAAGAGAAATATCTCTTATCACTCTCACACCACAGTGGCGGGAGCATAAATCAGTACCACCTCTAACAGAATAATGTGAGAACATCTATCAATATTTCAAGAGAATGAGAAGACAAGCCACAGACGGCAGGGAAATTGCAAGGACACATTTATAGAGGACTGTTAACTAAAATGTACAAAGAACTCTTAAGATTCAACAATAAGAAAGTGAATACCCAATTTTAAAATGGGCAAAAGATCTGAGCAGACACCTTATCCAAGAAGATACACAGATATCTTCTGACATGCAAATAAAAATATGCAAGATAAAGATATGCCAACCTGATCACCCCCTAACCACTTTCCTGCCAGCCTGATTGATGCCTAACTACTCCCCTGCCAGCCTGTTTGTCCCTAATTGCCCTCCCCTGCAGGCCTGGGTCCCCCCCAACTGCCTTTCCCTGCAGGCCCAGTTGCCCCCAACTTCCCTCCTCTGCTGGCCTGGTCACCCCTAACTGCCCTCTCCTGGAGGCTTAATTGCCCCCAACTGCCCTCCCTTGCAGGCTTGGTTCCTTCCAACTGCCCTCCCCTGCTGGCCATCTTGTGGCAGCCATCTTGTGTCCACATGGGGGCAGCCATCTTTGACCACATTGGGGCAGCCATCTTGTGTGTTAGAGTAATGGTCAATTTGCATATTACTCTTTTATTAAATAGGACTAGGAGCCCATTTGCAGGAAGATTCCTGCAAACGGCCACCCTCCCCGCATCACCCCGCCCTGCCCTGCCTATGCTTTCCCTCTGGCAGCCACCTTGCTTTCTGCTTTCCCTCCCTCTTCTTTCTAAGCTGTGTTCAGTCTTCACTCCTCCCTCTCTCAGGGTATGCAAATTAACCGCCAACTTTGTTGGGTCAATTTGCATACTTGCTCTGATTGGCTGTGGGCATAGCAAAGGTGCGGTCAATTAGCATTTTTCTCTTTTATTAGTGTAGATAACATGATACTCTAATTGTGGGTGCATGTCATTAAACGTTATCAAAACTCATAGAATATACAATGTCAAGAGTGAGCCCCAATGATGGTGGGGGATGTGTGGGAACTCTCTGTACTTTCAGCTCAATTTCGCTGTGAACCTGAAACTGCCCTAAAAAAAAAATAAAGTCTGCTAAAAAGTTAAACGCATACACACCCTTTGACCCAACAATTTTAGAATTTGTGCTCCAGATGCGCTTACGTAAGGACAAAAATGACCTTTGTTCAAAGCTATTTATTGCCACAGTATGAATAACGGGGAAAGATTAAGGGCAACCTAAATGCCCACCCATAAAGGACGTGGGTTAAATACATCAATTTATCGACCTAGAGGAACAATATGTGCAGCCATAAAGAAATGAAAGCTCTAGCATATTGATATGGATTGGTCTCAAAGGTGTTTTGTTAGGTTAAAAAAGCAAAGTGTGCAAAATGACAGGTAGTATGCTAAAATTAGTGTAAAATATCAGGAGGTGGGGAAAGAATATACACCGAGTGACCAGACTATTATGATCTCTGAACACATAATAATCTGGCCACTCGGTATATATATATATATGTGTGTGTGTGTGTGTGTGTGTGTGTATGTGTATATATATGTATGTGTGTGTATATATGTATGTATATATGTATGTGTGTATATATGTGTGTGTATGTGTGTGCATGTGTGTATATATGTGTGTGTATATATGTGTGTATATGTGTGTATATATGTATGTGTGTGTGTATATATGTATGTGTGTATATATGTGTGTGTATATGTGTGTGCATGTGTGTGTATATATGTGTGTGTATATATATGAAAATAAATACTACCCTATGATCACTGAATAGCCAATCAAGCAGGAGATCTTCAAACTTGACTCCATGATGTATTCGCTGACTCAGCAAACATCACCTGGATGCCTCTGGGTGCTGGAGGCGGAGGGTGCAGAGATGTGGGAGAACAGTCTAATGGAAAAAGGCCTTCCCGTTTGCCAGTGAAAAACGGAGGCCCAGAGAATGGATGGACCTTGGCCAAGGTCACCCAGGTTGCTAGTGGGAGAGTTGGGATGAAATCCATGTCTTCAGGCTCCTGTCTGGCTCTATTACCCGTAGGGCTTGAAGGACAGTGAAGGAAATAGACTTGATGACACACCTAATTTTGCAATTGTGAAGATAAATGAACTACAAAACTGGCTTCCCGTGAACAGAGCTTTCTCCTCCTGCACACTTTCAAACAGGCCTTGTCCCTGCTTGGTCACCAAAAAAAACGTGAAGAGGAAACTCAGCCAAAGAATGATCTTCTGTCCGGCTGGTGTGGCTCAGTGGTTGAGTGTTGACCTAGGAACTAGGAGGTCACAGTTCGATTCCCAGTGGAGGCACCTGTTCCGGTTGTGGGGGACATACAGGAAGCAGCCGATCAATGATTCTCTCTCATCATTGATGTTTCTCTCGCGCGCCCTCTCCCTTCCTCTCTGAAATCAATAAAAAACACATTAAATTTTTTTAAAAGTAGGCGTCCACAAATTATGCATATGCCAAATCATCGCATTGTACACTTTAAATATATACAATTTTATTTGTTGATTATACCTAAATAAAGTTGGAAAGAAAAAGAGGGGGCATGGAATGTGCCCGAGAGAGTGTTCTGGGAGAAAAAAACACGCTAGGAGGGAACTCCAAATGCAGGCTCCAGGACCCCTCTGCCTCCCAGGGTCTCCCTGACACATCCTCTCCCCTCTGTGACCCGCTGCTTCTCTGTGAAGCCAGGAGACCCACAGCTCACCTCCTCCTGCACCTCCCTGTCTCTCGGCCCATCGGCCTCCTTCATCTTTTCGGGGATCCTGGCATCATGCTATGCCCCTTCTTCCCACATCTCCAGCTGTGCCAGACTCAGGTTCTGACAGGGGCCCTCTGTCTTGACAGCCTGTGAGTGGAGGGATGGAAAGGAGATTCCAGCCGAAACCGGTTTGGCTCAGTGGATAGAGTGTCGCCCTGCAGACTGAAGGGTACCAGGTTCCATTCCGGTCAAGGGCATGTACCTTGATTGCGGACACATCCCCAGTGGGGGGTGTGCAAGAGGCAGCTGATCAATGATTCTCTCTCATCGATGTTTCTAACTCTCTATCCCTCTCCCTTCCTCTCTGTAAAAAGTCAATAAATTATATTTTTTTTAAAAAAAAAAAAAAGAAAGAAAGGAGATTCCAGGGTGCTCCGCTGGCTCGGCCCTTTCTCCCCGACCTTTAGCAAGGCCCCTGCCCGCGCCTTATCGCACTGTAAGTCTGGTACTTTCAGAGCCCAATAAACCACACACTCCCCTTTCCGAAGGTACATCACTTAGGCGATAACCTAGGTCATGCCCACATGCCCCCACTGCAAAATAATAAAAATAAAAATGCTTAAGGGAGCAGAGTATCAAAGGCCGTTATCACAGCTCCCTGATTACACACATGGAACCAGGCCTTCCCAGCTTCTCAGCCAGCCCCGCCCGGGAGCCCAGTGCTGAAGTCTTGGGGAATCCCGCTCACCGCCTCCAGGAAGCCCACCTGGGCTGCATGTTCAAATCCGCCCACCTCGGTCCCAGCTCCCTCAGGTTCTGGCAAAGACCTGGAAAGTACATGGCTTGAATGTGAGCGCTGGAAAGGCCACCAGAGATGATGTGACTCCTCTTCCAGCTTTCACAAATGGGTCACGGAGGGCCCGTGAGGCGGTGTGGCTCAGCGGGCACCAGAGCCCAGGCCTTCTGCCCCAACACCGCCTCCTGGATCCTTGCCCCCATCTCACCCTCAGCCAGTGTCTAGAGCCCGAGGAGTCTTCCTCTGTCCCCGTGAGGCCTCTCCAATAGTCCCTTCTTTCTTTCTTTCTTTCTTTTTAATTTATTGATTTCATATTTTTTATTTTTTATTTTTTGTTAATCCTAACCTGAGGATATTTTCCCGATATTTTCTCTCTATCCCTCTCCCTCTCTGTAAATAAATAAATAAATAAATAAATTTTTAATTTTTTTAAAAAAATATTTATGTATTTATATATTTAAATAAACATATAAATAAATAAATTTATATAAAAATAAATATATATGTATTTATATATATAAATAAAGCAGATCATGAGACCAGGAGCACAGAGACAAGCTGGAGCACCTCAGCATCCTGCACACAGCTGGTGCTCCGTAAGTATTTGCCACACCGGAGGCAGCCCGGGGTGGAGGGCAGGCATGGGAAGTCTGTGACATGGGGGAAGTCCCGCCCCTGCCCTGAGCTCACAGTCATCGGGTGATGCAGGAGGCCCACCCCATTCCGAGGGGCGGGGAGATTTGGGAAGGAACACTGGGCCGTGGGCCGGGCCTCCGCCCCTCCTCCCGCTGAGTCAGGAGGCGCCTGCTTTCGCCCGCTCCATTCAGGAAGACTTTGTCCTGAGAGGCTGGTGCCACCCTGTCCGGGTCACACCTGTGTCTGAAGCAAGAAGCTCTCATCACTTTGGGCGGCTTGTCACACTCTCTCTCTGGGAAACTTCCCTCATCACAGCTGGGGCGGGGAGCGCACACCCTCCGGGCAGCTATCTGGCTTCAGAGTCTACCCACAGGACACCTGGGTGGGCCAGGGGCAGCCGCAGACCCCGGGGCAAAAATAAGCAACTTCAGCGACTGTACATTTGGTTAATCTGGTGAGAAACAAATCATTGAAACTTTATTTTATTTTTTTAATATATTTTATTGATTTTGTACAGAGAGGAAGGGAGAGAAATAGTTAGAAACATCGATGAGAGAGAGTCATCGATCAGCTGCCTCTGCACACCCCCTACTGGGGATGTGTCCGCAACCAAGGTACATGCCCTTGACCGGAATCGAACCCGGGACCCTTCAGTCCCCAAGCCGACGCTCTATCCACTGAGCCAAACCGATCTCGGCAAATCATTGACACTTTAAAGAATCATTTTGAAGGGGGGAAATGCTGAATGGTATAAAACTAGACAACTTTGTCAGTTCATCATGTTTTCCTGCTTTGTTGAAGGGATAATTGAGATATAACAAACAATACATAAGTTTAAGATGAGACAGTATAGCCGAAACCTGTTTGGCTCAGTGGATAGAGCATCGGTCTGCGGACTGAAGGGTCCCAGGTTCGATTCCCGTCAAGGGCATGTGCATTGGTTGCAGGCACATCCCCCGGATGTGCAGGAGGCAGCTGGTCGATATTTCTCTCATCATTGATGTTTCTGGCTTTCTGTCCCTCTCCCTTCCTCTGTGTAAAAAATCAATAAGATATATATATATTTTTTAAAGATGAGACAGTATATGTAAAGTGCTTAACTTAATCACCAGCATTCAGGGAACACTCGTGAATAGAAATTAATAACCTTATTATTTATTTATTTTTCCACTTCCTTTCTGTCCTTCCAAACTTAAGAGTCTTCTAAGTGAGTGGGGGTGGGATGGTTTTATTGGGGATTGGCTTGGCTTTTGCTGGATGTGCACAGTTGGGTAGATAAGATCTCTTGCTTGTGTGGCAAGTCTCCAGGAGCACGTGGGCCAGGATGCAGGCACCCCAGGGAGACACGTGCTTGTGTGTCGGTAGCTGAGCAGCGTGTGTGGATGTATATCCGTGTCTATGCAAAACGTTGTTTCCTGCCCAGCTGGCGTGGCTCCGTGATTGAGCGGCGACCTATGAACCAGGAGGTCACAGTTCGATTCCCAGTCGGGGCACATGCCTGGGATGCATGCTCCATCCCCAATAGGCAGGAGGCAGCCAATCAATGACTCTCTCTCATCGTGGATGTCCTATCTCTCTCTCTCTCTGAAATCAATAAAAATATATTTTTTTAAAATAAAACACTGTTTCCTTAGAAGACTTTGGTAACAATGAAATAATTCAGAAGTCATTTCCTCTTACTTATCAACCAATGTACCAATGTTGGTAGGAAGATAATTAAAAATGGATTGGTCAAAGGGGAAGATCATGTTTTGATTGACGTCTCTTATACTATCCAAAGGTTCTAGAGATTGAAGAGAATTGTGATGACTGGTTATAAACATTCTATTCTAGCCTGAGCCAGTGTGGTTCAGTGGTGGAGTGTGGACCTGCGAACCAAGAGATCACTGGTTCAATTCCTGATCAGGGCACATGCCCAGGTTTCATCTCGATCCCCCCTTGAGGAGCAGGGGGGGCAGGAGGCAGCCAATTGATGTTTCTCATTGATGTTTCTACCTCTCTATCCCTCTTGGGTTCTGTACCCAGAAACCATCAACAAACGCCTACAAAGGCAAGATCCAAACCCTCAGCGTTACAGAACCTAAGCCCCAACCCCAGCCCCACGCTAGGGATGGAGCCCGCAACCTGGGCATGTGCCTGAGGGGGAACAGAACTGTGAGCTCCTGGTTCATAGGTCGACGCTCAACCACTGAGCCACACCAGCACCCAGTCTATTGTAAAGGTCCAGAAAAGGCATTAGGCTGAGGAGACCTGAGGTCAAATTCCAGCTCTGCCACTAACTCCCTGGCTAACCCCGTCTCCTCTCCCGGCTCAGTTTTGCCTCGGGAAAAGAGTCTGGCTTGGACAGGGTGACTTCCCAGCACTCCCCTCAGCTCTGCTCTGGGCCACCCCGCATCCCCCAGTTGTGTGTGTGCGCATGCCTGGGACAGGGTCCAGGTAATTCCTACAGGGTCAGACGATTAACCATTGGCCTGGGCCAGTTCCAGAAAGGACTCAAAAATTAACCTTGTTCCTCCTAGTTCCCCTTTTAATCTTTACCATTTGTAACTCTGAGAGGCATCGTTTCTCTCCTGCTCTCAGGGAACGGAGCCTGGAACAGTTCCCAGGTGGATACGTTTTTCCCAAGAGATTTAAGGGGCTGGAGTTGATCCTACTTGCTCTGCTGTGCTCCCCTCAGCCCCTGCCCGCCCGCCCCTGGGCACCACCTTGCTGATCATGGAGAGCAGAGGGGTGAACGCTTTGCAGCGTGTGCGAGCGTCCAGCTCACACCTGGGAGGTGGGCTTCTCTGCTGAAGTATCACCGTGGCCTGCTCTGAGTCCGTGGAACCACCTTCTCTCCTCACAGCCATCAATCACCTTTGCTGTTTAGAAAGGTCACTGGGGACTCTGTAAATCTATACACACCAGGGGCCCAATGCGTGAAATTCGTGCAAGGGGCTCAGCCTTCACAGCGCCCAGCTTCGTAAGAAGGTCGTTCAGGTGTCTGATCTAATTAGCATATTACACTTTTATTATTATAGATATACATATGGCGAGCAGGTGCACGTGTGTATGTATTGGTGCACTGATGCTATTCTATTTAGTTTGAGAGTGTGTGTGTGTGTGTGTGTGTTATAGACATACTGTGAACATCCATGGGTTTCACAGGTACCTTCCTCAAAATGTACACACATGTGTCCTGGCCAGTGTGGTTCAGCGGTTGAGTGTCAACCCAGGAACCAAGAGGTCGCCTGTTTGATTCCCGGTCAGGGCATATGCTTGGTAAGAGGGTGTGGGAGGCAGCCAGTCAATGGTGTTTCTCTCTCATCAATGTTTCTATCTCTCTACCTCTCTCCCTCTCCCCTCTCTAAAAACCAATAAAAACTTTATTTTTAAATGTATACACGTGTGGGCGAGTACATGGGGGGACATAAACATTTTTCATTCACTATTCACTCACCTGTCCAAGGAAGATGTCCTGAGGTTGGCATCACTGGGTAAGGTTCTGGGGGTGAATAAGGGAGGGCATATGGATGGGTATAGTCCCGGGCACTTGGGTGGTAAGCGTGTTTTCGCAGTGCTATGTAGAGGTCTGTGAAATCACTGTACCTACGTGCGTGTCCATCAGGGCCCACAGCAAACCAGGGAAGCTCCTGATTGCATGAGTGAGGGCGCATCCTCAGTTGATGCTGAAAGATGCTGCCGTGTACTCTCCCCGAGCCCCCGGGCTCAGATTCTAAACAGTCCTCGGGGCAATAGAGGCACCCTCTGCCCACTGCCCCACCCTCCCCACCCACCGGGAGCAGAGGCAGTGTTGCTAATAACAGGGCACCGAGAGTCCAGGCCGCTGGGAGCCACCTGAGCTTCACGTGTTTTTATGGTTTCCCAGTTAATGTTTGGCCCTGCGTTATTTCTGCTCTAGGAGGTCTGCCAGAAGAGGCCGGGAAGAAATGGGGGCGGGGAGATAAGGTGCCAGGTCACCTGCAGGAGGCACCTGCCCTGGCAGCTGCCTTTGGTCCCACAACGCCAGCAGGATGTCAGGTCCGGCCAAAGAAGGAGGAAGCCACCCAGAGAAAGGAAGGCCAGGGCTTCTGGGAACAGGGATGGGGAAGGGAGCCTTCGAAGGGATCCAGGAAGGTCCTCTATCAACATGACAGCCAGTCTCTGCTTGGTCCCCTCCCTCCGAGGACACGAGGAGCTCACCGCCTCCAAATGCTCTCAAGTGTCTGTTAGACTAGAACAAAAATCTACCTGCTGGCAACTTCCACTTATCGGTCCTACCTTCCCTCTCAAAAAAAAAAAAATTAATCTTCCTGGGAATAACCAACCACCCTTTGGTTAATGTCTCCAGAAAGTCCCTATTTCGGATGCTAATGTATAACCTGGGAAAGATACAGATTTACTTTATAGCTCTAAATTCCTTAAGAGTAGGGAGATTATATATATAACGTTGACCCTTGAACAAACAACACAGGTTTCAACTGCATGGGCTCCGTTGTACGTGGACTTTTTTGAATTAATACTGTAAATGCATTTTCTCTTCCTGATGATTTTCTTTTCTTAAATCTTTATTGTTTGAGAGTATTATAGATGTCCCCCATGGGTTCCTCCAAAAGACAAACATAGACCAACCACATGATCCAGTGATTCCACTCCCAAGTATATACCCCAAAGAGCTGAAAACACGTCAACACAAAGACTGGTGCATGCATGTTCCTAGCAGCTCCATTCACAATAGCCAAAAGCTGAAAGCAACCCAAATGTCCATCAATTGCCGAAAGGATAAACTTAATGTGGTCTATCCACATCACAGAATGTCATTCAGCTCTGGAGAGAAATAAAGTGGTGGTGCCTGCTGCATGCAGCATGGATAACCTGGCAAACATTACAGTGAGTGAAAGAAGACAGATGCAAAAGACCACATACGAGCCCGGCCGGCGTGGCTCAGTGGTTGAGCATCGACCTATGACCCAGGAGATCACGGTTCAATTCCCGGTCAGGAAACATACCCGGGTTGCAAGCTCTATCCCCAGCGTGGGACTTGCAGGAGGCAGATGATCAATGATTCTCTCTCATCATTGATGTTTCTCTCTCTCTCTCTCTCTCTCTCTCTCTCTCTCTCTCTCTCTCTCTCTCTCTCTTTCTCTCTTTCTCTCCCTGTCCCTTCCTCTCTGAAATCAATAAAAACTTTTAAAAGGCTGCCTAGGATGGTCCTATAAATATGTGAAGTGTCCAGAATAGGTAAACCCATAGAGACAGAAAGCAGATTAGTGGTTGTCAGGAACTGAGAGAGGAAGAAATAGAGCGTGACCACGTTTTCCTTTAGGGTGATAAAAAACACTTTGCAACTAGATAGAGGGGATGACTGCCCAACAATGCCAATGGTATTAAATGCCACTGAATCATATACCTTAAACAGTTAACGTTGTGTTGCTGAAACCGGTTTGGCTCAGTGGATAGAGTGTCGACCTGTGGACTGAAAGGTCCCAGGTTCGATTCCGGTCAAGGGCATGTACGTTGGTTGCAGGCACATCCCCGGTAGCGGGTGTGTGGGAGGCAGCTGATCTATGTTTCTCTCTCATCGATGTTTCTAGCTTTCTATCCTTCTCCCTTCCTTTCTGTTAAAAAAAATCAATAAAATATTTTTTTTAAATTAACGTTATGTTGTGTGAATTTCACCTCAAAGTTTAAAAATAACGTCTGGGCTTCCTGGGCCTCTCAAATAACTGCATCGGCATTGCCTTCTCCGCCAAGGTGGGCACCAGGCCCCTGCCTAACAAAGTCAGGAGTCCCAGCTGGGGACCTTTACCAAACAGGCCGACCATTGGGGCAGAGCGCCCCTCATGGCTCCCCTCCTCTCCACCTCAGCAACTCTCCCTCGGCTCAGTGAGGCCACAGGTGCGCCCTCCTCCCCAGCCCGCAAAGGTGTCAGAGCAAGAAATGAGGGGAAAGGGCAGCTCCTTAGTGCCGACCTCCCTTTGAACTCCCTGGGTGGCCCCTGCGCGGGTTTGCACATTCAATAATTTACCAACTTGCCAGGGCGCCGGGCCTGAGCTGGTGAGGGGCACTCTCTCCGCTCCACCACGGACAGTGACCATTCACTGACCATCTGCTACGGGCCACCACAGTGCATGGGCTTTTACTTAATTATCATCTTTCTTTTCCTGGGTCTTGCGAAGCATTCTAGCCCAACAGTTCTGTCTGCACTTACCCAAATCAGGCCTTTTCCTGCCGCCCCGTGGGCCTGGAGAGCCCTCTCTCTCCACACCCTCCACTGCCTGGCCAACCCCGACCCCTCTGCTCTGATGCCACCTTCCCTGAGGTCAAACTGAAACACGCACACACACACACACACACACACACACGCATTAATTTTGCTTCCTCTTGTTCTCATGGGTCTCTATGCAGACCTCCATGCATTTGTCCCTGGGTTAGGCAGGGACAATATGTCTGACATTCCTCGAGGACGGTTCAATCAGCACCTCCACCCACCCGGCACACAGTGGGTGCTCCCGGCACACAGTGGGCGCTCCCGGCACACAGTGGGCGCTCCCGGCGCACAGTGGGCGCTCACCACCAACGTCACACCAAACCAACGGGAGCCGCCTCGGTCCCACCCCCAGTCACCTCATGGCTCTCTTTCTACTAAATGGCAGTTTTCCTAGCAACTAGAAACACCCCAGGCGGTTGGAACAAGGTGTTTAGAACGTTAATGGGTGAAAATGGGTTCCAGCCACATCTATTTCAAGTAAATTATGAGTTTTATGAGCTTTATGGCCTTGGTCGCCTTGGCTACCCCGCTGTTGGTTGGCACACCCTGCTTCGTCCCAGGGTTGGAAACGTTCCCCCGGCAGGACCATGTCCGCCAGGGGTGGTGTGAAGGGGGTGAGAACTCGGCACCTAAGGGACCAGCACCGTCTGAGTCCTTCACACTGTCGCCATAGTAGGACCCTTCCTCGCTTCCAACTGAGACGGCCAGCGGGTTGGGAAGTCCAGAGGGGTGTGCCATGAGAAGGTCCCGGGAAGAAGAGAGAGCGAGGGAGAGCCAGGCCAACAGCAGCCCCCACTCTGGGTGTAACGTAGGATTGTCCTCATCCGAAATTAATTGTACTAATATATATTATTTAACTCAAGTATCCCAAATATTCGCACTTCAACATGTAATCACTATAAAACGTTACAATGAGATGTTCTGTGTTCTTTTTCCCATGCTAAATCTTCAAAATCTGGTATGTAGCCTGACTGGTGTGGCTCAGTGGGCAAGCATCGACCTATGAACCAGGAAGTCACGTGCAGTGGTTGTGGGCTCCATCCCCACTGGGGAGGGCGTGCGGGAGGCAGCTGACCCATGATTCTCTCTCATCATGGATGTTTCTATCTCTCTCTCTCCCTCTCTCTTCCTCTCTGAAATCAATATAAATATTTTTAATACAAAATCTGGTGTGTCGTTTACACCTCAGTGCAGATAAGCCAAGTGCCCAATGGCCACGCGTGGCCAGTGGCTACTAGCAGCCCAATAGCACCTCCCCTGAGCTCCAGGCCCTTGCCAGCGGCCCGCCTGTCACTCCATTGCCTGGCTCACAGAAAGCTCTGAACGTCCTCGTTCCAAAATTGCATTCTCGTTTCCCACCGTAAACTCCGCTTCCACACTCCAGCAATGGCACCGCCCCCGTCTGTTTGCTGGAATTAAAAACCCGAGCGTCCCCCTTCTCCTTCACTGCTGCCCCCATCCGACAGGCATCGGGCCTTGCGGCTCGCCCATGGCTGTGGCTGTCCACCTGCCTCCGTCATCCGCCTGGACTCGCTCTTCCACTCCTGCCCCCTGTCCCCCCCTCCAGAGCCGACAAGATCCCAAGCGGCGGGAGGAGAAAGCCAAGGCTGGGACCGCCTGCTCCCTCCCTCGCCACCCTCCTCGCCCTGCGGGTGCAGGTGCGGGCCCAGCCCCGGGCACAGGCCACAGGGCGCCCTGATGGCCGCTGAGAGGCCCAGACACTCGACGGCTGAGGGGCTGGAGGAGAACCCATGAGACTTGACTACCTGCTGGTGGGCTGACAGGCTGGCTGGGGGACTGACGGACAGGCCGGTTGTGCTGGCTGACGTGACTGACTGACAGGCTGGCTGATGAGACTGACAGACAGAGGGGGGTTGACAGGCTGATTTACGGGGTTGCATGACAGGCCGGTTGTGCTGGCGGACAGGGGGGCTGAGGGGATGACAGACAGGCTGCACTGACTGGGCTGCTGCCGAGGGTGCTGCGCCGGCGCCCGCCTCTCCGCCTCCCGGTCACTTCGGTCCCCTCACCGCCGCCTGTCGCATCATCAGCCCCGGTTTCCGAGCCGAAGCGCAGGGAGCCCGATGGGCGCAGCGGCTCCTTCCCGGGCCGAGGGGGACGGAGCCCGCGGTGCGTGGCGGCCCCTGGCGGCGGCGCTCGGGAGGGCGGGGGCGGGCTGTGGGCGGGGTCAGGATGGGGCTGTGGGCGGGGTCAGGATGGGGCTGTGGGCGGGGTCAGGATGGGGCTGTGGGCGGGGTCAGGGCGGCCCTGTCTCGGGGGCGGGGCTAACGCCGAGAGCCGGGAGCTGTGGGCCCTGACGGGAGGGCTCCCCAGCCCCCTCCCCTCCCCTCCCCTCCCTCCCCTCCCCTCCCCTCCCCTCCCCTTCCCTTCCCTCCGCCCCAGGGCCTCCCCTGCTGCTCTTCAGTCGCGGTGGGCGGGTCCCCTGCAGACCTGAGGGCGGAGAGAAGTTCCGCCTCCCCTGGGACCCCCTGGCACCCTGGCATCCTGGCGGTCCAAAGCCCGGCTGAGGTGGGGGTAGGGGGGACGGCGGGACCCTCCCAGGCCAGGCTGGCCTCAGAGCTCCTCGGGGGTGGAGGGGCCCAGAAATCCCCGGTGACTCCGCAGGGACCTGGGGAGGCCACTGTTACTGGGCCCAGCACTGCCCCCCAACACACACACACACACACACACAAACACACAACACACACACACAAACATACAACACAAACACATACACACGCGCACACACATACACAAACACACACATAAACACACAAACACAAACACACAATACAAACACACACGCAAACACACACGCAAACACACAACACAAACACACACACACAAACACACAACACATACACACAAATACATACACACATACACAAACACACACACACAAACACAACACACACAAACACACACACATAAACACACACACACACACACAACCTCTTAATAGTCATCTCCAGCTCTGCTTGAACCCTGACTAATGCATAAAGGAAATGAAGGATGTGTGTGTGTGTGTATGTATGTATGTATGGTGTGTGTGTGTACACACACACGCGCATATCCTGGAATCATAGGACCCAATCCTGTTTAGTCACTCCTTTTTAAAATATATTTTTATTTTTGTTAATTTATAATTTTTATTAATTTATTAATATTAATATATTTGATTTTAAATATATTTTTATTTTTATTTTTTTTAAAATATATTTTATTGATTTTGTACAGAGAGGAAGGGAGAAAGATAGTTAGAAACATCGATGAGAGAGAGTCATCGATCAGCTGCCTCATGCACACCCCCTAACGGGGATATGCCCGCAACCAAGGTACATGCCCTTGACCGGAATCGAATCCGGGACCCTTCAGACCCTTCGCTCTATCCATTGAGCCAACCGGTCTTGGCGATTTTAAATATATTTTTATTAATCTCACCTCAATGATGAAAGAACCACTGATCAGTTGCCTCCTGCATACCCCACACTGGGGATCAAGCCTGCAACCTGGGCATGTGCCCTTGACCGGAACTGAACCTGGGACCCTTCAGCCCACAGACCGATGCTGTCCACGAAGCCAAACCGGCTAGTCGGCGTCACTCTGTCCTAAACTCAGGGCGGTCTGTGCCTTTCCGAGTCCTGCCGTTGGAGGCCGTAGCAAAACCATGGTTGTTTGACTGTGGGGCCGAGAGTAGGCCTGGGAGGTGGATGGGGGCCGAGGGCCCACACACAGGCCGCTTATTCCTTCCCCCACCCCTGCCCCAGGCTTAGGCCTCCGGGATGCCACCTCCTGTTCCCAACCTCTCCCTGCTTTTCCTGGAGGAGGCCGTGCCCACCCTCCTCCCCCAGGAGCAGGTGCAGGGCTGGGAATGAGGGGCACAAACCACGCTGCCTCCTGGGGAGCCAGCTGGTGAGGAGGCGGCGCCGCCCGCAGCCAGCTGGTCCATATGCCGCTGTCCGCAGCCTCTCCCGCCTCCACCCCCAGGCCCTGTGTCCTGTGCACACCCACACCTCCTGCCCTCCCGGCCTGACTCTAACCGTCCCTATGATTCATCAGTTACATTTCCTTCCGCCTCGGCACCAGCCTAGAGGGCAGGCGCTGCTGCTGCTGTCATCATCCCCATTTCACAGAGGAGAAAACTGAGACTCAGCCTCCCACCCATCCCTCCTCCAGGGGAGACAGGCCTGGGCAGAACCCGAAAGGCCAGCGGAGAGCGCCTGTGGTGGAGAGGAAGCAGCCGTGATGGGCGGAGGGTCTCATCCCCTCCCAGTCCCTCTGTCGGCTCCTCAGCACAGATGGTGGCGGTGACCAGCAAAGACGTGGCCGGCCTGACAGCACCTGACTCACCGGCCAGGCTGGTCCTCTTGTTAACACATCGCTGGCACTCTGTGTGTTCCCTTCCCAGCACCGCTCTCAGTCCGCACCCAGGTTCCCTTCGCCCCAGCACACACAGGACTGTGGCTCCGTTAGGACAGGCACAGGGCTGGCTTTGCTCATCCTGGGGTGGGGTGCCCCCACGCAGGAGGAGCTGGATCAATGCTAATGAGGGGAGGGAGGGAAGGCAGGCACCTTCCTGATGGTGGGCGGGGGCCCCTGCCCTGGTTTACTTAAGAAGGCCCAGTTTTCACCCGTCGTCCCAGCACCATCATAATGCGCCCTGGTTCCCGCTCCGGTGTCCCAGTTGGGTGACATAGTACGTGGTCAGCCTAGTTATTGGAAGGGAAGGATGGGGATTCGCCCGAGCGCTCCTGCTCTTTCCCAGGCCCGTGCTGGGTTCCCACGTTTCCCCTCAAAGGAAGCCCAACGCTTTTTCTTCTTGCTCCTGAGATGCTTCTCTTTAAAAAAAAAAAAAATATATATATATATATATATATATATATATATATGCTCCATGCATCGCGCCCAGCCCCCAGAAATACATAAGGATTCTGTTTGCCCATTTCACTGCAGAACTGTCCTCCTGGAGGGTTGCCATGGTGACCAATTGATGTCACTGCCCTGGAAACAGTTGCCTAGGAGATGAGTGATGTCAATTCCAGGAGATGGTTGCCATGGAAACCGTCCCAGTGGAACTAGGGGGCGGCCAGGAAAGCAAAGAGGGCGGAGGGCGGATGCAGAGGGGACAGATGTGAAGGGCGGAAGGAAGAGGGGCAGGGCAGGGGGGAAAGGCCAGGAAGAGGATGAGGACCATCCCAGAGCAGTTGGAAATAACAGGATCTCAGAATCAGCAAGGCACCAGAGAACCCCCCATCCCCCCCAAAAAAAGCACTCGCCTCCTTTTCAGGGGCTGCTGAGAGGCCAGAACTCACTCAAGGTCACACCATCAATTTAGAGATGATGTTAGAACCAATCCTGAGCCGAAACCGGTTTGGCTCAGTGGATGGAGCATCAGCCTGCGGACTGAAGGGTCCCAGGTTTGATTCCGGTCAAGGCATGTATCTTGGTTTCGGGCACATCCCCAGTAGGGGGCGTGCAAGAGGCAGCTGATCGATGACTCTCATCGATGTTTCTATCTCCCTTCCTCTCTGTGAAAAATCAAAATATATATTAAAAAAAACAACCACCACCACCCTGAGGCCTCCGGACCCTGTCTCTTACATGGCTCATTGGTAGTAGACCGGGGTGAGACTACAAAGGATTCCCTTTGGTCGTTGCATTTTTATTTTTTTTTAAATCCTGGCCTCAAGCCAATCAATTATTCATGTTTTTTTTTTTTAATTTTTTATTTCAGAGAAGGGAGAGGGAGAAATAGAAACATCCATGATGGGAATGATTGATCGGTTGCCTCCTGCACGCTCCAAAAGGGATCGAGCCTGCAACCCTCATCTGTAGGGCGGGCACAAAACCTTTAGAAAGGCAGACGAGGCGTGAAATGAAAGTTTCCCCCACAGCCCTTGCTCTGAAGAGCACTGCCAATGTCAGAACAGTTCTTGGTGTGTGTTCTATTGATTTCTGAGAGAAGGGAAAGAAACATCCGTGAGAAACATCGGGGATCGAAACTGTAGCCTACGCATGTGCCCTGACCGGGAACCAAACCACCCACCACCTCTGGGTGTACAGGACGACACCCCCACCCAGCCACACCACATAAGAAAAATTTCAATGTCTACCTGTGTGTCAAAGCCAAGTGTCCTGGCCGGGTAAAGCTTGTGGCTTTAAGATACCTGACCTAATTGAAGTGAAACTGGGGAACCATTTTAGCCAGCAATTAGGCCAACTGGAAGCAGGCTACCTCGGGAGTTTTTATAACAACGTGGGTCAGTCCTCTACTTCAAAATGAGAAAATAGGTTAAACCTCATTGCTTAAACGTTCTGTGCGCCACCATTTAAGCTCAAGGACAGAAATGGGGTCACTTTGCCAGTCTAATAGCAAGCTGTAGTCAAGAATAAAGTAGGTAAGCCCCGGCTGGGGCCTCGGTTGGTTGGAGCATCAGCCTGTACACAGAGGTGGGGGGTTCGATTCCCGGTCAGGGCGCATACCTAGGTTGCAGGGTCAGGGCATGTACGGGAGGCAACCCATGTTTCTAAAACCAGCTGAACCAATCCGCTGTCCCAGGCACCGCCCTGGAGGTGGTAACAATTGTAAGGGGCTGGAGACATCACCTGGGGAGGAATCCAACTGGTGATGCTGAGCCTCAAGTGCTGGGGAGCAAGAAGTGGGGAGCCCGCTTCAGAGGTTAGGTCTTTTTTAAACTCACACGGAGGCTCGTTTTTTAATTTTAAAGACTACTCAAAGCTTTCTTAATATGAACCAGTAAAAGTTATTTCAGGAATCCAGGTTGTGTCCCTAGTTGACATTTTATTACACCTAATACAGGGAAAATGTTAAGAAAATTTGAAGTCAGGCTGGTGTGGCTCAGTGGCTGGTGGTTTCCCGGTCATGGGCACACGCCCCGGGTTGCGGCTCTATCCCCAGTGGGGGGTGTGCAGGAGGCAGCCAATCAATGGTTCTCATCATTGATGTTTCTCTCTCTCTTCCTCTCCAAAATTAGTTTTAAAAAATGTTTAAAAAACAAATTAAAAAAAATTTTTGAGGACATGTATAAGCTCACTGGGTACCTTGAGTTTTAATACCAACCAGCACCCCAGTAGGGTGGGACAAACACCCTCCTTCCCAAGCTAAACAAGGCCTGACCCTCACAGAGGCTGCCATAAAAGCAGTTATCAGGGAGGGTAAGGGATAAGAGGCTACGATGGCTGGCTCACAGGAAATTATTTAAAATGCAGGAGTCGTATGTGTGCATTACAAAATGTGTAATGTAACCAGAAGGCAAAAAAACTGCATGAAAAATGCTTCATGTGAGAGACAAACCGGGATTTGATGTGGTGAGCTGTGACAGCTCCCTGAGGAGGGGAAATGAAGACATACACCTAAAGAGATCTCCCCAAAGCAGCATTTATTTACCCACTGAATTCCGAAACATTTAATTTAGAAGTCTGGCATTTCAATAATTACCCATCTTGATTGACATGGGCTGAAACACGTGGCGTTGTCAGGATACACAAGGACACTACCCGAAGGGTTACAAAAAATAAATCCATGATTCTTAAACAATCGCAACCAAAAAAAAAGTTACAGGTATCAAAACTTTAGATGCATCGCATGTAAAAGGTTTGTGCACATCATAATTTAAAGAGGCGAAACAAGGCGCTACTGAAACCTCACGTGAACAGTTTCTAGAAAGCTGATGGAAAGAAGCAGTGTTCTCTTTGTCTCAGCTTCCCTTAACGGTTTTCCATTAGCTGAAGAAGAGGCGGGAGGGGTGAATTCTTTTTTGCATGCACAAGATGTACTGCTTATTAACAAAACACTATCAGCTCGTTTTAAATGGGTCGCTTAAATATCATCGCAGCCTGTTTGGGCTCATTCTCCTTCCTAAACTTCTCCATCGCTTTCCCAACTACGCAGAGGCATCGTACAATGCCTCGATCAGAACGCACTTGTCTACACAATTCAAAAGAAAGCTCCCGTGGGCTCCCTGAACCATCGACCCAGCAATGCCCACGACGGATCTGAGCCTGCTTCCCGGGGGGCAGGGGAACAGGTCTGAGTAGCGGTGCTGCCGATACAGATAGGTTTAGCACTAGATACTTAGTGATTGTGGCCGGGAAGAATCAGTGATGGAGGGGGCGGTGGGCGGAGGGAGGGCCGGGACCGGAAGGCTCCTCAGTTGCCTTCGCCCGCGTCTTCATCCTGCTGGTCGCTCGTCCAGAGGGTGAGGTTGTCTCGCAGCAGCTGCATGATGAGCGTGGAGTCCTTATAGGAATCCTCGTTTAGCGTGTCCAGCTCCGCGATGGCGTCATCGAAGGCTTGTTTGGCTAAGAGGCAGGCCTGCTCGGGCGCGTTCTGGATCTCGTAGTAGAAGACGGAGAAGTTGAGGGCCAGGCCCAGCCGGATGGGGTGCGTGGGCTGCATGTGCTCCTTGCTGATTTCGAAGGCCTCCTTGTAGGCCGCCTCGGAGGCTTCCACCACACTGTTCTTCTTCTCGCCGGAGGCCACCTCGGCCAGGTAGCGGTAGTAGTCGCCCTTCATCTTCAGGTAGAACACCTTGCTCTCGTACTGGAAGTCATTGCAGTTCTTGATGAGGAACTTGTCCAGCAGGGCCAGCACGTCGTTGCACACGGTCTCCAGCTCCTTCTCGATCTTCTCCCGGTAAGCCTTCACCTTCTCCAGCTTCTTCTCGTTCCCGTCGGCCATGGTCTTCTGCTCGATGCTGCTGATGACCCTCCAGGAAGATCGCCTGGCGCCCACCACGTTCTTGTAGGCCACGGAGAGGAGGTTCCGGTCTTCATTGGAGAGGGGTTCGTTGAGCTCTGTCACCTGCAAAATGCCGGAGATATTAACACTGAGACCCAAGTCCGACAATCTTGGAAAGAAACCTTCCCTTCGTTCTCACCAACACCCTTCTCGAAAGCAAGATTATGGACAAGCCAGTCTGCAGGAAAGCCAATCAGAGACTGCAATCTAACCAGAGAAACAACAACTACTTGAAGTATTAAATTATTGCTTTGAGACATCCCTAATTCAGACCTTCTGAGCTCTGAGTCGCCTTCGCCTGGGCAGAGGTAAGGGGAGAAGGGAGCCATGGAAGGTCATAGGTGATGGCATCTAGAGGTGAGTGGGAAAGCCGCAAAGGTCCAGCTGTTCTGCACAAGATATTCTCAACAATCAGATCATACGATTCCTTTGTCAAATGTTCAGAACTTACAGACTGCAAGTCTGTTCCAGATTCTACTTCCAACTTTATATTCTAGAAAGCAGCAATGAAGCCTCCCTCATAACATTTATAGGTAAGCGCTCCCCAGATGAGATCACACACCGCACAGACCTAGTGGCCAGAGTGTCGGCCAGTGTGGTTCCATGGAATCCCACTGGGACACCCGGCCCTCCCTCCCCTGAGCCACAGCGGATGCGTTAGGGGCAGGGAAGGGCCCCAGCCTCCGCTGAAAGGAAGCAGAGCGGCTCAGCACAAGCTTCACTCCACCACCTGCCAGGAACCCTACTGGCCACCAAGGATGGAAGCACCACCTGTTCGCCGGGTCCCGTTAAATGTCACCAGCTGTGATGCCATTCCTCAGTTCTCCATGATGCCACCTCCAAGCGAGCCAGCTAGAGCCAGCTATGTCGTTGGTGGCAAGAACGATGGGCTGTGTTGTTGTTGAGCCGTGTCCCCCCCAAAAGGTCTGAGGAAGTCCCGATCTGTAGCACCTGGCTGTGTGGCCTTATTTGGAAAAGGGCCTTTGCAGATGTAATCAGTTTGGATGAAGTCACCCTGCATTAGGGTGGATCCGACAGCCAATGCCTGCCGTCCTTATAAGGAAAAGGAGGTCCGGAGACAAACAAACACACCGAGAACACCCTGTGATGTGGAGGCAGAACTGGAGAGCTGTCTACAAGCCCAGGAACATCAATGACAACCGGAAGCCAGGACCGAAGCGAGGACCAGTTCTTCCCCAAAGCGTCGGAGGGAGCACAGCTCTGCACACTTCTGGAAGCCACCCCATTTGTGGTTCTTTTGGGGGCTGCACTGGGAAACTAAGGCAAACTTGGAGTAATAAAACCTTGGTCTAGGCCTCAGCAAAGCCAGTAAGTTGCTAAACTGGCCTGGGTCTTCTATAAAGTAGGGCGATTCCTTAATTACATGACCTGCTGGTCAAGAGAAGCACTTGGGAAACCATAAATTAATCAACAACAGAAAGGTATTAGTGTAAATCACACCAAATAAGGACAGAATCTCCTCCAGTGGAGGGGGAAAGCCAAGTTCAATGGAGAAAGCTATTAACAGCACATTAAAAACAGACATGCTTAACACGCCCTGAGAAGACAGCAGTAAGAATCCAGAATTTTCAAAACAAACATAAGCAACAAATGTAATCACTGTGTAAAATTAGGAAAACTTGTGCCAAGTTCCTACAAAGTGAAACAAGTAATTATCCACTACCCCAACTCAACAAAGCCCAGGCAAAATAAAATATCAGCTCCCTCTCCTAATGGATTTATTCCCTGTCCAAAGTCCCCATTCTTCTGCCGTGATCCTTAGCCTGAATTTCCTCTCCTCTGCCTCAATGAACCCAACCCCGCTTCTATCTTCAGCTCTGTCTTTGCCTACAAGTCGCCCCTGCCCATTCCCCAGGCTGCTGCCTGCAGGCCAGGCTCCCCATTCCTCTCACACTGGCAGAGTGGGCTCTGAGCTCTGTGGTCCTATGATCTGCCCATCTTCTCTCCACTAGCCCACATCTGGGCTCCCTTCAACTCCAGCTGGACACACTAGTTTCCTCCAACTGTGAGTACCTTAGTCACTCATCTGTGTATCCGAAAGATAGTCTTTGTAGACACTTGTTTGATAATTTGGTCTTCTAAGGAAGAAATCCTTATAAATCAAAATTCTGTATCAAATACTCTGAAAGGTCGCAGGACGCTTGAATCCTCTGGAATAGCCCTTTTCTAGGGCCAATGGCCAATGAAACATAGCCTGAAGCAAGGACAGAATTTGGAGAGCCCTCAGATCTTGCAGGAAGTAAATCTGAGGACGGCCACTTGACATGAAAATGCAAATGTATCCAAAAGGGTCCCTGCATCCTCCATCCTTGACTGAGGAAGCTGCTGTGTTAGGCTCTGTAGATGCACAAAGGTAACCCTCCACAGCACACCAGCAGCCCCAGTGCACACAGATACACTGCACAGCACTTAGGATGTCTGTACTGGGGCAGAATCAGTACTTTAACAAAAACCTAAGCCAGCAGGAGTTCAGCCTGAGCCCACTGTGTGAACTGGCATCAATCACCACCTTTCATCAAAAGTAAAAGGGGGGTCAGCCCGAATGATCTCCAAGGACTGCGGCTCCCAATCCTAGGATTCCGTTTTCCCTGGTAAATGAGAGGCATGGTTAAGGCATGAGGCTGATTCTTAATGTAAATGACATGTGGGTGCGTCTGGATTTCAGGAATTCACGTAGCATTCCCTTTCCCCATCAGGAATCAGCTGCCAGAACAGGCTCCTGGGCGGTATTCTTAATGACACCTCCACAAGGAAAACAATTAACTAGGAGCATGCGTGTTTATGTAACAATCACCTGGTTGCCTGCCAGTCTGAATGAATCACTGTCAGCATCAGCTGAGGGTGACTAACTTCACCAGGCAAGCATTGTTCCGAGAACCTTGGCCAGGACCTCACTGGATACATTTATATATGGTATTTTTTTTTTTTTTTTTAAATCATCCTGGGTTACAGTGCAGTTAACGAAGAGAAACTTAGGGAATCAAAGTAGGCTTATTGCTTGACCAAATAACTAAAAAAAAAAAACTGGGCGTGTTCCCAGGTGGGAAGGAAAATTATGTCAAAGGAAAACCAGATGGCCATTAAAGCCAAACAGATCCACAGATCCAGAGATTGACTGGCGATCCTTATGGGAAAGAGCCTTCATAACATCATTTAGCCCCAGTTCCCAACCCTTCAAATTCCAAAGCACTGGAGCCAGGAGACCAGAGCAGTCCAGTCCTTCGCTAAGGGAGGCAGACGCTGGCCAATGGAAAGAGAGGAAAGCACCAACTGGGGTCCCAACCACACGAACACGGAACCAGCACGACCACCTGGGGATTCTCTGGGGTGATTTACTGCGTCTCTACAATCCTGCTTCCCAATGGTTCCGATTAGAACATGAAGGCGAGACAGAGAGTTGTCACGACAGAAGAGACCTAGACAATGGCTCTTCCGCTCGGACGCAGGTTTCAACACTCGTCCGAGCCTTCGCCTGGCAACCCCACCTGGGAGGGCTCCCCACCTCGTTTCCTCCTGCTTACACTCTTCCTGCAAATCTTGAATGGTGGGCCCTTGCCATTCATAAAGCCCCACTCTCCACTTCCTTTAAGGACTGGCTCCTGTCGGCCCCTGGTCTTGCATCCTTTCCACGCACGCAGTCCCAGCGAGCGCACTCACCTCCCCCTCCCCCTCTCTGCTTCACATCACACAGCTTTAGGAAGAGTCACCAATAACCTGGCCTACCAAGAACCCCCTTCTCCTCCTGTGACACTGCGGCTTGCTCACAATCCCGCAGGGCCTCCTCCCTAACTCGCCAGGCAGTAAACTCCTCGTTTGGGAGTAAAAATAGACCCACTGCTAAAAATAGCGCAGGGAGTATTTGGGAAAACTTAAAGTTCTTATTCTGGGAAACAGCCAGCCTCACAAGTAATACTGAGCAAACAAAAATGCCCTCCCCGGCGGCCAGGCCGCAGCCGGGCTGGTGCTTCCCCTTCACCGCTCCTCCACACACTGCCACCCCCTCCGCACTCACCCACCCCACGCCACCAGCCAGTTTGCTTCTCACACTAGAGTTTGTAACAGAAGAAAACGATTTTCATAAACAATCAGATAAACATGACCACATCATAAAACCTTTAAGCTTCAGTGGCAGAATCCTATCTATACACCTGTTTTGTTTTTTGAAGTTAGAGGGATGGCCGAAACTGGTTTGGCCCAGTGGATAAAGCGTTGGTCTGTGGACGGAGGGATCCCAGGTTTGATTCTGGTCAAGGGCATGTACATTAGTTGCGGGCACATCCCCAGTAGGGGGTGTGCAAGAGGCAGCTGGTCGATGTTTCTCTGTCATAGATGTTTCTAGCATTCTATCTCTCTCCCTTCCTCTCTGTAAAAATTCAATAAAACATATTAAAAAAAAAAAGAAAAACTAAAGTTAGAAAGCCTTCTTGGCTGGCTCTTCCTCAAGTCAAAGCCCTCAAAGTAAGGGTTCTGCCTGGTCCCAAGCTGGCAAGTCACCATCAGTCACCACTCGCCTGGAGAGACGGCGCCGTCCTCACAGGGGGGGCTGCAGGCCTGTAAGCCCCCGGAGGCTCAGCTGCAAGCCCAGAGCAATGAGCGCAGGTAGTTCACATCCACGCCAGCTTATGGTTAATGACAACAGCCACCGCTGCATCACTGAGCCTGCCTGGGACTTGCTCTCGACGTGGCTGGCTGTAGGAACTACAGCCCCATCTGAGTGGCACACTGCGTGCTCCTTCCCCTGGAAGCACCAGCCTGACGGTTCCAGAAGCCGTGCCAGACTCTGATCGCAGCAAAGTGCCAACACCCATCATGGAGAGGAATGCCATGGCAGCGGGGAGTGGGGACAGAAAACAGGTGGCCTCCACTTGGACATTAACCATTATACCAACAACCTAAAGCCTGAAATCTGGGGGGTTGTGGCTTATACTTATACTACAGGCAACATAGAAAAACAACGGGTGCCGAGCGTATCCGTTTCTTAAAATACCACATGTATAACTTAACATAGCCCTGCACTTAATTCATAGCAGGGACTCAAAGCCCATTATTATTTCGAATAAGCTGGAAAAAAAAAAATCTTGGTCTTCAAGAGAATAAGCAAAATCCCATCCTGACCAGTTTTCTCAGTGGTTAGAGCATCAGCCTGCAGACCAAAGGGTCTTGTGTTTGATACCCCCAGTCAAGGGCAGGTACTTCAGTTGCAGGTTGTCAGCCCCGGAAGAAGCACGTGTAAGAGGCAACCAATCAATGTCACTCTCTCATTGCTCCCTCACCCCACAACACTCTCTCTAGAATCAATGGGAAAAATATCCTCGCGTGAGGATAAAAAAATAAAATGGTTGGTGTGGCTGATGAACCAGGTGGTCACAGTTCCATTCCAGGTCGGGGCACATGCCCAAGATGCAGGCTCAATTCCCAACAGGGGGCATGTAGGAGGCAGCTGATCATGATTCTCATCATCAATGTTACTCTTTCTCAAATCAATGTATTTAAAACATCAGAGAATAAGCAAAATCGCTATCTGAAGTGCCTTGTAACTCAGATACTGCAAGGATCCAGTGCCTTCTTCCTTCCTCAGACATTAGGTGACAAAGCCGTAATTACATCTCAATGTCTGGCTAGTGGGAACAGGCCTCCGGTTTAGATCTGTATTGCAGACTGTAGTACCGGTGGTTTTAAGGTTTCACACTAACCACAGGGTTGGTACACCTCAAATCATCGTTCATTGTACACTCCGCAGCGCGGGTTCTCACCCCGGCCGCTCGGCACCTGCTCCGTCCCCTTTTCCATAAGCTCACAGCTGTCGGGATTAGAGCCCTTTGCCCCCGCCCAGGCCCAGTGCCTCTTCCTCCCGTTTCGTTTCCTGCACACACATACTCAGTCCTTCCGACGTTTCTGCCCATCCTGTGTCGGTGCTGACAAGCACGTGGGGTTCTAGAACCCTTCCGTGTTTCTTCCCGCTCTCCCACTCCACATAAGCTACTAGGTCTGAGGGTGGAGCGCGTGAAGGCTCCCCTGTCTGAGCCATTTCTTGCCTCTTCAAATTACCGAGTGAGCGGAATGGCAGTTCTCAGCGGAGTGAGACACCCGGATTCCGATGCCCGTGACTTTGCTTAGAGCTTACCCACAGCCTCCTCCAGGGGGCGCTGGGACTATTAAAACATCGACCGCTACAAGCAGGCAGTATTATTAGAGGACCATGTATATGATAGAGGAAAAAAGTTAGAAGAACGAAGACTGAAATCAGCTGGATAGTTACACCGACATCAGCTTTACACCGCAGAGGACCCCACGCCCGGATGGAAGCTTCAAGGTCACAGAGCGGTGGCCTTGGGCATTCCTTCCCTCTGGGCGGCCCCGTCCTCCTCCCAGCAGTCCACTTACCTGCCTGAGAGAAAGCCCACAGAGAGCCAGAGGGCTACCAGAATTCCCTCTTTCCCAAAGCTCTGAAGGCCTGCGACATTAATAAAACGGAGACTGAGTCTTCTCAATAACATTAAGAATGGAACATACAAGCATCAATTTAGGTTTCCCACTGACCCCTGCCAACTCCTTTCCAATAAACATATTCCATTAATGTCGATGACAAAAAAAATAATTTTAATAGATGAAACAGGCATACTGACACACAGAAATGTTCTTAATTTTTTTTTTTTTTTTACAGGAGTTACCTTGAGAAAGGGTTTATCCCAATTCTGAGACATGATTACAGCTTGGATTGAATTTTTGATGCTGGAGAGCTTATTCCCTCCATTCACCAGCTCAGTCCGCTATCAGGTTCCCGGCACCCGGAGGGACCGTGGGTGTGTGAAATGCTACCGCACAGCCTCAGAGGAAAGCTGGACACAGGAGCTGCAGGGAAGCATTTTTTCACGCCTGGATATGAAGAGCAGAAAGCCCACGTCTTCTCACCCCAAACTACTTCTTAAGCTGCTTCTCTCTCTTCTCCTCCTCCTCCTCCCCGTCTGAGGGGCCTCAGGTTCCCCAGCGCTCAGAACACACCCTAGTCGTTTTGTTGTAACTTCAATTCACCTTCTTTCTGATCTCATGCCTTCATCCCCCAAAAGGCTCCACCACTCACAGGGTGAAGCCAGGGCCTCCCTAAAATGTCCAGAGAGCCCCCCGGCCTAATCCCAGCAGGGCTCGGTGACTGGGGAGAAGAGGCCACTTCAGCAGCATTTGCTGTGTGGCAGAGTGGCTTTATCACAAAGAAATGAAAGCTAAGGGCCTCTTCCAAGGAAACGAGGCCAGAGCTGTTGGTGAGAGATTTTCCAAAATGAATTATCGTTTCCATTTATTTCCTTAAACGGGGCCTCCAGCATGGCACAGACTTCAGTTCCAAAGCTAGATGGCCCAGGTGTGGGGGAAAGCCCTTATCTTCCCCACGCCACGCCATGGCGTCACTGAGTCAACACGGGCTGTGGCTGTGGCTCCCGAACACTGCCTTGTTCGTGTGCACTAAGGACGCTCCTGCAAACACGGCGCTTCATGTATGTTTCTTACCTGGGAAGTCCCACATACTGACCTCGGCAACATACCTCCTATCAATATTAACATCATAGTAATATCAAAAGCCTCCGAAGGCGCTTTGCAGATGATTCAGAAATGCTACGGCGCCTCTGGATGTGTGGCTTTTCCCCTAAGAAATCCCCTCGCAAAGGCCGGCCAAGCCCAGGGAGGTAATTCTCACACGTAAGCCACTAACATCTGCCCCGAGAGCTGGTAAGAATGCAGATTTCTTGGGAGCTTCCCCCCCCCCCCCAATAGTCTGAGACGTTTTAGGTCTCAGGTGGGGCCCAGGCGAATCCTTCCAGGTCTCAGGCTGGCGGCCGCAGGTGTAGCTCTACCCCTGGGTGACCTTGAAGCGGAGAGAAGCAACGTGCATTGAGAGAGAGCGTTAACGATAAGGTTAGGAGACAGGGACAGTGTCACAGGAAAGCTGGAGCTCCCAGAAGCGCAGGTGCAGGGTGTCGAACCCACGGTTAGGGTGTGGCTGCCCCCCCCACACCCCCCCACACCCCTCCCAGCATCCTCCACCGGAAACCGGGCTGCAGAACGGAGCTATCTGTGAGGGTCTGAGAATGCAAAGGCACACACACGGGCTCCTCTGGCTTAGGAGTCACGCCTCGTTTTCATCTCCAGCATCAAACCCGGGAGCGGGGCCCACGCCCGCCCGCCGCCCTCCCGCCCGGGCCCACGCCTGCACTGCGGGATGGGGGTCTCCCTCCCGCACACAAAGCCAGGCAGACCCCGGGCGTGGGGAGCTGGGGGAGAGGGGGGGAGAGAAACGATCCGAGCGAGCAGAGCCCAGCAGACCGGGATGCCAGATTCCAGGTCGTGGCAGCAAAAAAAAAAAAAAAAAAAAAAAAGGCAGGAGAGACGGGGCGCCCCTCGCTAGCGGCGATTCTTTATTGCAAGTTGGGGTGCGGAGGAAGGCACGCGGGGAGGGAGCCCGGGTCTGGGGGAAGGCTCTGGAAGGAGGGCTGCGTCTGCCTCGCGATCCCTCGGGCCGCCCCCTCCTCCCGCCCTTCCCTGGCGGAGCTCCGAGCTGGGAGGCGGCGACCCCCGCCCGCCCGCGGGGGGCGCCCGTCACCCCCCGTCCGGCCCTCAGGGCTGCAGCGCGACCCCGACCGGCTCCCTCCGCGGGGACCGCGCCCGAGTCCGGCCGCAGGAAATGGCGGGGCGCCCGGCGGGGCGCCCGGCGGGGCGCCCGGCGGGGCGCGGGAAGCGCGGGCTGCGGGCGGGCGGGCGGCCGCGCCCAGCGGGGTGGGTCGCGGGGCCGCCTGAGGCCCGGAGGGCGCCGCCGCCGCCGCGGGGCCTCCGCTCCCGCCCCTCACGCCGGGGACCCCCGCACCCACCACCACCATCCCCCCGACCGGCCGCCCGGGCTCTCGGCGCGCTCACCGCCTTCATGGCGGAGGCCATGTCGTCGTAGCGCTCCGCCTGCTCGGCCAGGCGCGCCCGCTGCAGCAGCTGCTCCCGGTCCCCCATGTCGTCGCTGTGGCTCGGCCTCGCCTCGCGCCCCGCGCCGCTCCGCTCGCTGACTGACTCGCCCGCCCGGTCGCCGAGGAGGCCGCCGCCGCCGCCGCCGCCGCGCACGCGCACTGGCTCGCCGGCCGCCCGAGGCTCCGCTGCCGCCGCCGCGCCGCCCGCGCCCTCTCGCTGGCTCGCCCCGCGCGCTCTGCCCGCCGCCGCTGAGGAGAGGCTGCTGCCGAGGGGCGGGGCCGGCCGGGGGCGCCTGCGCAGTGGGAGCCGCCGCGGCGGGCGGCGGGGAGCGGCCCGAGTGGGAGGGGGGGAAGGGCGGGCCGGCCCTAACGGTCTATTTCAAGGTGACGTCACCTACTATAAATAGCCGCCGCCGCGGCCCCGCCCACCCCCGGGCCGCGCATGCGCCCTGCGCGTGCTGCAGTCCGCGGCCGCCGCCGCAGCGGGAGGCGGGAGCGGGGCGCGGGGCGCAGCGCGGGGATGGAGGAGGGGGTGCGGGGTGGCTTCTGCGCAGGCAGCGCGAGGGCGCACCCCCACTCGGAACAGCGCACCCCGAATCCGAGCGAGAGGTCCGGCCTGAGAAGGACCCGAAACGCAAATAAAGCTGGTGCTTCCTGGAGCATCCGGGAGGTCTTGTGCCCGGAGGGGCGGGTCGGACCCGCCCAGCCCTCTCGCCGGCCTCCGCGGGGCTCCGCTGGGCCGCACCCTGCACCGGCCCGGGGGACAGTCCTTCTCCCCGGCACGCACACACCCAGGTCAATGCACCACCTGCCCCACCCTGATCCTTGGCGTTAGGCATTCTGTACTTTCCTGGAGAGGAGGGGCACACCTACTAGGGTGTGCCTTAATCCTGTGTCACCCTCACAGCCCACCAGCACGTGGGCACGGCTGGGCTCTCCATGCTTTCCATGCCGAGTTAGTGACTCGCCCAAGGCGGGTTACACAGCCTGGAAGTGGCGGGACCAGGATCTGAGCTCAAAACCAGGCTGCCACAGAGAGGGGTGAAAGGCTGGCTGGTCCCTAAGCCCCTCTCGGTCCTGCCAGTCGTCGCGGAGATGCTGAGGGTGCCCGTGCCAGGCCCTGGGCTGGGGCTGGGCCCGCCCTGGACAAACCAGGAAAACCCCAATGACTACAACAGGCGCTAACGAGGAGAAAGTACAGCATGCAAAGAGCAGCCCCGGGGACCCAGGGCCTCGGGCGCTGAGAATTTAGCTGAGCACCTACTGTGCGCTCAGCCCTGGGAGGGGGCGCTCCTGCAGAGTCAGTCAGACAGCCCTGCGTTAGAAGGGAGACGGGAATTAACTGGAAAGTGGGTAACACCCGGGACCTGAGTGTTACCATCTGGAACTCGGCCTGGAAGGACTGCTAAAAGCAACTGTAGAAGAGCGATCTCCGGAGATCAGAGGAAGGCTGGCAGGCCACTTGAAAGTTGCTAGGCTGGTATGGCTCAGTGGTTGAGCCTCGATTCCCAGTAGGGACCTTGCAGGAGGTAACCAATCAATGACTTCCCCTCTCATGGATGTTTCTATCTCTCTATCCCTCTCCCTTCCTCTATCTCTCTCTAAAAATCAATTTAAAAAAAAAATTTTTTTTTTGAAAGTCAACCACTGCCCTAACCGGTTTGGCTTACCGGTTCAGCCTGCAGACTGAAGGATCCCGGGTTCGATTCCGGTCAAGGGCATGGACCTTGGTTGCGGGCACATTCCCAGCAGGGGGTGTGCAGGAGGCAGCTGATGGATGTTTCTATCCCATCGATGTTTCCAACTCTCTATCCCTCTCCCTTCCTCTCTGTTAAAAAAATCAATAATATATATATTATTTTATATATATATATATATATATATATATTTTTTTTTTTAAAGTCAACCATGGCCTGACCCTTTATCTAGCAAAAGAGGAAACTGAGATTAGAGGGGGCGGAGAGGCTGGTCCAGTCTGTGCAGTCTCCAGCCTCCCTGGCCGCCTCCCCTCCACTGTGATGCTGAAAGGAGGAACGCAGTCCAGTCCCGTGAAGTAGGATTTGCCCGTGGGTGTGGGAGGGGGCCCCGCCCCAGGCTTCACAGGCCTTGAAGAGGCATCTTTGCTAACGACACATGAAACCGAGGTTCACAAACCAGGCTCATGGTTCCCCTAGTGCATATCTTTAAAGGGCCCGGCAGATAGTAACTGTCCCCCGCAGGCCTGCCCTCCTGGAGGCCAGGGTCCCCAGCACCGGAGGGGACCCCAGTTTCCTCCAACTCTAGAGGAACCCTCCTAGCTTCCCCCATTATGTTGGGCCAATGATTAAGATCAGAGAGCAAGGCCCCATTCGGGGCCAGGTCTGCTGTGTCTTCCCCGGTACAGGCCTCCGCAGGGAACAGAGCGAACCCCGAGGCCCCCTGAGGATCCATGGGCCTGTGGTGTGATGGGGGAGGAGGAGGGTCCGGACTTGGATTGGAACCCTCTCTGCCTGGTCCCAGCTGAGTACCCTTGGGCAAGCCACTTGCCCGAATGGGACTCAGCACACCCGTCTCTCAGGATTGGGGGTCAGACTGAGCTGGTCCTGGGCCAGCCCGGGGCCGGCAGCAGGAAGCGGCGGCCGCCATAGCTGGTCCTGCGGCCTCGCTCTTCCACCCGGAGCCGGTGGTACCGGCAGCTCCTCACTGGGGACCGGATCCGCTGCGCGCTGCCAGCACCTGCTGCCGGAGCCCGGAGAACGGGTGACCCAGAAAAGGCATGTCCTGCTTTCCTCACGGGCACTCTGGGACACTCTAGCTCCCCGACAAGTCTGGACACCGAGAGGCATATTCAAAAGAACCCTGGCATTGTTCTGGAAGAGACGGCGGGTGTTCGCCCCATTGGCACGGTTACCGTCTGGAGCGGGAGGGTCCGCCTGCCCGCAGATCGGTGTCACCCAGATAGGATGGGTTTTTGTTTGTTTGGTTGGTTTTTTTTTTTTTTTTTTAAATATATATTTTATTGATTTTTCACAGAGAGGAAGAGAGAGGGATACAGAGTTAGAAACATCGATGAGAGAGAATCATCGATCAGCTGCCTCTTGCACGCCCCCTACTGGGGATGTGCCCGCAACCAAGGTACATGCCCTTGACCCGAATCGAACCCGGGACCTTTCAGTCCACAGACTGACGCTCTACCACTGAGCCAAACCGGTTTCGGCCCAGATAGGATGTTAATGTGCTGCCCCAGGTGACCCCACCACCAACAGCATCTTAGCTGGTGAATCCCTGGCTGGCTCTCCGCCCGGCTGGAGGGTACTTTACCCTCATATGCTATCTCCCACATCCTTTTTTCTTTTTAATATATATATTTTTTTTATTGATTTTTTTTTTTTACAGAGAGGAAGGGAGAGGGATAGAGAGTTAGAAACATCAATGAGAGAGAAACATCGATCAGCTGTCTCCTGCACACCTCCCACTGGGGATGTGCCCGCAACCAAGGTCCATGCCCTTGACCGGAATCGAACCTGGGACCCTCGAGTCCCCAGGCTGACGCTCTACCTATCCACTGAGCCACACCGGTGAGGGCCCTCCCACATCCTTACAGCTCCCGGAGGGAGGTGGTTGGCTCTGTGATTCGGACGAGGAAAATGAGGCCTAGAAGGGTCAGCCACTCACTTGCTCAGTGTTCCAAGCATTCACCCCAGCCCCCCATTCATGCCCACTTCCTGTCCTGCTGCTGCCGAATGCCGCCCCCCCCCCTGCTGTGTCTGAGCTCAGCCTGTGCCCACAGATGATTTCGGGACCGTCCAGAGCCTCCCGCCCCCCATTCAGAGCCCACTGCGGAAGCAGATCAGCTCTGAGGCAGCTGTTGGCATTAAGACGTGTGAAAACGTCCCTCCTGGGAGCTGCAATCTGTGCCCAGAGGAGCTCATACACACACACACACACACCTCGCCTCCATCCCCTCGCCCCCCACCCAAGCTCAGCCCCGGGAGAGGGCGAGGCTGTGACATCTGGTTAAAATCAGGGGGAAAAGGCTTTTGCTTCTGTCCTGCAGAGGGTGAGGGAGCATGTGTCCCTTAGCCAGAATTTTCTAGATCTTTTGTCTGGAACCATCTGGATAATCATCTCCTGCTTCCCTGTGATTCCTACAAGGTGAGGCCTGGATGGGAGGGGCCAGGAAAGCTGAAGGACCAGGCCTGAGATGGCTGGGACCTCCCCTCTCTGCGCCTCGGAGTTTCTGTCTGTGAAATGGGAGACCATGGGTGACAACATTCTTTCTTTCAGTCCCCACCCCCCCAGCTCCGAAGGTTAGGTCAGTGGTCGGCAAACGCATTAGTCAACAGAGCAGCCAGAGTTTGCCAACCACTAGTCTAGGGTAGCTCGCCATCGGCAGTTCAGCAAACTCAAGAGGATGAGCCAAGCCAAAACCGATTTGGCTCAGTGGATAGAGCGTCCCCCTACGGACTCAAGGGTCCCGGGTTCGATTCTGGTCAAGGGCATGTACCTTGGTTGCGGGCACATCCCCGGTGGGGGGTGTGCAGGAGGCGGCTGGTCGATGTTTCTCTCTCATCTACGTTTCTGGCTCTCTATCCCTCTCCCTTCCTCTCTGTAAAAAGTTGGAGGACACGCATAACAGTGTGTCTTCTGTTTTCAGCAGCACCCCAGCCTCTCTGGAGAGACCCCTCAGCCTCGGGCGGGGCGGGGCGGGGCGGGGCAGACACAGGGCTGGGCTTTCCCCTTTGCAATGAGGCTGCTTCTCCATCTCCTCCACCGGACAGGGCGTCCCAGGATGCAGGGTCTCATCGCCCTCGCAGCCGCGCCCCCAGAGCCCAGCACCGTGCCTGGCATTCAGCAGGCGCTCAGCACACCCTTCACAAAAAGGCTGTGATCACTGTGGCGGCAGCAGGAAGCGGGGGCCTGAGGGAGCTGAGACGGGAAGAAAGCTTCAGAGCTCCTGCCATGCCTTCCATTAGCAGCATCTTCTCCTCTCCTGACAGCCGGCCCCCCGGGGGACATCCTCCGAGCCAGCCGGACTGAATTCCCGTCACGGACAGGCAGCCTGGGCCCCCACCGAGCAGCCCAGCGGCCGGCGGTGCCAGGAGCTGCCCGTTAATATTTCATGTGGCTGGCATTGCTGCGGCAGCAGAGCCGCAGGTCGGAGGGGCAGGAGGGGGCTGGCTGTGAGGGGGGCGCAGCTGGGAAAGGGCTTCAGGAACCACGAAGCCCCCAGCTGACGAGCATTAAGCACATCCCTCTGAGCCCCCAGCTTAGCTCAGACACGGCCTGGACAGGGAGACTGCTGACTGAGCCCGCGCGATGAATGCATGGGGGGGGGCCAGGGGTCCCCCGGGGACATTTCCCGGAGGCAGTGGGAGGCCAGAGCAGCGGCGCCAGCCAGACTGGGACTCTGCTGTGTGGCCTGAGCAGCAGCAGCAGCGGGTACCCCAGAGACTCGGTTTTCTGACCTCTGAAATGGGTATAATAAAATACCTTCCTTTCTGAGGGGCTGTGAGGAGGCTTAGATGAGAGAAACGATGTAGAGGACCCAGCTCGGCACATAGCAGGGCCCCAGAAAATGCTGAGTTTCTTCTCCCAAACCAGGCATGGGTCCGGAAGTTGAGAGAAGAGGCGGGGGAGAGGGGAGGGCACATATGCATTGGCCAGAGTGACCAGGGGGCATAGGAAGGGTGACCTTGAAGCCAGACATCTCGGGTTTGGACTTGGCATCACTGTGGGGCAACCCTAGGAGAGAGGTCAGAGGGAGGATGGGCAGAGAGCCCAGGACGGCGGGAACAGAGCGGCCCTGAGGGACCGTCTCTTCTCATCGCCTGACCCCTTTGTTCCACAGACGAGGCTCAGCCCAGCCCAGACGCTCACACAGCAGAGCTGGGGCCAGACCGGGTCTACGGTCACCTGAACGAGACCGCCTCCGCCGAGGGAGTTACCCGAGCCTGCCCATCGGATCGGGGAGGCAGGTGCCATGCTGAGGTGCACCCATTCCCTGCGGGGGGGAGGGGACCTCTGATTCTCCGGCCTGGACAAAGCTAGGCCCCTCACCTCCCACCCCTTCTTCCTGTCTCTCTCCAGTATGCTTCCCGCACATCCCGGGAGCTCCCCAAAATGTAAATCCCAGGATGCAGTGTGACATGGGACAAGCTACTTGCCCTCTCTGGACTCCGGTATCTAAAACAGGTTCCCAAACCCACGGGGCTGCTGGGAGGATCAGATAGCAAGTGGATGGGAGAGCGCTCTGTAAGCATGGGCTGTTCGGTGAATATCGGGATTGCTGTTAAACCTGAAAGCAATCTATCGGAAATCTCTGTTTTCTGCTCAGTTTTGCTATGAACCTAAAATGGCTCTTACAGCACTTTTTATTATTATTATTATTATTATTTTTATTTTATTAAAGGACCTCTAGCAAGACCCTGTAAAGCCTTTTAGTCAGGCCATATAATACGGGTTCAAACGCTGGCTTGCAATTTTCATGGCTTTGGGAAAATCTGTTAACCTCTGTCAGAGGTCTGGCTTTTCTTCTGCAGAGACAGGAACCCTGGGGCGAGAGAAGGGCTGGGAAGATGCTCCTCCGAGATGTGATAAAGGAGGGGAAGCCCACCAACCAGGGCGCCTGCAGGAGGAGGAGGAGGGTCCCCCCCTGACGGTGAGAGGAGGTGGGGTTACCTGCTCCTCTTTGCACCCCCCTCTCCCTTCCCTTCCGCACAGGGAGACTCTCAGCCCCACCCCGGGTAGATGGTGACTCCAGTCATCCTGCAGCGACTGGTCCCTCGGCTCCTGTTGCCATGGCACTGCAGCACCGCCGGGCCAATCAGGAAGGAGATGGGTGCCTGAGCCTCTGTTGCTAAAGCCAGAGCAGGATGCCTGGCCAATGGGAAGGGCGGCTGAGTGGAGCCACCATGGAAACCTCAGGCCTGAGATTCAGTTCTAACCAGGTTTTTGCTGTTGGGGGGGGAGGGGGAGGCGGGAGGCTTGGGGGGGGGGGCTGGGTTTCCTGCATCCCTTTTCTTGCAAAGAGCATCTTGCAGTCCAGGGAGGACATTCAGGAGCCGCAGCCAGGGTGCGTGGCAAGAGGCCTCTGTAGAGTCACCAAGGACCCAGCCTGGCAGGGCTCAGCTTCAGATGTCCCCTCATCATCCCCCCCACCCCCGCCCCTCAGATGTGCACCATCCCCTGGCCTCTGACCTCGGTCCTTCCCCCAGCTCTCCCAGCCCCATCTGTGCCGGGAAATGGCTGTGGGCTTCAGGAAGAAGCCCACCCCCAGGGAAAGGCACGTGGAGCCCACCCCCGAGGGCACCCTTCCACCCTCCAGCGTTGTGGCTTTGCACCCACGCTCCGCCTCTCCTCCTCCGCGCAGGGAACTGCAGGAGGACGGGGATGAGGGCCGGACAGGTGCTAGCCCCTCTGCAAAATTCAAAGACGGAGCCCAAACCGGTGTGGCTCAGTGGATAGAGCGTCGGCCTGCGGGACTGGAGGGTCACAGGTTCGATTCCGATCAGGGGCATGTACATGGGTTGCGGGCACATGCCCAGCGGAGAGTGTGCAGGAGGCAGCTGGTCGATGTTTCTAGCTTTCGGTCCCTCTCCCTTCCTCAATCAATAAAATATATTTTTAAAATAACCTCAAAGATGGAGCCTCTCGGATCTCACATCCCAGACTTCTCGCTGCCTCGGCCTCCAGGCTCTGGGTCAGGGGCACCCACAAGGAATCCGTTTCCAAGGGGGGCGCCCTGGCAATAGCGCCAGGGGACACAAATAGGACTCAGGCTGCCCTTGCCACACCAGGCCAGCAGGGCATCCATTCTAGAGCTGAGGCCCAGGCGGCAAAGCTGCCCCTCAGTGCCACCCGGCTAAGCCCCGGCTCCCATGGGAGCCCAGCCCTCCAGCCGGCCCCAGCAACCTCCTTCAACCAGCCTCCGCACCCCACCCCACCCCACCCCACCCGCACCCACCCCCGCAGGCAGTCAGGGAGCGGTGCGTGCCCAGGCTCTCAACACCCTGTATTTCGCAAACAGGGGCACAATCGCAACTGCAGGGAAAAGGGCGTCCCACCCCTTCCCAGCTCCGCCCTGGCTTTCACTCTGTTGCCTGGCAACAGTTCTTCCCAGAAACCTAGATGTCATCCTAAACAAAGGCCTGGTCCGCATCCTTCCCACCAAACCCCTCGCCCGCCCGATCACATCCCTTTTACCCCCTCCATGGCCCAGTCACCCCGCCCCTCCCCACCTGAGGTTCCATCACAGGCTTCCTGGACAAGCACTCTGGCCTCTCCGAGGCTTCCTGCTTTGACATTCGCTCATCCCCTGGTTCCCCCGCCCCCCACTGTGCCCCCTGCTTCCATCCTGTATAACCACAGCCAGACACGCTTTAAAAAACCCAAACCTGCCGAAACCGGTTTGGCTCAATGGATAGAACGTCGGCTTGGGGACTGAAGGGACCCGGGTTCTATTTGGGTCAAGGGCATGTACCTTGGTTGCGGGCATATCCCCAGTAGGGGGTGTGCAAGAGGCAGATTGATGACTCTCTCTCATCGATGTTTCTAACTCTCTATCTCCCTCCCTTCCTCTCTGAACAAAGTCAATAAAATATATTTTTAAAAAATAAAAAAATAAAAAGCCCAAACCTGAGCGTGTCACCTGGTGCTGGCTCAGAAGCTTTAATGATAAAACCCAAAAAAATGTTTGATGCCTGGCCGGTGTGGTTCAGTGATTGAACATCAACCTCAAAGATGCTCAGTGGTTGAGGGTTCGATTCCCGGTCAGGGCACATGCCCGGGTTGCAGGCTCCATCCCCAATGGGAGGCGTGCAGGAGGCAGCCGATCCATGATTCTCATCATCGATGTTTCTCTCTTTCTTCCTCTCTGAGATCAATAAAAATATATCTATTTTTATTTTATTTTTATTTTTTTAAAATATATTTTATTGATTTCATACAGAGAGGAAGGGAGAGAGATAGTCAGAAACAACAATGAGAGTCATCGATCAGCTGCCTCCTGCACACCCCCCCCCCCTGGGGATATGCCTGCAACCAAGGTACATGCCCTTGACTGGAATCGAACCCAGGACCCCCCAGTCCCCAACCCAGGACCCCCCAGTCCCCAAGCTCTATCCACTGAGCCAAACCAGTCCCGGCAAAAAATATATCTATTTTAAAAAATAAAGGATAGCTTCATCTTTTTAAAAAATAATAATAATAATTTTATTGATTTTTTACAGAGAGGAATGGAGAGGGATAGAGAGCTAGAAACATCGATGAGCTGCCTCCTGCACACCCCTCACTGGGGATGTGCCCACAACCAAGGTACATGCCCTCGACTGGAATCGAACTCGGGACCCTTTGGTCCGCAGGCCGACACTATCCACTGAGCCAAACCGGTGAGGGCTTATTTAAAAAAATATATTTTTATTGATTTCAGAGCGGAAGGGAGAGGGAGAGACTGAAACATCAATCATGAGAATCACGGACCAGCTGCCTCCTGCACGCCCTGACCGGTGATCAAGCCCACAACCCAGGCCTGTGCCCTGACCTGGAATGAAACTGGGACCTCCTGGTTCCTAGGTCGACGCTCAACACTGAGCCACCATGGCCAAGCTGCCTTCTTTTTTTTTTTTTTTTTTTTTTTTTTTTTTTAATCAATCTTTATTGTTCATAATATTACAAAGGTTCCTCATTTCCTCCTCCCTCCACCAGGTTCCCACCCCACCCTCCACCCCCTCCCCTTCCCCCACTGTCCTCATCCATAGGTGCACAGTTTATGTTTAGTCTCTTCCTCCCTCCCTTTCCTCGATAGTAAATCCCTTTTCAGATAGTAAATCAGTTACTTAGCATTTTCTCATATCAATAGTACCTCCACATGCCCAATGATATACTTCAGACAACAGACATTTCCAAATAGTTCAACCAACCTCATCCAGGCCCCACCCAAGGCGCTTACAGATCAACACCCCAGCGCTATACTAACTCAACACATTCAGATCTAAGCCTTCATCACTTGATTCAGCAAACCCTCCAGTTCCCGCCAAAGTCTCTAGCCGTGTCTGAGAGGCAGCTTTGGGGCGGGGGCAGGCGAGGAGCGAGCTGTTTCGGGCCTGGCTGCACCGGGCCTGGCCTCTGTTGCTCTCGTTCGTACCACAACCAGCTGCTCCGGGTCTGGCCACTGCCGCTCCCGACCTAGTTGCTCTGGACTTGGCTGCTGCTGCTCCGGGCCTAGCCGCACCCGACCCTGCTGCTCCGGGCCTGGCCGCTCCCAGCCTGGCAGCCGCTGCTCCGGGCCTGGCCGCACCCGACCCTGATGATCTGGGCCTGGCCGCTCCCAGCCTGGCAGCCGCTGCTCCGGGCCTGGCCGCACCCGACCCTGATGATCCGGGCCTGGCCGCTCCCAGCCTGGCAGCCGCTGCTCCGGGCCTGGCCGCACCCGACCCTGCTGCTTAGGGCCTGGCCGCTCCCAGCCTGGCAGCCGCTGCTCCGGGCCTGGCCGCACCCGACCCTGCTGCTTAGGGACTGGCCGCTCCCAGCCTGGCAGCCGCTGCTCCGGGCCTGGCCGCACCCGACCCTGTTGATCCGGGCCTGGCCGCTCCCAGCCTGGCAGCCGCTGCTCCGGGCCTGGCCGCACCCGACCCTGCTGCTCAGGGCCTGGCCGCTCCCAGCCTGGCAGCCGCTGCTCCGGGCCTGGCCGCACCCGACCCTGATGATCCGGGCCTGGCCGCTCCCAGCCTGGCAGCCGCTGCTCCGGGCCTGGCCGCACCCGACCCTGCTGCTTAGGGCCTGGCCGCTCCCAGCCTGGCAGCCGCTGCTCCGGGCCTGACCGCACCCGACCCTGCTGCTTAGGGCCTGGCCGCTCCCAGCCTGGCAGCCGCTGCTCCGGGCCTGGCCGCACCCGACCCTGATGATCCGGGCCTGGCCGCTCCCAGCCTGGCAGCCGCTGCTCCGGGCCTGGCCGCACCCGACCCTGCTGCTTAGGGCCTGGCCGCTCCCAGCCTGGCAGCCGCTGCTCCGGGCCTGGCCGCACCCGACCCTGCTGCTTAGGGCCTGGCCGCTCCCAGCCTGGCAGCCGCTGCTCCGGGCCTGGCCGCACCCGACCCTGATGATCCGGGCCTGGCCGCTCCCAGCCTGGCAGCCGCTGCTCCGGGCCTGGCCGCACCCGACCCTGCTGCTCAGGGCCTGGCCGCTCCCAGCCTGGCAGCCGCTGCTCCGGGCCTGGCCGCACCGGACCCTGATGATCCGGGCCTGGCCGCTCCCAGCCTGGCAGCCGCTGCTCCGGGCCTGGCTGCACCCGACCCTGCTGCTCCGGGCCTGGCCGCTCCCAGCCTGGCAGCCGCTGCTCCGGGCCTGGCCGCACCCGACCCTGCTGCTCCGGGCCTGGCCGCTCCCAGCCTGGCAGCCGCTGCTCCGGGCCTGGCCGCACCCGACCCTGATGATCCGGGCCTGGCCGCTCCCAGCCTGGCAGCCGCTGCTCCGGGCCTGGCCGCACCCGACCCTGCTGCTCAGGGCCTGGCCGCTCCCAGCCTGGCAGCCGCTGCTCCGGGCCTGGCCGCACCCGACCCTGCTGCTCAGGGCCTGGCCGCTCCCAGCCTGGCAGCCGCTGCTCCGGGCCTGGCCGCACCCGACCCTGATGATCCGGGCCTGGCCGCTCCCAGCCTGGCAGCCGCTGCTCCGGGCCTGGCCGCTCCCAGCCTGGCAGCCGCTGCTCCGGGCCTGGCCGCACCCGACCCTGCTGCTCAGGGCCTGGCCGCTCCCAGCCTGGCAGCCGCTGCTCCGGGCCTGGCCGCACCCGACCCTGATGATTCGGGCCTGGCCGCTCCCAGCCTGGCAGCCGCTGCTCCGGGCCTGGCCACACCCGACCCTTCTGCTCAGGGCCTGGCCGCTCCCAGCCTGGCAGCCGCTGCTCCGGGCCTGGCCGCACCGGACCCGTCTGCTCTGGTCCTAGTTGCTCCGGGCCAGGGTGCTCTGAGCCTGGCTGCTCCCAGCCTGGATGCTCCTATCTTGGCCACTGCCGTTCTGGGCCTGGCTGTTCCCGACCCGGCTGCTCTGGGCCCCGCTTCTCCGGGCCCGGCCACTCCGGGTCTTGGTGTTCCTGGACTGGCCACCCTGGGCTTGGCCGCCTCCGCCTCAGGCCTGGCTGCCACTGCCCCAGGCTTGGGTGCTCCAGTGCTGGCTGTTGCTGCTCTGGTTCTGGCTGCTGCTGCTCTCGGGCCTGGCTGTTGCTGCTCCAGGCCCGGCTGCCACCGCCTTGTGCCTGGCCACTCTAGGCCTGGCTGCCGCTGTTCCAACATTCTTTCCTTCTTTTTTTTTAAAAACAAACAAACAAACAAACAAACACAATAACGCATTTATGTTGCAATGTTGGCTGGTGAGTTGAGTTCTGACTTAGTCTTTGATTTTTTTCAAGATCTTCTTTGTATTCTTTCTTAAGTAATTTTACTATCTTTCGCTCTCACTTGATTTCTTCACATTGAGAACTTCTTTGGTTTCTTCCTCCTTGTCCTGGAAGCTCAGCAGGTTGGCCTGTGGCACCCCTTTGTTCTCCGCGGGTTCCTGCGCTGCTTCGGCCTGTTGCCGGGGTCGGCGCCGCCCAGGAAGCAGCCCCCAGCCTCGGCTCCATTGCCCGCGCTCAGCAGTCAAAGGCTCAGGGGCACCCCCCCCCCCCGGGGGCCCCGTCGCCCAGCTCCTTGCTGGTGCCCGGCTGGCCGGTGTCTGGCAGGGGCTCCTGCTCCTCATCGCATTCCCCCAGTCTAGAGCCTTCTTTCTCCTTCCCGCTAGGGGCGTCCAGCATCAGAGTCAACATTCAGTCCTCTGCGCACACAGTGCGCGCGACTCCGGGGGCCTTGCTTTTCGCTGCTCCCCCAGGACTCCACCTCACAGCCCCATCTCCCTCTGCTTAAACCTGGGTCCCCAGGGATTGGTCTAGAATGGTGAAAGTCCGGACTGGGGCTTAGCGCCACCGGAGGCTTCTTCCCGCTAGGGCAATCCAGCATCAGAGTCAACATTCAGTCCTCTGCGCACACAGTGCGCGCGACTCCGGGGGCCTTGCTTTTCGCCGCTCCCCCAGGACTCCACCTCACAGCCCCATCTCCCTCTGCTTAAGCCTGGGTCCCCAGGGATTGGCCTAGAATGGCGAAAGTCCGGACTGGGGTTCAGCGCTGCCGGAGGCTTTGTGTGTGCGCGCGCGACTCCGGGGGCCTTGCTTTTCGCCGCTCCCCCAGGACTCCACCTCACAGCCCCATCTCCCTCTGCTTAAACCTGGGTCCCCAGGGATTGGCCTAGAATGGTGAAAGTCCGGACTGGGGCTTAGCGCCGCCGCCGCCGCCGCCGCCGGAGGCTTTGTTTCTTTCCGCTAGGGCAATCCAGCATCAGAGTCAACATTCAGTCCTCTGTGCGCAGGGTGCACGCGGTTCCGGGGGCCCTGCTTTTCGCCGCTCCCCCGGGATTCCGCCTCACAGCCCCGTTTCCCCCTGCCCGAGCCTGGGTCCCCAGGGTCTGGCCCATAACTGGGGCTCAGCGCTGCTGGTTTGGGGGTTCATCCCAGGCCGGGGGTTTTAATTCCTTTCTGCTAGGGAACGCCAGGCAGGCCCCCAGCCTTCTCCTCCTCTCTGGCTGCGACCTCTCCGCGCGCGCATGCGGGCGCGCAGCATGTCTCCGTACCTTAGGCTTTTTTTTTCAGCTCCCCTGATTTTCCTTCTGGTTTTCTCTTTCCTTCTTGTTGTAGCATTTTCAGTCAGTCGACTACCTGTTGCTCTGGGCAATGTCCACTCTACATTTTAGTTGTATTCCATTGAAATTGTTGTGTGCTGCTGCAGTTAGGTGTCTACCCGAGCAGCCATCTTGGATCTCTCTCCAAGCTGCCTTCTTTTGCTTGGTTTTTGTGCCAAAGCCCTTCAGCCCTCCAGAACCCCTCCCTGGAAGGCCAGGACTCGAACCCCAGCCCATGGCTGCGTGATTTCACCATAACCAGCGACCTCTGTACGTTGGTGTCTACAGTCCTTCTCCTCATGGACCCATACGCAGATGGCTCTGAAGGTATTGTTGACGGGAGAGCAATGAATGAGCGACTAAGCCACGAATGAACCTGCCTCCGCCTTGTAGGGACGGGCTGGCTGCGACTCCACCGGGAGCTGGGGATGGGTAAAGGGCCACCTCCCTGAGTCTAAATCACAAAACCCAACAGCAACAGTATCCACCAATCACAGGGCTGCCGGCCACAGAGGCAGTGTGTGACCAGATGCTGCCCAGGATGTGTGCGGTGGGAGGCAGACATGGGTGGGTCCCCAGACCAGGCCGGCTTCTCTGTCCCCCCCCAACCTCAGACCCCAGCAGGAGACGGTGGCGAGGGGACGGTCCGACTGGCCTCCTGCAAGGGGAAGTGTGCCCCGTTTCGCTTCTGCTTTGAGGTGAGACGCTTCCTGCGTCAGACCAGCCTAGGAGCGCTCCTGCCGGCCCGTGCCAGCCGCCCCCGGAGGCCGGTGTGGTGACTGGGGGCCGGAGGGCCTGTGGCTGTGGCCCTCACCGCTGTGCAGAGAGCCAGGCCCCAAGCCTGCCCTCCCTCCTTCCCAGCGCGGGAACCACTCACAGGGGGCTTTCCCCCCCCCCACTCCTTTTTTTAAAAAAATACATTTTTATTGATTTCAGAGAAAGAGATGAGAGAGGGAGATAGAAATGTCAATGATGAGAGAGAATCATCGATGGGCTGCCTCCTGCACGCCCCTCACTGGGTATCGAGCCTGCAACTGGGGCCTGTGCCCTGACTGGGAATCGAACCGTGGCCTCCTGCTTCACAGGTTGGTGTTCAACCACTGAGCCATGGCGGCCGGGCCAGGGGCTAGGGCTGGGCAATCCTTTCCTGTAGGAGCCATCCTGGGCAATGCAGGGTGTTGGGAAGCACCCACCAGGTGCCAGGAACACTGCTGACTGTTATGACACCCGAGTGCCTCCAGATATTGCCAAGCGTTTCTCAAACGGGGGTCCAAGGCGCCCCCAGTGAGATCCCTGGCCACCCCCTGGTGCTCCACGAGCCTGTACCCGGGGCCTGGAAGGTGTATGTGTGTGTGTGTGTGGGGGGGGTAGGACGGCGTAGAAACCAGGCTGGGGACAGGGGTGCCGCCCGTGGCACTTCACTCCGCGGCGGCTATGTACAGGTATGTACAGCCGGCGTGAGCCTATGTACACTATTTCACAACGTTATCTTACATCCCGTGTGCTCCCAGTGGGAAGTGCAGATCCCGCTCCAGGAGCCCACGGGGGGTTGCAGGAGGAGACTCTCAGCGGAGCCGCCCCCTCTGAGGACACTCCTGGGGGCTGCCTGTCCCCTTCCCACGGGCCATCTGGGCCTCCCACCTGCACTGGGCGGGCGCTGGCTTCTCCTTCTCCTCGAGCGGAAGAACGCTGTGGGGGGAAGCAGCCGCCCCCGACGGTGGCAGACTGCCACCGGTGCCCGGGGCCCCGCCGATCCTAGCCGCCGGGCGCCCTCCCGCCCTCTGACCCACGCCGGGCTCGGGCTCAGGGGGCGCTGGCGTGCATCTTCTCCAGGCAGCTCGCCCAGAAGGCCGCCAGCCGGTTGTCGCGGTTGACGCAGAAGTCGGTGAAGTCCCTGAGCAGCCGGTCGGCGAACCTCTCGTCGCCGGTGGCGCTGGAGCGCCAGGTCTTGGTGAGCATGGTGTTGTAGGCCCAGTTGTAGCCGATGCGCTCCTCGCAGAACATGTTCTGGGGGGCCGAGCTGGTGGAGTTGCGGCGCCGGCGCTGCTGGCCCGAGAACTTGCGCTTGGAGTAGGGCAGCTGCAGGAACACCGTGCCTGGAAGAGGGGGGGGGGGGCGGGTAGCAGCCACGGAGGCGCTCGGGGTCGGGCCGGGGTGGGCTGGGCAGTTCTGCAACCACAGGGAGGTGCCCTGTCCATGGGGCCGACGCCCCTCCTGCCCCCTGCCCCCCGCTTCTGTCCAGGGCGCCTCACCTGTGACGTGGATGTACTGAGGCTTGTTCTCGGCTGGGAAGTTAAAAGCAGACGCGGAGTATTTATCTTGCACAAACCCAAACCTAAGGGAAGGCAGGAACGCGCACTGAGCAGGGCCTCTCCAGGGACCAGGGGCTAACAGGGTCCGGAAGGTCTCCTTCAAGATGGTACGTGCAGGCTGCTTCCGTCTGTCCCCGCTGCGTCCCAGCCTCTACCTCTCCGATGGCTCCCCGGGCCTCCTCCCGCCAGGCCTCCGATCACCTCCGGGTGGCCGGAAGCCCCCTCCCCGCCGCCCTCTTCCGCACCCCCTGCTCCTGGCACCCCCAGGCGCCCCAGCAGACCTGCCCACGGGGCCCCCCGCCTCCCCGGGACCGGCAGGCCTTCCTGAAAACGGTCCCGGTCTTTGTGTGCCGTAGTGACACCTCTCCCCGTCTCGTCTCCCACACTGAGCACACAGTAGGTTCTCAATAAAGGCTCTGAAGGGAAATGAAGCGTCGTAATTGGAATTCTGTTCTTAGGAGCGAGGACCGGTCTGGACCGGGCAGGAGGGGCCGTTCTCCACGCGCGGCTGTTCCCTCCGGCTCCTCAGCTCCAGCTGGTTCTATTCCTGGGCTTTCTATTTCCCGAGGCCCATTTGTCACAGCTCTACCTGCTGTGTGCCGCAGAGGACACGGGGATGGACGTGGCTGCCGCCCGGAGCGGCTTATATAACGCGGGCGGGGGCGCGGGCACAGCTCCAAGGCCCCGCTCCTCCTGGGCCGAGTTCCTGGGGCGGAGCCGGGTGGCCGCCCCTACATGAGTCAGGTATGCAAATCGCACACACAGGTTAACACGCCTGCCGGCCCCATCCACCGCCCGCAGGCTGTTCCACCGGGTGCGGGAGCGGCCTGGGGTTCCCCTCTTCCCTCTGCTTCTAACCAAGCCCTTGGTTTCCTCGGCGCGGGCCAGCCTGAGCCAGGTTCCTGCCTCATCCCTTCCTTACGTCACCAGGAAGGACCTTCCATTTTAAAAAGGCAACTTAAAGCTTGCGCACTGGCGGTATGGGAAGCAATGAGGTTTTCCCGAGGCGCGATTATTGCTAAATGGAAGGAAAAAAAATGTGTGGCTCAGTGTCTGAGCATCAGCCTATGAGCCTGCAGGTCACAGTTCGATTCCCGGTCAGGGCACATGCCGGGTTTTGGGCTCGATCCCCAGTGTGGGATGTGCAGGAGGCAGCTGATCCATGATTCTCTCTCATCACGGATGTTCCTCTCTCTCTCCCTCTCCCTTCCTCTCTGAAATCCATTAAAAAAAATTTTTTTTTAAAGGCAATTTAACCACACAGTCCTTGGGCCCCTCACTATCCCCCGATGGACAGCCAGGCTGGGGAAGGCTTCCTGGAACACATCTGAAGCCAGGAAATGCCTACTGACTCCTCTACCGCTGCTTAAGCACTGACTGTCTTTTCAGCCTGTGTCAAGGGACTCCATAAATTCCAGTTTTCCGTCTCCTGTCACCTCCCGGGTAGCCTGTCTCAGGTCTCGCTGGAGGCTAAGGAGGGAGCTCTGCTCTTCCCTCCACCGGAAGACGACGGGAATCAGGTCTGGGAAACGACAGCCGTAGGGACCAAGGCCGGGTCCTATTGGAGATGAGCAGCGCACGTGACAGGGGGGCTAGATCATGTGACGTTTCCCCGGAAATGAAACCAACGGGCTTCGCTCTGGGAACAGCCGTTCCAGGCGAAGGCGAGGGCCCCCCTGCCGTTCTCTCCCGCGAGGGGACGAACCTGTGCGCAATGGCCTCCTGGAAGAGGTGCATGCGGTCCCAGTAGGTCTCCGGCTCGAAGCCTGAAAGGGAGAAGGAAGGGACGCTCGGCTGTGACTCCTAGTGCGTGTCTGGCCCGGGGTCTGGCCTTCTGAGCCCTTCTCTGCTCTCGGCAACGCCTCCCCCTCGGTCACAGGCTCAGCTCTTCCACACGACCCGCCTCCCCACACGGGGGGACGAGCCAAAGGCAGTGACAGCCACACAAAGAAAGGGACAGGATTCCATCAGGATCCAGGGAGGGGACAAACTCGAGTCCTTAGGAGCCAGTGTGAGCAGCCAGGACTCATCCCTACGACCTCCTGTGTCAGCAGCGGACAGGAGCCTGCTGTCCCAGTGCAAACAGGAGAGGAGCTCTAAGGGCAAGTCATCTGGCCCTGGCCGGCGTGGCTCAATGGATAGAGCGTCAGCCTGCGGACCAAAGGGTCCCGGGTTCGAGCTCGGTCAAGGGCACGTACCTTGGTTGCAGGCTCCTCCCCAGCCCGGGCCCTGCTTGGGGCTTGTGCAGGAGGCAACCCACCGATGTGTTTCTCTCACATCGATGTCTCTCCTCTGTCTCTCCCTCTCTCTTCCACTCCCCCTAAAAACAATGGGGAGACATCCCTGGGTGAGGATGAACAAAAAGATTAAAAAAAATAAAAGAAATGCATGTCCTGGAAGGACTATCTTCCATTTCCCTATGAGGAAAGACAATGTTATAAGCTGGGTGGGGAAATGGAAGCAAATAAACATAAAAATAATTTGGAAAAGTGATCGGCTGGGGAGGGGTGGGGACACCCCCTCCCCCTGGCCCTCTTTGCGGTGGGGGCTGGGCAGCCTGTCCCGCAGCTGCCGGCCAGGGGCCAGGGCCGCTCCGGGATGGAGCAGCCCCTGCAGGAGGCATCCTGAGGCCCCGGGCCCTCCTTCCACACTTGAAACCTTCTCTCGAGGACAGACCCGAGGATTCTGGGCAACGGGAGAGCGAGGGAGAAAAGGCTTTGGCTTCAATAGGAAAAAACACACACACACACAGCAGATTCTTGTCGGGTTTTAAGGGTTTGAATTCACTGTCATTAGAGGGGGCGATAACTGGGAGAGAAGCAGCACAGAAGCAAAAAAAATCGAGTTTCAGATTCCAGCCCTTCTGCCTTGAAGCTAGGGCTCCTTCCGTTCAGCGGTAACCATGGCAACCCACAGAGGCTGCTGGTCCCGATGACGGGGTTATGAGTGGCAGAGAAAACCATCAGCTCACACACACACACACAAAATGGCCCCGACGCCAGCCCTTCGCGCCGTCCTGTGCTATCACCGTGAAGGCGGAAAAGCCCAGAGGAGCCTCTGTCCCCTCAACGTGTGAAGAACAGCACTGTGGGCAGCGCCTGGCTTAACATCGTCAGATACCCACAATCATCAGGCGTTTCCGAATTGCGAAGGGGTCCTGCTCAGCCACACTGTGAGGTCACACGTGTGTGTGTGTGTGTGTGTGTGTGTGCGCGCGTATGTGTGTGTGTGTGTGCGTATGTGTGTTTGTGTGTAGGGTGCTCCGTGGTTGAGCGTCAACCTAGGAACCAGGAGGTTAGGTTCCATTCCCGGTCAGGGCACAAGCCCAGGTTTTGGGCTCGATCCCCAGGCAGCTGATCCATGATTCTCTTCCATCACTGATGTTTCTCTCTCTCTCCCTCTCCCTTCCTCTCCGAAATCAATAAAAATATATAAAATAAATAAATAAAAAGGATCTTGAGGCTCAGAGACAGGAAGTGACTTGTCAGTCACTGAGTGAAGAAGGAGGATTAAAACCCAGACCCTCCGGCCCCCTGTCCGAAGGCGCTCTCCACACAGGAGCCAGTGACCACCCCCCCCCTCCCCCCGGGAGCCACTCTTACTGTCGAACAGGTGCTCGCTGCCCTCCTTGAGCAGACAGCTCACGTTGAGCGGGATGAAGAGCTGCGCTCGGAGCGGGTCGCCGTACAGGTAGCTGGGCAGCGCGAAGGGGCCCTCCAGCACCGGCACCAGCAAGAAGCCGCAGGAGGTGGCTTTGCGATGCCACCCTTGGACCTGGCGGGAAACACACACACACACAGGGTCACCCCCGACCTGGTGCGGGCGAGAGGGAGCACTGCTCGGGGAGCGAGGCGGTCGGGTGGCGTCACGCACGCTGGCCGGCACCGTCGGTGACCGCCGCTCCCAGCCAGTCCCGGGCGGGAGAATGCGGTCTCACCCCCTGACGAATACCCGAACCCTGTGAGCTAAGCACAGTGCCTCTCGCGGCCACGTGTCTGCAAGGCCAGTACTTCTTCTGGAAGGAGGAGGAGATGGGGAAGAGCCGTTTCTTGCCTCTAAAAACCTTTCTCGCCCAGCGGCTCAGTGGTTGAGCGTCAACCCAGGAACCAAGAGGTTGCCTGTTCGATTCCCGGTCAGGGCACAAGGGTGGCGGGCTCGATCCCCAGGGTGGGGCGTGCAGGAGGCAGCCGATCCATGATTCTCTCATCATGGATGTTTCTCTCTCTCTCCCTCTCCCTTCCTCTCTGACATCAGTAACGGGATTTTTTTTTTTTTTTTTAAAGTGACACGATTTGCTGCCGAGCACCCACGGATCCCCCTGCCGAGCACCCAGGGCCCCATCCGCAGCGCGCAAGGCGGCGCTCACCATCTCGAAGAGGACCGCGGCCGTCACCGCCATCCAGTGGAGCTTGATCTCGAAGGCCGCGTTCAGGGAGAAGTTGCCATGGTAATAGCAGCTGCACCACTCCAGCCGGTCCGTGCGGTTGTTCACGTCCACGTCCAGCGTCACGGTCCTCTGCTCGGGGACGGTGGCAGCTGTGTCCGCGCAGAGGAGGGGCCCCGAGAGACAGGGAGGAGGAGGAGGAGGAGGGGATGAGGAGGAAGAATCAACACCCAGAGAGCAAACTGCTGCATCACCCGAGAGGAAAAAAAAAAAAAATCGCAGATTCTAGAAGCTTCTGAGAAGATGAACAGGGTTTGTTGGTCGGGACAATAACGAGCTCGGCCCACACGGCAGACGCCAGCGCGGGAGCCTGCGGTGCCGACAGACCGAACGGCCCCCGTGCGACGGCCACGGCGGCTCCGATCCCCAAGTCCCGTGGCCTCACCCCCCGTGGCTGGCGGCCACTCGGCCTCCACCGCCCGCCAGCGCGCCACCAGGCCCCGTGTGGGTCGGGCGCCTACCCAAGAGCGCGGCGGCCTGGCTCCGTCCCCCGAAGCTGCGGCTGAAGGAGCTGTGCCTGCTGGCGTAGGAGGCCGGCCGGCTGGGCAGCCAGGGCAGGAGGAAGGCCGGGATCTCCGAGTGCAGCAGCTCCTCGGCCACGAAGGCCACTTCGAACCACTTGCGCTGGAAGCTGGCGAAGTCGTCCACCGCGGGCGTGTGCCAGGTGGTGGGCTGCTGCACGGCCACTGGGGGAGCGGGAGGGAGAGAGCACGCCTTGGGCACGGAGGCCTGTTTTCTTACGGACGCACGCCACCACGTGGGCGAGTCGTGAGCACATCGCGCTAAGCAGAAGGAGCCAGCTTCCACACAAGGCCACCCTCCTGTAAGAGTCCCCTTAATAAAATGTCCAGAAAAGACCAATCTTTAGAGACAGACAGCAGGCTGGTGGTGGCCAGGGCCTGGGGGAGGCCTGGGACTGGCTGCTATGGGTCCAGGGTTCCCTACTGGGGGATGGAATGATCTGGAACTAGACACAGTGGTGGATGCAGGACATCACGAAGACAAACACATAAGACGTATTCTGGGAAATATAATAGGTCTTGATGGGTCTTCTTGGGGGAGGAAATGGATCTGCAGGCCCAGCGAGGTGAAAGCGCTGTTAGACGCGCAGGTGAGAGCCCATCGTGTCATACTCGGGACCGCCTGCACCGTGGGTGGGGGCGCTCTAACCAAAGCCAGCCTGAGGGAATTGGCTCGAGCCGGGTCCCTGGCCCTCCTTTAAGGTTATCTCCCCTTCACCTGCTCTCACAAGAACGTCCTGTGGCTTTAAGAAACCCGCGTGGCTCCAGCGATGCCTAACTTAAAACACGGATGCTCACGGGAGCCGACAGGCCCGGCACAACTTGGAAAACCAAGTGGCCCGAGGAGCTCAGGCAGCAGCGCGTCACCCGGCAAAGCCCCAGCCCCCGGGCACCGGCGTGCCGCGCCTCTGACCTCGGTCGGGCTCCCTGTCCACGACGATCTTGTAGAAATAGAAGCCGTAGATGAAGGTCCGCCAGACTTCGCCGGACGCGTGCGTGATGAGCTGCTCCTCCAGCATTTTCTGCGGGAGAGACAGGGAGACTCTGAGATCCCTGCAGAGGGACGTGTGGGAGGCGCAGCCCCCGCGGGGTACAGGACGGAGTGGAGGGAAGGACAGGGCCCCCAGGAGACCGACCCTGCAACCCCTACCCCCATCAGCCATAGCTACACCCTGCCAAGGGCTGTGCCTGATGCAGGCAATGCTATAAAGTACAAATGCATATTCTAACGTCATCAAGGATTTCAGACACACTGAAAAGTATCAAGAAAGTCCAACTTCAACCAATTCAATATCTTTACTATATTGACATCAGATCTTCCTAAAATACATTTTTATTAGCGGGCTCTGTGCGCAACGGATAGCGCATTGAACTTCTAAATATGTTTTCTATTGATTTCAGAGAGGAAGGGAGACGGAGAGAGAGACAAAAGGATCAATGACGAGAGAGAAAGGATCACTGACCAGCTGCCTCCTGCACGCCCCCCACTGGGGATGGAGCCCACAACCCAGGCCTGTGCCCTGACCGGGAATCGAACCGTGACCTCCTGGTTCCTAGGTCCACGCTCAACCACGGAGCCCCCGCTGGCCGGGCTCAGCCGGATTTTTAAGTCGTATCTTTCAAAGCAAGACAAGCTCCTTCCTCGACTCCAGACAGTCCTCCCGCTAATTAAAAACGGTTCTGCGGGCCCCGCCCGGGCTGCCTCACCTGCATGATGTCGATGGCCATAGCTGGGGTCTGGACGCCCTCCACGTTGTTCACCAGCCAGTGCACCACCTCCGCGCTGATGAAGCAGGAGGGCGAGAGGCCCTTCTGCTCCGAGAGCAGCTGCACGCCTGTCCTGGTGCCAGCGCGGCGGGCGGGGAGCGGGGCGGGCAGCATCGCGGCAGCGGGGGAAAGAGAAGACGGTGCTAAGCGCTCACTATCTGATGTGAGGATCCCCCAGTGCGATTGCTCACCGCTATTTCTAGACCCCGAGAAACCCCCGGACAGAACAAAAAAAAATGAGGTAAAAGGGGGGAAGGAGAAGAGAAAGCAAAAGGACCTGACATGTAGAGAAGACCTAGACGCGTCAGGTATTAGACCAGGCGAGTTACGTAACTATTGGATGTAATCCTTCCATCAAACCTGCGACTTCTGTTCCCCATTTTGCAAACAAGGTGAGTCTCGGGGACCAGAGAGGTCAAGGGACTCGCCCAAGGTCTCACAGCAGGTGAGCAACCAAGTTGGTAGGACCGCGCCAATCTGCGCTGCCCGAGGCTGGCCCTCCGGGCCCTACGCCCCGGCCCTCCCGCCCCGGCGCCCACACGCGCGCCCAGCACTTACGAGGGGTGCTTCATGGCTTCCAGGATCTCGGCCAGCGTGGAGGCCGACGTCAGGGCGCTCGCCGCCACCTGCTGAGAGCTGGGACACAGAGGCCCGGTCAGCGGGGCCCGAGCGGGGGGACCTTAGGAGCCTCCTCCTCACGGAGCCGGGAGCCTGGACGGCACTGACATTAAAGGTGATCCAGAAAATTCTGGATCGCTCCATCCTGGGGTTATCTTATGGGAGGGAGGGAGGGAGAGAGGGAGGAGGGGGGGGTTTCCTACTTCCAAAGTGTATACATTAAAAAACAAAAAGAATTCCAAGTGATTGTATGTCCACACTTATTAAAAAAAAAAAAAAAAAAAAAAAAAGACGTTTTGTTGATTTTTGAGAGGGGGGAAGGGGTGCCTCCCACACCCACGCTGAATGGGGACTGAACCAAGCACCCCGAGTCCCCACCCCCAGGCTCGGACAGGAGGCGGTCCCACCCGGGTGAGTGTGAGCGCCGTCCGTGGCAAACTCAGCTCCTCCGAAGCAGCCCACCTCCCCGTGGCCTACCAGCTACTAGCAAGTTCTTTTTTACAGAGAGGAAGGGGGAGGGATAGAGAGTTAGAAACATTGATGAGAGAGAAACATCGATCAGCTGCCTCCTGCGCACCCCCTACTGGGGATGTGCCCGCAACCAAGGTACATGCCCTTGACTGGAATCGAACCCGGGACCCCTTCAGTCCGCAGGTCGATGCTCTAGCCAGAGCCAAACCGGTCAGGGTTGCTAGCAAGTTCTTTACCACGAAATGGAACCTGTTCTAATTTTCAGTCACTGGTCCTGATTCCTGTCAATGTGGGTCTCCTTGTCTCCAGCCTAAACACCCCCAGTTCCTCTTTTCTCTCAAAAGCAGAAGAAAGCCTGCCCCCTGGTATGGCCAGCAATGAGGAAGCGGGGACATGCACTCCGTCCCGGGAACTGGGCAGCCCAGCCCGCCCTCCCCGGCCAGAGCCAGGGCGGCAGGAACAGCCTGGGCAGATGGCTCGGGAGCCATTGTGCAACAAAGAAAATCAAAAAGAAGTTCCTCTGGTCTGCCAGCGGTGTAACAAGCTGGGGCGTGGGCCACTTTCTCAAGCAAATGAGGTCCGAGCGGCTTCTGCTCCCCCTGGATGCTCGGGAATGTCCCACTGCCCAGCACGGCCCCGTCTGGCCACAGAGGGGCCCATTCGCTCTCCATGCATTCCCTCCGGCGGCACAGACCCACGGCACGCTAGCACATGAGGGCCTCTGCCACGGGAGCCACGTGGAACAGGACGGACTGGCTCCCCAGAGCCCGCCCTGCCTGTCTGATCCCCGGCAGGGATCTCTGAGCTCTCCTGTGAGCGAGGCAGGGCGCGGGTCGCCAGCCCCGGCACAGGTGCCGGTGAGAACGGATGGGGGGGGGGGGTCAGGACGCAGAGATCTCTGCGGGCGGACCATCCCCACCGCCCGGAAGGCGTCTCACCTGCCGTCACTGGGGTTCACGGAGGTGAGGCCCTGCTCCCCCGAGTTCTGGGAGCTCCCGACGAAGGCCTGGCTGTTGCCTCTGTCCACGGACTGGCCTGTGCTCACCCCCAAGCTGGTGCCGTCCAACGCCGGGACCGCAGTCTGGTCCACGGACACCTGGAGGTTAAAAAAACAAACAAAGAAAACTCTTTAATAAGGCTGTTTACATTTTGGTCCTTTTCCTTTCTTTCTTCAAGGGGACAAGGAGGACTGGACACTTCTAAAATGAAGTGTTAAATGATCCGCTGTGTTGTTAGATGCCCCACAAACCACTCCTGCTAAGTCAGGGCGTCTCAACCTACACACTGCTGCCCCGTGGGGACAGATGAGCCTGCTGCGGGGCTGTCCTGTGTGGGAGGGACATTAGAGCAGCATCCCCGGCTTCTACCCACCAGATGCCAGTAACACCACTCTCACTATCTCCCCTGGCCCAGTTGTAACGAATAAAAATGTCTCCGGATAGTACCAAATGGACTTTGGGAGGCAAAACTGCCCGATTCTGAAAGAACCATTTGGCTCTTGTGGTTTAGGGGTCGGGGGGAGGTGGTGGTGGGGGATAAACACACCAAAAACACGCAGACTCTGCCAGCACCGTGAGTGCACGGAGAAAGGCAGCAAGAGGCAACTTGCAATTACCAATCCCCATCTGCTTCTAACCAGCAAGACTTAGGAATGGGGACGGCACTGTCCTTCTAGATTAGAGAGGAATGGAGGACTCGACCCGGCTCTGTGACGCCTTCCGGATCCTGGTAACGGTCCCCTCTCATCTACTGCCCCGGAGAACTGCCCCAGCGGCCTACACGGAAGGATGTCTCCAGAATCTGCCTAATTCCTGCCGTTCCATTTCAGAGGAGATGTGGTTGAGGAGTCATCCTCTTCATCAGACAAACGTTTTCCGGAAAGGACCAGACTAACTGTTTTGGGCTTTGTGGCCCACAGAGGGCTTTCGGCAGCTACTCAGCTTTGCATGGAGAGCCACAGAAGCAGCTGTAGACAGTGTACACAAATGGACGTTGCTTCGTTCCAATAAAACTTTATTCATAAAAGCAGATGGCGGGCCAGGCTTGCCCTTTCCCTGACCCCTGCTCTCCATTCATCTTTCAAGAGGCTGCACAGAGAGGCGCTCTGCTCAGATCTTCGTACCAGGAGAAGCCGTGCTTCTCCCGGGAGACTGGCTTGCCTGCATCTCACGACCGCTGCTCTCTGGCTGCCGGGAGGGTCGGGGTTGAACATAGCATGAAACTCGAGGGACTTTGGGAGACCTCACATGAGGTCCTACCGGACTTTTCCTTTTCCTGAACTTCCCCCAAATCTGAAAATGCAGCCGCACGATAGACAGAATGGCTGTCTTCTCGCACAGAGGCCCGGAAGGAGCCCCCGGAGGGGGTGCTGGGCCTAGAGCGGCGGTCGCCTGCCGGCGGGTCCGTAGACCACTGGTGGTCCGTGAGGGCCGAAAGGCGGGCGACCGCGGGCCTAGAAGGCATCCTGCCTTGGAAACCCTGTTCCAAGCCTTCCTCGCAGAGGACTGCGGGTACCCCCTCTCCCGGGAGGCGGAGTTTAATCTCCCCGTCCTCTTCCGAGCGGCTAGAGGAGCACAGAAAGGGAAACTGTAGCTTCCCAGAGGAGACAGCTGGCAGACGCTTCATCCGTCAGCGCCGATGCGGCCACTCGGTCTCACGTCCATCATCTCCATCCCCCTCTGCCACGGCCAAAACCACAGACGGGAACGTACGCCTCGGAGACCAAACTCAATGTCAGCTGCCCTCGAACCTCAGCCGAGGGCCCATCCCATCTGTCCCGAGCCGAGCGTGTGGGCTGCAGGGTTTGACTGACCTGCGAGGAGAAGGTGGACGACGCTGTGCGGGGGCTGCGGACAAACTCCGTAGAGAAGGCCCCGTCCTGGGTCAGAGGAGGAGGAGAGGGAGGAGGAGGAGGAGGCAGTGGCGGTGGCAGGCGTGAGAGCGTGAAGGAACAGGACGTGGACCGGCGGTGAGCCATCGGGGGAGGCGGAGGGGGGGATGGAAGAAGGACAAAAAAACAAGAACAGGGAGGAAGGAGAGAAACAATGGCTCATGAAGAGAACGGGGGAAGAGAGAGCCACAGGGGAGACAATATCCCAACGCAAAGCAGAGGCAGGACTCGCACCTTCGTGGGCAGAGCAGCCCATCGCGTGGGAGCAAGCGCCTGGCGTAGAAGGCGGGTCCAACATCCATCAGCCGCCTCCTGCACACCCCCCGGCTGGGATGTGCCCGCGACCAAGGCACATGCCCCTGACCGGAATCGAACCCGGGACCCTTGAGTCCGCAGGCCGACGCTCTATCCTAATCCTCACAGATGGCGATGAGCAGAGTCACAGCGAGGGGACTTGGGGATTCTCAGTGTCCCACCCGGGTCCCTTCTCTGCCAGAACATACAGGCGCAGAGGCGCCGATACTGCCGACATGTATGCACATGCGACTGAGGATGGGGGAAAAGCCACTTGCTTGACCACCAGGTTATTCCTTACGCACAGACCGTCCTTAGAACTGCACGGAAGCCAGGGCAACCACAGCCTGCCGGCCAATCCAGCCCCTGGCCCAGCACAGCCTGTGAGCGAGGAGGGGCTGTACCTGCTATGCAAGCGCCTGCGCAGAAGCCTTGATCTGGCCTCTGGGCCCACCAAGCCTCGAGGTTTGCCAACCCCGGGCCTGCAGATTACACGAGCTGCCTGAAGCCCCAGTTATACTTTCGCTCAGATTTTAACCCCGCCATCCCTGTGGTCCGATGCTAGTCACTTATCCTGAAAAAATAACCAGCGTTGTGGTCAAGTAATTATCTGCAAAGGTGTTACTTGCAGTGTTATTGATCGCTGTAGAATGATTATGCTCGTAAAGGTCTATGGAAGAATTTTCAAAAGTTGTTTCTAATACCAGGTGAAAAAAAAGTAAATTATAAATGAAGGGCCACCCATAGAATGAAATATGATATCATTGTTTTTAAAAATTATTCTTTTGAAAAATAATAATATATGGGCAAATGTTCACGGCATCGGAATAAAAGAAATAAATACCAAGGTGGACAATTTGACCCCAATTTTGAAAAGAAAATACATCTATGCAATCTCCTTCCGTTTCTTCTTAATAGTAGTCAGACGAAAGGACATCTGATCGGCTCGCCTACCCGACCAGGACGATCTCGGGTTCTGGGTTTCCTGGAGGCGCTGACAGAGCCCAGGCTCCGGGTCTGAAAGGGTGTAGGAGGCCTGGCCTACCGTTCCGGCCCCTCCGCTGGAACTCCTGTTCTGCATAGAGGCCCTGGCCTCTGGGCTGTGTTTTTTGTGGTTCTTGTCGTTTTCAGGAGTCTGAGCGAATGGACGGGAATTTCATTATCAAAGAGAGAGCTCTCTGACCCTGGACGTTTGCTTGTAGATCGTTAAAAACAAAGAAAAAGGAAAAAAAAGCAAACCCTAATGGCAGATGCCTCAGGAGCTCTCTACCTGCCCTCCGGGGGAGCCGGCGCTGTGGCTAAGGGACAACCAGATGGCCAATACCGTTTAGCCGGGCTGCCTTCTCTCTGCCTCTACCGGGCAGTCAGCCCCTGGCAGTTCTGAGCAGTCACGCTGCAAAGGGCAGAACTCCTCCGAATCCTCAGCTCGCCAGTCCTAGACACCCCGCCTTCCCCATCGGGGCCCTGGGGGCATGTTCTCTCAGTCCCCGCGGGAGTGGCCCCTTTACCTTTCTCGGGCTGTCCACGTAGGTGGGAGTCATGGCAACGCTGCTGCTGCTGTCGGCTGGCTGGGCGGAGCTCTTGCCCCCGTGCACGGCTGCCTGCTGCTCGCCCAGGCACCTGGAAGGACACACACACACGCCCGTGGCTTATGGGGAGCCCCCTACTCCCCCAATCTCCCCCCCCAACCCCCCCGGCCAGGAAGGCCCGCGGTAGACAAGTGACGTGAAGACAGAGCTGTTGCTGTCATCTTTGTGGCTGTTTTTTTTTTTTTTTAATTCTCACCCAAGGATTTTTTCCCATTGATTTTTAGAGGGATTGGAAGGGAGGGAGAGAGACAGAGAGAGACATCGATGTGAGAGAGACACATCGACTGGTTGCCTCCCCCGACACACCCCGACTGAGATGATCAAACCTTCAACAAAGGTGCTCGCCTTTGACCAGGAACGGAACCTGCAACCCTCTGGTGCGCAGGCCGATGCTCTAACCACTAAGCTACACCAGCCAGGGCTCAAAAACCTTTTCTTTTCTTTTTTCTTTTTAAGTTTTCTAATGTCAAGTATTTCGCCAATCACCTTCAAACATTTCTTGGCAGTTTGTTTGTAAAGCAGGATCCAACTAAGGTCCCTCCATTGCAATACGTGTGTCTCTTAAGTCTCTTTAAGCTATAAACGCCTTCGTATCGCTGCTCATCCCCGCAGTGTATCTGCTGAAAGCAGCTCCTGTGTCCTGTGAACGGACAGCCTGGGGGAGCCGATGGCGTCCCTTCCCTGCCATCCCGCGGCTCTGGGCCTGCCTTCCTGCGGCCGGAGAGGATGCTGAGCGGCGGGCAGGCCTATGTCTGGGGGCCCCTCGGCCCCTCTCTGGCAGTTGCCGCTGATCATCTCTGGGGGGTCCACGCGTCATCAGAGCCCACGCACGGCGATGTTCTATCATCGTCCCCGCCCATTCGCTGGAACACCGAGGAAAGGAGCCTTCCCCCACCAGCGACTTGGCTGCCCTGGGGTGCAGTCCATACGGGAAACACGGAGCCAGGGCTGGTTCCTTCCCTTGTCCCCTCGCAGCACTGCCTGCCTCCCCCCCACCCCCTCACCGTCTGTTTCCTCTGAGCCCCACGCTCGGCCTCACACGGTGCCATTCCCTCGGGTGGGCCACGGCCGGGAGAGCAGGGCCAGGAAGGCTTGGCTACCCCCAGCGGCCTCACTGGTGTCCACGTCAATCCTCACCTACTGAGCTGCCGTCCGGCCCGCGGACTAGCAATCAGGGATCCAGGGACCCTTGTCTAATGGCTTGGGGGACGGGGCTGCCACAAAATGACCAGTCAGCCAAAACCGGTGTGGCTCAGTGGATAGAGCGTCGGCCTGCGGACTGAAACGTCCCGGGTTCGATTCCGGTCAAGGGCATGTACCTTGGTTGCGGGCACATCCCCAGTAGGGGGTGTGCAGGAGGCAGCTGGTGGATGTTTCTGAGTCCCGCCCCTCACACGGGCACCCCTACCCCAAGCCATCCCTCCTCTTCCAGGCTGAGCAGCAGCAGGCCCCTCGGAGCGTCCTGGATGGTGACTCACTGACGAATTAAAATAAGATCCCCCGCCCCCAGCTTCACACCCTTCCCAGCAGCATATGCTCCTGGTGCTTCTTCCGGCAGGAAAGGCCTGGGACCAAGTGCAGGAAGAACTGCCAGGCGGGTCCTGCAGTCTCTCCTTGGGCACATAAGGTGTTTTTGGAAGGTGTTTTTGGAAAAGGACTCCTCAGTGAGCCCAGCCTAGCCCCACTCTCTCCCTCTCATTTGCTCCCCGTCGGCCTGCTATGCTGTCCACGCCCCAATCTGGGTCCCCTCCTTCCCGTGTCACCATGGCCCTCCCTCCGCCTCTGCATTCCCACCTGGGCCAGCGAGAGCCCCCCCATGGCCCCTGCCTCCCGGGCCCACCCCCCGGGCCTTCCTACACGGGGGGCTCGGCCCTGAAAACACCACTTCTAGCAAAGACATGTAAGGGCTATTTGGTGATGGTAAGGAATTCCTGTCACTTTCCAGGTAAATAATGGCATCGTGGTTTCATTTTGCTTTGTTTAGGGAAGAGTACTTATTTTTCAGAGACATACTGGAATGTTACAGAGGAAGAGATACATGTGTGGGATTGAATAAGAAATAAAAAAGGGCCCCGACCGGTATGGCTCAGTGGATAGAGCTTTGGCCTGCGGACTCAAGGGTCCCAGGTTCGATTCCCAGTCAAGGGCATGTACCTTGGTTGCGGGCACATGCCCAGTGTGGGGCGTGCAGGAGGCAGCTGATAGATGTTTCTCTCATCAATATTTCTGACGCTCTCTCCCTCTCCGTTCCTCTCTGTAAAAACATCAATAAGATACATTGGGGGAAAAAATAAAAAAGGAAGATGAGAACAAGTAGGATATAAAAGAAACGAGATTGGCCATGAGATGATAACCAGTGAGGCTGGTGATGGGTGAGTAGGGAGTGATTGTACCAGCCTGTCTACCTCTTTAGTCTGTCTGAAATTTTCCACGAGAAGAAAAGGCCTTTCCAAGGATCGCTCTTGCTAAGGTGAGGACAGCCGGAACCAAGCTTCCCACGCAGTCTGTAACGGCATCTCCCCCTCGGCCTCCTCCTTGCTCCCTGTCACTTTCTGGGAGCGGATGGACGCGGGCTCCTGCCGGGACCCTCACACCAACACCCATGGTCCAGTCCCCTGTAACATCTCATCCAGGGACCCTTGCATCCCCTTCTCCATCATTCACGTCTATCATCCACCTACTACGTGCCAGGCACAGCACACAGCCTGTCCTCAGCGCACAGACACATCGGGAGAAGATGAGCTCACCACGTGCAGCCTGGAAGGATACCGACTGACACAGGCCCAGGATGCTGGAAGCTGGGAGAGTCAAGGGCAGCACAGAGACAGCTAGCTCTGCCATGGTGAGGACATGGTACCCTGCATCTGTCTGAACCCACAGAAGGCACATCACCACGAGAGAGCCCTGGGGTCAGGGAGCTATGGGCTTTGGGTGACTATGTGTCGATGTAGCCTCATCAGTTGTAATAACTGTACCACGCTGGCGGAGAAGCTGGTACATGGGGGGGGGGGGGGAAGGCATGTATATGTGGGTACAGAGATGTCTCATTTGTGTGCATGGGAAACCCCTGTACCTTGCGCTCAATTTTGCTTTGAACCTAAAACTGTTCTACAAAATAAATTCTACTAAAAAACAAAACAGAAACAAAAACACAACCAACCAATAAAACAAGAACCGCTCTGTGGGCCAGGACACGGGGCCGTGGCCTCCGCCCGGCACTTACTTCTGGCTGGCCTCCATCTCCAGCAGTGCGGACAGGGCCGACGTCCCCTTCTTCCCCACCGGGGGGCCGGCCGCCTCCAGCGGGTGCGTGGCGATGGGCCCCGTCATCTGCAAGCCCTTCATGGCGGCCCCTTTCTGAGGCAGAGGAAGGAGAGGGCCCCTCAGTCAGCAGCCCAGCCTGTCCCCACTCCCTCCCTCTCATCTGCTCCCCGCCGGGCACCACCACCACCACCACCACCCCGCCCCCCCCCCGGGATCCCCTCCGCGGAGGCCTGATGCTGAGTGAGAGTGGGCAGCCCCGAAAGGTCTCATAGGATACGAAGGACGAAAAGCATGGTGACGAGAGCAGGCCGCTGGCTGGCAGGGGCGAGGGAGGAGGGGGGAAGGTGGCTGTAGGGCAGGGTGGGGGACATTTCTTCTGCCGAGGGTCACGGGGATATTTACAACGTCATTCGAGGGCCCCACACAATTAACAACTTAAAAATTAGGCCGTGCTGCCGAAACCGGTTTGGCTCAATGGACAGAGCGTTGGCTTGGGGACTGAAAGGTCCCGGGTTTGATTCCGGTCAAGGGCATGTACCTTGGTTGCGGGCATATCCCCAATAGGGGGTGTACAAGAGGCAGCTGATCGATGACTCTCTCTCTCATCGATGTTTCTAATTCTCTATCTCTCTCCCTTCCTCTCTGTACAAAATCAATAAAATATATTTTTTTAAAAAAATTAGACCGCTCTGCTTGGCCGAACATTTAATGAACGTCTAATGCCTTGGCAGGGCCAGACCAAATGGTTTTGAGGGCCTTATACTGGCCCGCGGGCCGGACGTTCCCCACCCATTACACAGGGGGCACGAGGGAGACTCTTTTTGAGTGATGGAAACTATTCCATGTCCTGGAACCTCCTGGAATCTCCTGGGGAGGTCCCTGAGAGTGGGAGGAGACGGTCCCCGAATCCCAGACCAGGCGCTGTCCCCAGGGGGCCCGGAGCCCTCACCCGCATCATGCGGTCCGAGCGGTGGCGCCTGCGGATGCGGTTCAGGCCCTCCACGAAGCGGATGAAGCCGTCCAGCAGCTGCCACTCGTCCTCGTCGGCGCGGGGCCGGTCCCCGTAGATGTCGCAGTGGGCCTCGCCCTCCGTGATGCGCTTGGCGGCGGTGACGCAGGCGGGCAGCAGCAGGAAGCGCGTCCTCCAGAACTTCAGAGACTCGATCAAGCTGTGGAGGAGCCAACGGAGAACGGAGGGGAGGTGGTGGTGAGAAAGAGTGGATCGGGAGAGCTCCAGCTCAGCCCTCTCCCTGACGCTGGGGTGTGAGGGTCCCTCTCCCCATGAGGTCCCACCATTCAGGGGGCTTCACTTCACACAAGCTCATTGCGTGCCGAAGACAATTTAAAAATAAATTCTGAAAAAGTAAAAAAACAGACCTCCAGGTCACGGTTCGATTCCTGGTCAGGGCACATGCCCAGGGAGCGGGCTCGGTCCCCAGTGTGGCGTGTGCAGAAGGCAGCTGATCAATGAATGTCTCTCATCATTGATGTTTCTCTCTCTCTCCCTCCCGCCTCCTCTCTGAAACCCATAAGAAATATATTCAAAATAATAACAAAATAAAAATTTAAAAAAAACCCACAAGCTCAGAAGGAAGGCCTGGAAGGCAGCATGTGCTTTCTATCCCAGAGATGCCGGAATGCTGTGTGAGCCCGACCCAGGGGCTGGTGGCTTTGCAATCCCCGCAGTCATAGATGACGCAGAGAGACGAACAGCGGAGCGCCAGGAGGAGTCAGGAAAACGTGAAGCGAACGTGAACCTGCCCCGACATCCCACCCCCAAGTTTCCCGGCTGTTTGCTTTTAAGGTGGCAAAACCGAAATAGCCACGTCGACCACTTTAATGATGGTTAAGTGGACGTTGTCAGTGGCATCGCCACCAGCCACCCCATCGTTGAGTTTTTAATGCAGATGTGCTTTTGTTCTTCTAAAACCAGCATCGTTTTGTAATCAAAGGCCGGAAGCGTTAACATATGGACACACCCAAAGAACTTGTGTGCATACATGCCCAACCCATGGACAATAATGGGGTGGTGAAGGCCTGGGGTGGGGCAGGCTGGCGCAGTCAGAAGGAGGAGGACATATGTAACACTTTCAACCATAAAGATTTTTAAAAAAATAACAATAATAAAATAATAAACGAATAAATATTGTTTAGACAAAAACAAACAAACAAACAAACAAAAAACACGGCTGCACCCCGTGGAGAGCCGCACGCACGCCCGCCGACCTGAAGTCCTCCGAGCCGGCCGAGCAGATGTACTGGTCCAAGTAGTTCCACTTGTACTCCTCCAGCCGCTCGTGGGAGAACTCCACCCAGCAGGACACGAACTCCGAGTCCGAGTGGGAAGGGCACAGGCTGTAGGTGTAGTGGATCTGGGCCGACTCGTACGGGTACCTGGGGAAAGGCAGGCACGGCCGGGAGTCCGAAAGAGAACCTTCCCCGATTCCTCCCTGCCCTTGCCAAGGCGCCTAGCACCCCCTCGGCATTCAACCGCCAGCATGAGCCTAGGAGACGAAACAGCAGCCGCAGGAGAAGACAGCGGCACCCACTCCGACGCCTCCGTGTGACATGCGTGTGACACGCGTGGCTAAGCGCGCGGGCGGCGCGCGGACGGAACGCAGGACAGGAGCAGGGAGCCGGGCCCGTGCCCGCACTCACTTGGGCAGGTAGCGCGTCACGGTGATCATCTTGTCCTTCAGGGTCACCTTGTGGAACGTGCGGCCCATGCTCAGCCAGTACTGGTCCTCCTCCTCAGGGTGGTTCCGGGACACCAGGCCTGAGAGGGGAGGGGGGGGGAACAATCATTCTCTTCATTTGGTCGCTGGTCATTCCATTAACAGGCAATTGCTTTGGTCATTCCATTAACAGGCAATTGCTTCTCTCCAGTATGGATTCAGAAAAGGAGAGACAGAAGGGACACTTTCTTTGAAGGGGTAGTTTCATGGAAAAGTGTTATCCTTTGGGGGGGAAAAATGTGAAAGTCCTGAAGTCAGCAGATTTTGCTGTCATGAAACAGCCAGCTGCAGGGGAGAGCCTGGGACCACTGATAGCACCCGGATGACACACTCAGCATGTGGCTCAGTGGTCGAGCATCCACTTAGGAACCAAGGGAGGTCAGGGTTCGATTCCCAGTTAGGGCACAGGGTTGGGGACTCGATCCCCAGTGTGGGACCTGTAGGAGGCATCTGATCCATGATTCTCTCTCCATTGGTGTTTCTATCTTTCCCTCTCCCTTCCTCTCTGAAATAATAAAAATCTACATTTTTTTTTTTAAAGAAATAAAGCTAAAATAGTCCCGGTACTCAGAAAGGTTCCTATTCAGTAGAGTCCAGAATAGGACAATAAGTATCACAGGGGGTTTTAAGGAAAACCCAGAGGGAGTCTGAGGCTTCGCCATCAACAACGGGGCCTGGACCGGGTGACCCCTGAGCCCCCTCTTAACAAAATCACACTTGTCTGACCCTTTGGCCGGGGCCGGCTTCATGGAGCCAGAGATGAGCGGGGGTTTGGAGCTGGTGGCTCGGGGAACTGGGGGTCTCATTAGCTCTCGGGAGGAGGCAGGGGATTAATGGCTGCTTATCGATTGTTCCAGGAAGTGGCTGCTGCTGCTTTCCGATTCCTGTGTTACTTTAGAAACGCTCTCCAGCGCCTGGCTCCCAGCAGCCGGCGTCACCCAGTCTCTGCCGCTGGTGAGCCCGTCACTCACAGATGACCCTCCCATTCTTGCTCCAAGTCAGTAAGCGTCAGTGATAAACAAGAGATGAATCCAGAATAGGGGGGGGAAAAAAGGGGGGGGGGGAGGATAAACTTCAGGTTTAATGGACATTTGAGAACCTTCTGTGTGTCAGGGCCCGGTCCAGGGCATGTACCTTGGTTGCGGGCACAGCCCCAGTTGGGGGATGTGCAGGAGGCAGCTGATCGGTGATTTTCTCATCGATGTTTCTAACTCTCTATCCCTCTCTCTTCCTCTCTGTAAAAAAATCAATAAAGTATATTTTTAAAAAAAGAAAGAAAGAAAAGGAAAAATACAGTCCTAGCCGGTCTGGCTCAGGAGAGAGCATCAGTCTGTGAACTAAAGGACCCTCTAATAAAAATGTATTTTAAAAATTTACATACTAGTATATACACATTTATTTATCTATCTATCAAATTTTTTTGTTATTATTATTTTTTTTGTTTTGTTTTTTTACCTACATTTTTTTAAAAAAGAAAAAATGTAAGCCCAAGGAGAACTCACCTCGGCTGTAGAGGGGGCTGCTGCTGAGCGGGGGCGGGGCGGCGGGGCTGGGCTTCGGCGCCTTGGGCTGCACGATGATCTGGTAGCCCTGCATGAGCCGCTGGCAGATGAACTCCTCAAACACCTGCTGGGCCGTCATCTGCACGCCCTCCTCGTCCCTCCTGCGAAAGCAAACGCTCGCTCGCACGCCTGTGCTGAGCCCAGGGCAGGGCGACACTCGGAGTCCACACTCCCATCCTCTCCTTCGCTTCCACCCCGCAAGCCGGCCCTGACAGCCAGCCCACGGTGGGCCGGAGAAAACAACAGTCTGTAAGTCTGTCCTGGGAGGAACAATCAGTTCCAAAGGTGGAAAAAGAAGGCGGGTAACTTGATGCCCAAATGAGTAATTTTAGAAAAGAAAATCACAACGACTGTCACAGAAAACAAGAAGCGATCACTGAGGGGAAATGGTGAAAGGAGGAGGGTCAACAGAACTCCTAAGAAAAATAGACAGCCTAGTTGGTGTGGCTCAGTGGTTAGAGCCTCCATCTATGAACCAGGAGGTCAGGGTTTATTCAATTCCTGGTCCGGGCACAGGCCCGGTTGTGGGCTTGATCCCCAGAAGGGGGCGTGCAGGAGGCAGCTGATCCACGATGATTCTCTCTCATCATGGATGTTTCTCTCGCTCTCTCTCCCTCTCACTTCCTCTCTGACATCAATAAAAGGACAGAAAGGTAGAAACATCGATCCGCTGCCTCCTGCACACCTCCTACTGGGGATGTGCCCGCAACCAAGGTACATGCCCTTGACCTTCGGAATCGAACCTGGGACCCTTCGGTCCGCAGGCCGACGCTCTATCCACTGAGCCGCACCGGTCAGGGCTGAAACTGCAGCGTGTTGCCGCACGCCCGGCCCTGCCCGGCCTGCCCGCCGACACCGCCCTGGCACGCACCTGTCCATGTCGGCCTCCGGGAGGAGGTCGTAGCAGCCCTCGGTGTAGTCGTTCTGCAGGCCCTGGCGGTCGGGGAAGTAGTCGGTGGTGAGGGGGAGGCACGCCGGAGTCGTGAGAGACTTCCAGTCCACTCCAACTGTGCAACAGAAGCCTGGCACTACAGGGGGGGCAGACAGCGTCAGAACTGCCGTGTCAGCGGGGGAGCCACGTGCGGTCGCCACGGCAAGCGTGGGCAGCGGCGGCGGGCGGGGCGGGGAGCCGGAGGGGAGGGGGGGAGGGGAGGGAGAGAGTTCACGGGGGAAGGGGACAAAATTTCCGGGCGTGGGGATGGGGAGGGAGAAAGAGAAAGAGAGAAAGAGTCGGTTAGAAACAAGGCGATGCGCGCGCTGCTTATTCAGTCCCCTCATGCAAACGGGATTCAGAGCTGATCCTCAGATTCTCTGCCGACGGTGAGCTCTAAAGCTGCGGCGGCAAGGAGGTTACTGCGGGGCAGGCAGAGGTCCGCACCGGACGAAGCAAATCACGTCCCCAGAGCGGGAGAGGGCCCGGGGCTGAGCCCCCGGAGCCGGCAGAGGGGCTGGCGGAGCGAGGAGGGGAGCTCAGGGGGGTTTGGGAGCAAGCGGCACACGGTAGCAGAATTTAGGGATTCTTTCGGAATGGTGAAAATAAGTCACAGGTCCAAAAGGGCGGGAAGAGCAGTCAGGGGTGCCTGGGACCGTTATAAGGCAGACCGGAAGTGTACGAGTCTGAGCTGAACCACCTGGAAAGGAAAGCTCCGGTGGGGAGGTAGCGAGGGCCTGGCCACAGGGGTCCGCCCCCACATTGCCTGCCCTTTGGTGAAAGCGGGGTTTCTCTACCTTGGCACCGCGGAGGTGTTCGCAATGGGTAATTCTGCGTTGGGGGAGGGGGACCGCCCTGTGCATTGTGGGATGTGGAGCGGCACCGCGGATGCTACTCACTAGACGCCAGTGGCATCTCCTGGTTGTGAAAACCAAATGTGCCTGCAGACACTGCCACGTGTCCCCCCGGGACAGCACCCCTCTCCCCCAGTGGAACATCAGTGAGTTAAGGCCGTGGTCGGCAAACTGTGGCTTTCGAGCCACACTCGGCTCTCTGGCCCCTTTAGAACGGCTCTTCTACAAAAAATACCACGGCCTGGGCGAGTCTATGTTGAAGAAGTGGCGTTGGGAGAAGTTTAAGTTTAAAAAATTTGGCTCTCCAAAGAAATTTCAATTCTCTTTTTCTCTCTCCCTCCCTCTCTTCCTCTCTCTAAAATCAATCACTCAATACAAAAATTAGAGTTATATGTGCATTGTCAACACACAGGGGTCAGGGCCCCGAGCCCCATGGCGGCCAAGGGTCGCCTATGACAAGTGGTCCAGCCACTTCGGGGGAAAAGGATGATCAGAACAAACGCAACCCGGTCAGACGTGTCCAGCTACAGGCGTGCACACAGTTCCAGCTCTCACTTCTTTCCAACTCTCCCCAAAGCCAGCACCAGGTACCTCAGGGCTAAGGCCAGCTCCGGGCAGGCCCAACAGCCTCTGGAAAATTCTGTTACCCTCCCCCGTTCCTCTGAGCCGCCTTCCAGAACACGTGGTCTCGCCACGCCCTTCTCACTTTCCATCCGAGAGGCCCCGGAGTCCCCCCTCACCTCCCCCTCATCCCCGGCCTCCTGGAACCCCGGAGCCATGTGGGGCCCCTCTTGCCACCCCCCACCCCCGCCTCCTCCCCACCTTCCCCGGCCGGCCGCCCCTCTTACTTGGGTCCGGAGAGGCAGACACACTGTCCTCCAGAGAGTCCTTGTTCTGGGTGCGAGGGTTCATCCCTGTGGACAGAGGAGAACAGCTGGTCTCAGTGAGGCTCCTTCTTCCAGAAAGGTTCTGACCAGTCATGGTTTGAAACCCCCAAAACTAGAGCTAAAAGGAAAGATATGAACCAAGTGCTGAGCGTTTCCAACAGCGCAAAGGAGTCCGTCAAAGGGAAAGGACCGCCCTTGAACCCGGGGATGAGCCAGGACGCGGCTCTGAGGCCATCAGTACTATTACTCTGCGCCCTCCGAGACCCGGCAAAAGGCAGCTTACCACGCAGAGTGAGAAAAGGGGCGTATTTCAAAGTCATGGTAAACGAAGTAAAGCCATCGTTGGCAAGCAATAAAAGGAATCTTTAGCAAGCGTGAGATGACCCATTTAAAGTTTGTCCCTTCCCCAGATCACGGCTGCTTGGAGTAAGACCTCAAAGCTCACTGCCTGAGGAGAACACACACACACAGGACGGCACCCGTAACTAGGCTGAAGGAAAAACAGAAAGACGGTTCGAAATGCAACGTGTTTGCATTTCAACGGAAATGTAACAGAACTCATTTTAGAGCACACATGTGAATATTTAAAGGTCCCTTTCAAAACATGAAATCAATTAAAAAAAAATATATATATATATAGTTAAAATATACTCTTATTGATTTCATGGAGGAAGGAAGAGGGCGAGAGAGACAGAAACATCCATGATGAGAAAGGATCATTGATCACCGGAGGGCTGCGATGGAGGGGCGGTGCTGAAGCTGATTCATCAAGACGAAGGAAGCTGCCATCTCCCAAGCAGAACCAGGGGTTGAAGAAAGAGAAAAAAGCACGCTCCGGACAGAGGCAAGCCCAGCACCTGGGCAGGTGCCCTGACCCGGGATTGAACCACGACCCCCTGGTTCATAGGTTGACGTTCAACCATTGAGCCGCACGGGCCGAACAGGAAATGCAAAGAAGTGGACAAAATACACCACACTGTTCCCCTCTGGGCCTCTCCTACTTGTTTTTATGGAGGGGGGGTTCGCACCCCGCCCCCCCAACACACACACACACACACACCATGGAAAGTTCTTTCGGGAGCAGAGAGCTCTCTCCTGTCCTGGCCCTGGCTCATAAGTCGTCCTGGGTCACGACGCACCGACAGCCCGCTGATAAATGTGGCTTGACCAGCCTGTTCCCGGCTAAAAATGTAACGTGCGGCCCATTTATAATTCCATGCATTCTAAAGCACGGCTTCCAAATAGGTCACCCCAAACGGTGGCGGGCGGGATCCCAAAATAGATGTGGCCCTTCCTTCCTGGTCCCCGGGTGAGCCGGCTCCGAGCACTGCTCCGCTGGTTACCTGCGCCGCCGTTGCTAAGCAGGCTGGCAGCGGGCGCTTCCGAGCCGCCGAAGTTCAAGAAGGACACGCCGTCGCCAGGCTGGCGGGAGGAGCTGTGCCTGCAGGGAACAGAGCCCGGCCACCGGGCTTAGTGCGGGTCGCGGGCTCCTTTATCCCGCTCACCCTGCATCCCCGGGGCCCTCGGCAAAAAAACGGGACTGGGTACCCAGCCACACGAGCTGGCAACCGCCGGGCTCCGTGTCACAGGCTACCAGGCCGCGGCGCGTGGTCTGTGTGCCGGCTCGGGCCTCCTGGGACCGGCCCCTCCTGGCCTGGCACCAGCCCTGCTATTGCCAGGCTAGACCGCCTGCCCCTTCTGCTCTGAGCCTCACCGGCTCACGCCAACAGGAGGATGTGAGGCCCTTGAATAGAGGCTGCCAGTTAATCTGGCAGAGACGGTCACATCCGACCTACATCCCTTAGGCACCCCGGGGTTGCTGAGGTGAGTGGACGGGGTCGAACACCGCTCTCTGCAAAGTGTTGCCTAAAGCATCACAGTGAGTCCAGCTTGCCAAAGCTCACGTGGCTTCCTTCCTGGACCAGGTCTCTTTGGGGTGCCTGTGACACAGTCACAATCCTGGTTCAAAAAGGCTTGTTTTTAAAAAAAAAACACGGACCTCTATTTCCACTGTTGTCAGCACCGACTTATTCTAACCTCGGCAGGGAAGTTTCTCGGTGACCAAAATGACAAAAGTCAGAGCCTGCCCGCCCAGCACACACAGCAGGCATCGCCGGTCTCGGCATCCCTTGCCGCCCTTGACCGAGGACCAGAAGACATTCACGTGTGAGGTTCACCATCGGTGCTCTGAGTTACACCTCCGGCTCAAGCGGGGCCCGGGCCACGTTTCTGGCAGAGACGTCAGGCTGTGTGCTTTGAAGTTGGCCCACCGGAGGGAGTGAAGCTGACCCTGATCTCAGACTGGCTCTTCCCAGCCCATCAATGTGACACTGGGCCAGCGGTCTGCCCTGCGCATCGTCTCGGGGGCCGAAGGGTGGTCTCGGGGGACCGTCCGGAGCCCCGCGCACGCTCTCACCTTCCAGCAGCTTCGTGATAGGCTAGCTCCAGCAGCTCCGCAGAGGAGTGCGCGGGGTCCCTCTGCCTGCTGCCCTGCAGCTCCGCCATGTTCTGCCGGGTCTGGTGATGGATCTGGATGGCCTCTCCGGATGGTCCTACCCAGACAAAGACCCGCTGAGCGCCGTCCCCGCCTGACAGCCAGTGGGCTCGATCCCCAGTACGGGACGTGCGGGAGGCAGCCAATCAACGGTTTTCTCTCATCATTGATGTTTCGCTCTCTCCCCCTCTCCCTTCCACTCTGAAATCAATAAAAATATATTTAATAAAAAAGGAACACCAACAACTTAACTAATACATAAGATAGCAACAACTGGGACTCGAAGAAGCAGAAGATAACGTAAGCACATTAAAGACAAGTAGGAGATCATCAGAATTAGCCAACTCTGCTAAAAAATGCTTCCTAGGGAAAGAAGTTTCAGAGCTTTCCAGTCCACAGGGACCGAAGGAGAGGATGTAGGTGGAAGAAAGAATCCGTGTGAAACCCCAGATGTGCAAGAGGCAAGACGCGTGCAGGCGACGAGCGTGGGAAAGAAAGGAACCTCCGAGGATGGCGACGGCTGGGCAGTCCAGCAAGGGGGGGCCTGGGCGAGGAGAGGCCCCGCGGGCAGCAGGACGCAGCTTTGGAGATCGGTCAAGGGCTGCGTGTCGCATGTTTGGAGGAAACGCACGGAAGCAAGAAGAGAGAGGAGTCACGGGAGGAACACCAATAGTTCTGCTCCCAAGAGAACGCAAAGGGAGCCAGCGGGGGGCAGCAACGGGAAGAAGGAGGCCCAGAAAGAAACCGGTCACGTGAGTGATTATGCCAGCGAACAGGAGGGCGAAAAGGGGACTGAGAATGACGCCCAATGACAGCCGGAAGAACCAGAGACATTGCTCGCTTATGTAACGTTAAAGCAAGGAAATAATAATAATAAGTAATAATAAGCAGACATTTCTAGGCGCTCAGCAGGATGGCTTCCATGAGAAATCCGTGCACCTGTCCCTCCCCAGCCCGGCAAGCGCCCCTTAAGCTGCAGGTGCATTCCAGCCACAGCTGCATAAAACCTACTGTCCCCCTCGGGACAGGCACCCATCAAACAGGACAACTCGGAAGAACTGAATTTGGAGAGAGAAAAATTTTTTTTGCAATTGTCAGAGATCCCAAAGGGAAAAAACAAGGGAACATAACTAAGTAACCAAAACAGCATTAGCACCCTGGCCAGTGTGGCTCAGTTGGTTGAGCATCATCCTGGTTGCCAAGGGGTTGCTGGTTTGAGCTCCAATAGGGGCAAGTGCCTGGGCTGCAGGCTCAATCCCTGGTGGAGGGCCTGCAAGAGGCAGCCGACCTACGTGTGTTGCTTACACATCGATGTTTCTCTCTCCTCCTCTCTAGTCCTTCCTCTCTAGAAATCAATTTTAAAAACCTTAAAAAATAAACAAAAAAAACCCCCAGTAATATCAATACTCAGAGAAAATCCTAACTCGTTTGGCTCAGTGGATAGAGCATCGACCCAGGTTTGATTTTGGTCAAGGGCATGTACCTTGGTTGTGGGCATATTCCCAGTGGCGGGGAGGGTGTGTGTGTGTGTGTGTGTTTGCAAGAAGCAGCTGATCGATGTTTCTCTCTTACGGATGTTTCTAACTCTCTCTCCCTCTCCCTTCCTCTCTGTAAAAAAATCAATAAAAAAAAATATATATATATTTTTAAAAATACCCAGAGAAAGGCAGGGGAAGGAATGAATGAGAATGAGGGCCATCAGTCTTAGGAAAGAGAGCAGGTGGCAAAGCACGGTCTCTTTCAAACAGAACAGAAGCCCTCAGCTCGCCACCGCTCACTAGAATTACAAAGCCCGTTCCCAGGTATGCCTTGCGGTCTTCACCAGAACCCTTGGGGTAGGCAATGTGGGCGTGGCGACCCCATCTTATAGTCTGGATACTTGAGCGAGGCCACGTGGTTGACTGGTGCTGCGGACCAGGCCTGGGAGGGCCCGGCCCCCGGCTCTTTCCTGAGCCACCGACTCACCCACAGGGAAGGTGTGCATCCAGCGCCGCCTGTTGGACGTGAGCTTCATGGGCATCCGCGAGGGGGCGAAGGGGTTGATGAGCGCCCGCTGGGGGGTGTAGCCGCCGGGCCGGACGTGCAGCATGGACTCCGCGCTCCCCACGTGGAAGCGCCCGGGCGCGCTGGAGTCCCGCTGCGGCGGCTCCATCATGTGCTCCAGGACATCTGCCGGGACCGGAGAGATGAGACATGGAGACAGAGCACAGGGCCCCCGGAACCGGAACCAGAACCAGGCGGTCCGACCGGTCACGGCGGGCAAGAATCTAGGACATTAGGCATGCCCAGCAGTGAGGGGAACAAGTAAAATCACCAAACCGGGGAGAAGTGGAAACCGTGGGCTTGTTTGCTTGTTAAGAACTTCGTCTTGGTCCCCAAATGCCTGGCCCAGTGAAGCCACCTCCACTCTTCGATGGGGAGGACCACACATCGCCTAGCCTTAGAGACCCTGGACTGTACGCCAAGGGCGGGACTTGAATTGCCTCCCGTGGAGATGGGGTGGGTATATTCTGCATGTAAGAGGAACAATAAAATATATGTAATATATATATATTTGCCGAAACCAGTTTGGCTCAGTGGATAGAGCGTTGGCCTGTGGACTGAAAGGTCCCAGGTTCGATTCCGGTCAAGGGCATGTACCTGGGTTGCGGGCACATCCCCAGTAGGGGGTGTGCAAGAGGCAGCTGATGGATGATTCTCTCTCATCGATGTTTCTAACTCTCTATCCCTCTCTCTTCCTCTCTGTAAAAAATCAATAAAATATAAAATCAATAATATATATTTTTAAAAAGATACATATATCTGAACAGGGGGCCAGACCCTGGCAGAGACAGTCACTGTGTTCGCTAAACCTGCTTGCTTTTCCTCGTAGGCACCCATACGGACAGCTCAGGGGTGGTTTGTACTCATCGCACTGGCGTGGAAATCATTAAAACGTGGACTTCCATCTGGCCACCACCCCCCACTGCTCCACCCCTCACGGCGGGAGGGAAGCCGTGCCCGGCTCGGCCCGGCTCGGCCCGGGCCTCGGCTCTGACCTCGCGTGCTGGTGTAGCCCAGGGAGCTGCTGACTTCGTACTGGTGCAGGTGCGGCAGAGGGATCATGAGGATGTTGGCGCTCCGGCCCAGGGAGCTGTCGTCGGAAGCCTGGCTCCTCACTTCCTCCGCGGGCAGCGCCCGGCTGGGCACGGAGGGGCTGGAGGAGACGTCGCAGGAGCTGGCGCTCTTTCGACTGTGACTCTCCTGCTCGCGCACGGACCTGACCCGGAGGAGAGGACGGGTTACCGCCCAGGAAGGGACGCTGCCCCCAAACCTGTCACCAGCCCATGCTACTTGGGAAACCAATAACAAAACGATCCCCAATGGGCCCGGCTGGCACATGCCCAGGTTTCCGGCTTAATCTCCAGTGTGGGGCGTACAGAAGGCAGCCAATCAATGATCCTCTCTCATCATGGATATTTCTCTCTCTCGCTCTCTCCCTTCCTTTCAGAAATCAATAAGAATATTTATTAAAAAATCCCCGCCGGACCTCTCATTTCCCCGGGGAGTTTGTCCGCCCCCCCAGTGAATCGGCAGAACACCTGCAGGTGGCGAGGCGCTGGGCCCGGGACGGGCCTGGCAGCCTGAACACTTGGGCATCGTAGGCATCGTAGTCCACTTGGATGGGAAGGGCGTTCTCAGCTTCCTTTGGCGTCCCAAGAGCTGCAACACACAAATAACATGAATTGTCATCGAAACTCCTTCCGGCCAGATGCCTTCCGAGGGTCTTCATCAAAACCTGCAAGACATAATGACCATCATCATCATCATCATCATCTCCTCCTGGGGGAGGAGGGAGGAGAGATGCCCTGACCGGTGAGGGTCAGTTGGTTGGGCATCCTGCTGTGCACAAAAAGGCGGCTGGTTCGATTCCTGGTTAGGGCACATGCCCGGGTTGCAGGCTCGATCCCCGGTGGGCAGCAGGCAGCTGGTAGATGTTCTGCTCTCACATCCATGTTTTTCTCTCTCTCCCTCTGCCTTCCTCTCTCTAAAAATTAACAAAAATATTTTTTTAAAAAGGATGATAACCATTCATCAGATTGTTGAGATACGTGACACATGTCAAAGGATGCAGAAAGAGTATAACAAACACTAAGTAAAGGGAAGGCGACGGCAGTACCACATTCTCCTGTGATCCCACTCTTAAAATACCATCTTCAGCCAAAACCGGTGTGGCTCAGTGGATAGAGCATCAGCCTGAAGGGTGCCAGGTTGGATTCTGGTCAAGGGCATGCACCTTGGTTGCGGGCACATCCCCAATAGGGGGTGTGCAAGAGGCAGCTGATCGATGACTCTCTCTCATCAGTGTTCCTAACTCTCTGTCTCTCTCCCTTCCTCTCTGTAAAAAAAAATCAATTAAATATATTTTAAAAATAGCCAAAACCGGTTTGGCTCAGTGGTAGAGCGTTGGTCAGCGGACTGAAAGGTCCCAGGTTCGATTCCGATCAAGGGCATGTACCTTGGTTGCGGGCACATCCCCAGTAGGGGGTGTGCAAGAGGCAGCTGATGAATGATTCTCTCTCATCGATGTTTCTAGCTCTCTATCCTTCTCTCTTCCTCTCTGTGAAAAATCAATAAAATATATTAAAAAAATATATATATATATTTAAAAAAATATATATATATATATCATCTTCAAATGCACATTTCGTACTTTCAAACGTTCTCCCTGACCCCTACAAAGGACCTATCCTTATCACCCGTCTTGCAGTGGATAGGGCAAACATATACAGGCGGTGTAGGAGCCCAGGTCTCCCCGCGTGGCCGTGAACTTGTCATGTGAGCTCACATCCTCTTGCTGCCCCGGTGGGCGGGCCCTTTCTGACGGAGATGAAAGGAGGAAAGCACTCACCCGTGTCCCGGCCGTTTTTCGCTCTCTCGGAGGCAGGCTGAGGAAATAAACAGAATGAATGAATCGCTCCCTTCCCGGCTGGAACAGAACGGACCACAGGCACAGCACGTGGGCGCTGCTCCCCGGGGCGGAGGCCTCTCACGCCGATGGAGAGGCAGGAGCGCCCGCCAGGCCGTCTCCCTACCGTGGCCTCCAGCCCTGCCAAGCCCTTTCCTCCCGCCTCACATCCGGTTTGCTCTCACAACTCTACCCAGAGGGCCCCGGGCCCTGCTTCACGGGGGAGGCTATTTAATTCTAGAAGGAATAATGCCTAAGCCGGTTTGGCTCAATGGATAGAGCGTCGGCTTGGGGACTGAAAGGTCCCGGGTTCGATTCCAGTCAAGGGCATGTACCTTGGTTGCGGGCATATCCCCAGTAGGGGGTGTGCAAGAGGCAGCTGATCGATGACTCTCTCTCATTGATGTTTCTAACTCTCTCCCTCCCTTCCTCTCTGTACAAAATCAATAAAAATATATTTAAAAAAAAATAATAATAATAATTCTAGAAGGAATAAGAGACTTGTCCAGAGGCACACAATTGGCAGGTGGCAGAGCCCAAGTCCAAGACCAGCTCTTCAGACTCAAGAGTGGTATTTTTTTAAAAAAAAAACACATATTTTTATTGATTTCAGAGAGGAAGGGAGGTGGGAGAGAGAAACATCAAGGATGAGACATCATTGATCTGCTGCCTCCTGCACACCCCCACTGAGGATCGAGTCCGTAACCCAGGCATGTGCTCTTGATCGGAATCAAACCCGGGACCCTTCAGTCCGTAGGTGGACGATCTACCCACCAAGCCAAACCGGCTGGGGCCAGAGTGGCATTTTTATTGGCTGCAAATATATTCCATCGAGTGGATATTTCATGGCTTAGTTAGCCATTTCCTTATTATTTGCAACTTGTCACCTAATATTCATAAAAATATTATGACTAAAGCTAGCCCTGCCGGCGTGGCTCACCGTCTCGGAGGCAGGCTGAGGAAATAAATAGAGAATGAATAGTAGGGGCGTGCAAGAGGCAGCTGATCGATGATTCTCTCTCATCACTGGTGTTTCTCTCTCTCTCTCCCTTCCTCTCTGAAATCAACAAAAATATATTTTAATAAAACAGCAACACTAGACCAAGGTCTATTCAGATTCAATGTCCTCAATTATTTCCTTAGACCACGTGGCCGGAAATGAAATGATGAGGTCAAATAGCATGACCTTTTGCACTGCTCTTCATACACATGCTGAGCTGCTTTTCATAAGAATCGGACACGAACCAGATACTCAAGCACCAATGTCACAGACCTTGGGTATAATTATGAATGGGTTTTAAACCTATTAGATTTGGTAAGCAAAAAGATGAGTCCCCACTCATGTCTAAATGAGTCTTTCTTTAATGTCCTGCTAAGATGTGATCTTTTTAGCACATTTCCCCTTTGCTGCAACACGTGTCCCTGTCTTTGTCCCCACCAGTACCTGAGAGGTCTCAGTGGGTGAACACACCAGTCGCATCATAATAAATACAGTTCTTTTTATTACTGAAAACTAAAAATAGTTTTTGGCCATATTTTTGCCAAAGATATTTCTTACATATGGGGGATCAGCATTGTTATTTATTTAATGTGGGAAATTGTAAAAAGTTCTACAAATCATTTCTTAAACTCACTTATTCCCCGGGGGGGAAGGGAGTAGCTCAGGACCAAAGTAACCGCCCGGGTGTGTGCCAGTCCCTCGAGGCTGTGCTGGTGGGTGACACCTACCTTCTTTCCGGCCAGTTTTATCCGGGGGGTGAAGCTGTTACAAAACAGCTGGCTTTTGGAGGTGTAGAAACTGTGGAAGAAACAAACAGGTCATCAATCTAAACACCCTTTTAAAATATATATATTTTTTATTGATTTCAGAGAGGAAAGGAGATGGAGAGAGAGATAGAAACATGGATGATGACAGAGAATTATTGGTCGGCTACATTCTGCATGCCCTCTACTGGGGATTGAGCCCACATCTTGGCATGTGGCCTTGACTGGAATTGAACCCAGGACCCATCAGTCTGCAGGCCGACGCTCTACCTACTGGGCCACACCAGCTAGGGCATAAACCCCCTTCTTTTTTAAACCTCAAGACACAGTTGAAATCGCAGCCCTGGATCAGCCACCTCCTGAATGCCTTCGTCTCAGGCTTCCTTAGTCTCCCCAATGCTGACTTCTTTGGTCATTACTATCAAACATTAATTATGCTTCCTATTGTGTTCGTGCTAGCTCTGATTCCTAACTGCACTAGACCCTCCTCCTTTTGGCAGAGGTAAATCTATTTATGCCATAATAATTCTTCACCCCGATGCTTGGCATGTTGCTGGGTGAAAAGTTATTATTTCTGACCGGGAATCAAACAGAGCCACGCCGCTCGGGCACGTACACAGAGAAGCTTTAAGCACACGTGAGGCTTTGGTTCCCACACCTCGACAAGAGACTTTATTAGAGGAGATGGCAAGGAAGCGATGTGAACTCCCGGTCGCACGCCGCGCCCACCTGTGGTTGATCCAGTGAGGGATGTTGTAGTCGTCGCCCAGGCGGGAATCGCAGGGAGCGCTCCGGTTGTGCAGCTGCAGGGAGGGGTCGGCACGGATCAGCGACGAGAACCAGCGGGCCAGGCGGCTGCTCCCCTCCTTTCCTTTTACCCTTCCCTTAGTCTTTATTGTTAAAAGTACTGCCTAGGTCCTCCTTTCCCTCCCAATGGCCCTCCAGCCCCGCTTTTGTCTCTGCTGAAAACTATTCTCAAGACCGCCCCCGGCCCCAGAAACGGGCCTTCGGCCGGCAATCCAAAACCGAATTACCTTGAACAGCGGGACAGCGTGCAGCGGCTGCTCCCCCATGCACACCAAGTCCACACCGATCCCTAAAGACAAGAGAGGACGGGGAGAGGGGAGGCGGGGGGCGGAGATCAGCGCGCCAATCTGTTATGGAGGTTATGTCAGCGGGTGAGGGTCTGAGGCAGGGCCACCTTGCCATGCTACGGTTTACAACCCTTCCTCTCTGAAATCAGTTTTAAAAAATTTTTTAAAATAAAAGATGTACAGTTAAAAAAAAAATCTGAAATTAAGGAAAGGGCTTCACTGGGTACGACCCAACTTCTCCCAAACCACTTTTCGTCCCCCCGATATCAGCCACGCTCCCCGACCTCCGGTGCCCAGGGCAGGGGGAGCCGGCAGGACCGGGGGCGTTACCGTTGTCTATCATCCGCTGCTTGGTCAGGATCATGAGCAGACGGTCCACCTCGAACACGCCCACCCCGGGCGTGATCACCACGGACATCTGCCCGGTGCGGTCAAAGTTGCGGTTGATGTAGTGCTTGTCGAACACTGGAGACGAAGCAAAATAAACCCTCCAGTGGAGGTGCTGCAGCTTTTCAGAAACCAGCCTCGGCTGCCCGCCTCTCCCCTTTTACACTAGGGCTGCCTCCCACAAGACAATGTCACGGTCGCCTTTGCTCCTCTCTCTCCATTGACACTTGTCTTGTGCAGCCAGCCTTCTAGGTTCAAACCTCATGCCATCGGTTTCCACAAATGAGGCGGTATTAAAACTTGTAAGAATAAAATAGTGTCCTAGCTGGTTTGGCTCAGTGGATAGAGTATTGGCCTGCGGACTGAAAGGTCCCAGGTTTGATTCCAGTCAAGGGCATGGACCTTGGTTGCGGGAACATCCCCAGTGGGAGGCGTGCAGGAGGCAGCTGGTCAATGTTTCTCTCTCATCGATGTTTCTAACTCTCTATCCCTCTCCCTTCCTTTCTGTAAAAATCAATACAATATATTAAAAAAAAAAGACTACAGTTTAGTAGAACAAAGAGCCCAAGGGGGACCACCCCCCTCCCCCCAAGTGAAGTTCCCAACAGCAGACCTAAGAGCTACCCTGTGGCCATCAGAAGCTGATGCTTTCCGTTAATGTCGGGGGGAGCTGGGTGTGACCGTCACCAGCCAGGCCTGGTCTTCAGCATCGGTACGGGGAAGGTCAGTCAGGCGGGCAGCAGGATGCCCGCTCCCGGCGCCCGCTGTCTCACTCACCGTTGAAGGACAGGTTGATGGCCTCTAGGTAGTTGCCTTGTGCTGAGGTAGAATTGTCTCCCGGGGGAAAGCCCTCTGAGGCGAAAGGCACAGGAGAAGGAGAACAATGCGTGAGACACTTGTAAAGCAAGTGGAAGGGGCCTGGCTCCACAGGACAACCCCCCCACCCTGTGGTGGGGACATTATGGGAACTACTGCATACGTAATGAACCACTGACCCAACCATAAGCAGAAACCTGAGCCCAGCCAGTGTGGCTCAGTGGTTGAGCATCACATAGGAACCAGGAGGTCACGGCTTGATTCCCGGTCAGGGCACATGCCCAGGTTGCAGGCTCCATCCCCAGTGTGGGGCGTACGAGAGGCAGCCGATCCATGATTCTCTCTCATCATTGGTGTTTCTATCTCTCTCACCCTTTCCTACCTCTCTGAAATCAATAAAAAAAAAATATTTTTTTAAAGAAAAGAAACCCAATGGAAGCAAAAACGACACACAGCGCTGGAAGGGGAACAAGCATGAGCCTCTTCTTCTCCCAGCCTCGTCCTTCCCCTCTTCCCTGCTGCACCTTCCACCCCGGGGATGCAGTACCTGCCTGTTCCAGCCGCACCAGCACGGGGTACTGGATGAAGAGCTTTTTAATGGTCACCAGGAGCGAAGTCCACTCTTCTCTCCTCTCATTCTGCACCACCACTCTGAAAGGAGCGCCATTGAAACGGACACCAGTCAACTACCACGCACAGGACAGCAGGTCCCTCAGAGGAGTGCCAGGAAAGGAGTAGACAGAAGGGATTCCCAAAGTTAGGGGCGGGGGGCTTTCCCCCACAATTACATGTGATAAAGTCAGGTACATTTAACAAATATTAACAAAGAAACGTAACCACGTCAATAGTCACATAGGCTGAAACGAAAGAAGATATTTTAAAACTGCCTCGCCCTGGCCGGTGTGGCCCAGTGGTTACAGCATCAGCCCGCACGCCTAAGGGCTGTGATTTTGATTCCCAGTCAAGGGCATGTACCTGACTACTGACTCGGATTCTCCATTAAGTCAACACTTGGTGGGGGAGGAGAGGGAAGAGAGGGGAAATTACTTAAGCAGACCAAACAAAAAAAGTTGTTTTGGAGACAATTAAGGAAATCTGAATTATGTACTAGATGTTGGGTAATATTATAGAATTATTATTAATCTGTTAAAGGTGATTACGGTAAGAAGAAAATTGTGGGTATATATGTGGTCACACTGTGATTATACACGGAAATGCCCATACTTTAGAGATATGCGGGAAAGCGAAATGTTATAATATCTATAATGCACTCTCAATCATCATTTAGCCACAAAAAGAACAGATGAAGCAAATACGGCATGGTAACAACTGTTAAAAACCAAGCATTGGGTATAGGGGTTCATTGTATTACTCATTCTTTTCTGCACATTTGACATACTTCCCACGAAAAGTCTGGGAAGCCGGAAGGCGACGTAGTAGCCTAGACCGGACCCTGGACCAACAGGGCACATGAAGGGGAGAACCAGTGACATCCGAGAAAAAGTCCGAAACTTAGTGAATAGTAACGTCTCTCCAGTTCTGACAAATGTACCTTGGTTAGGAAATGTTATCAGGGAAAACTGGGTGAAGGGTATATGGGAACTTTCTAGATTCTGTTTGCAACTTCTCTGTAAACCTAAAATTATCCCCAAATACCAAAAAATTAAAAAATTAAAAAAAAAAAAGCAAGGAGCGGGGTTCTCGGGAAGGACCCACACATACTTATAGAAATCCTCATAGAACCGCCCCTTGTGGTCCTGGCGGATGGAGGCTCGATTGACCTCCGGAAATTCATCTGCAATAGAGAAAGCAAACATCGGATTGAGAAGAGAGGCTCCGTTTCTCTGCTCCCACGCTTCTGGGTGAACGTCTGCATCACAAAAGTAAAGAAATAGCGCGATGCGTCTACGAAGTTGGCTTAAGATGAATCACAGCCCCACGGGCTTCTCGCGCCCGCGAAGGGGCTGTTGCTAATCGCTGCTGTCCCGTCCACAGGACAGGACAGGCGAGAAGGACGGAGCAGTGCAAAGGGGAAGAAGACAGTAAGGAACTAGTGGAAAGACGTACTCACCAAGAGATTTTGCATCATAGAAAGTTCTAGAAAACAGGACCACGGTCACTTCGTGACTACAGTTCTTCTCCTAGGCACGAGGAGAGAAAAAGAAGGCTCAAGTTAATTCCGGTTCCTTCCACATGAGGCAGCGTTCTCCGTTCTGGGAGGCATGGCGGGTAGCACCGGCTCAGAGAACATCAGGTGATCACAGGTTGCACAAGGCAATGACGCGAGCACTGCTGGACTCGGTCCTGGCTCTGTAACCTTCCATTGTGTGGGCAAGTTTCCGGAAGTTCCAGGCATGTGATAAATGCTCTGAAAACCGCAAATCACCAAAAGAAGTAGAGTCCCTGTCTCCCAGCTCCTGATTTGGCATGAAATAGTCCAGCCCAGTGTCTGAGCACCAGGGTATTTGTGTTCTAGCTCTGGCTAGAATTTGTAGGACAATGCGGGGTACTGGTGGTGACAGCAGGCATCCCTGTACTGCTCCTGATCTTAAGGGGGAGAGTTATCAGTCTTTCCACATTGGGTGTGATATTAACTATGGGTTTTTCATAAATGCTTTTTACAACGTCGAGGTGATTGAAGTAAAAGTAAGTCGAGTCTCATCGACTCAGGCTGTAGCTGAGACACCTCGATGAAACGCAGCTCGACAGAAGCGGTGAGGTTTTTCACATCTGCACTGAATCACGTTTGCTCGACGAGACGGAGCGCCTACGAGGAAACATACCTTCCACTTGGTGAAGAGGTCGGCAAGGAAACCGTTCACAGCTTTCTCAAAGTACAGATCCCCTGCAAGGGAACGAGAGGAGGGTGAGGACCAGCTGTAGCGCCCGCCGACAATGTCTTCCCCCAGTGAAGTCACAGGAACGGGGCTCGTCAGAGGGAAGGTGGGTTCTGCTGTGTCCTCAAACGAGATCATAAAAGCCAGGTATCCAAGAGGGCTTTCAACCTAGACTTTCTACAGTCAACTTCAGCCTGTGTGCGTGTGTGTGTGTGTGTGTGTGTATGTGTGTGTGTATATGTGTGTGTGTATATATATATATATATTTTAGAGGCCCAATGCATGAATTCGTGTATGGGTGGGGTCTGGCCAGCCTGACCAGGGGGAGGGGACATGGGTGGTAGGACGGCCTACCTGCTGGTTGAACTCCTGGTCGAGGGGACAATTTGCATACTAGCCTTTTATTCTATAGGATACACACGGAGTGGCCAGATTATTATGCGTTCAGAGATCATCATCATCATCTACCCACTCGGTGTATAAACTGTCTGTCTGTTTTAGCATTTGAAGATTTGTAAAAGTCCCAGGGACACATCATTAGAGAAGGTCAAGGGCTTATGGTAAAGGACAACAACTTGGGAGAAACCATAAACTTCTCCTCCCATTAGCAGTGACCGCCAGCACTTAGGAACGTACCATAAATATCAAAATCCCACATTTCACAGCTCATCTGAATAAATATGTAAACCATCGCCGACGTCGAGCGGAACACCACCTGAAATAAAGGAAGGCATGACTGCATTCAAAAAGCAACGACATAGTGTTTCAGCTCGCCATTCTTCGCGAGCTCAGTGGTTTTTCGCAGAGTCGCAGTGTTATGCAACCATCAGCGCAAGGCCAGGACGTTTTTATCGCATACCCACTATCAGTCACTCCCTCCCACCCTCTCCCGTGTCTCTATGGATTTGTCTCTTGTGAACACGTCACATAAATGGAATCATACAATCTGTGGCCTTTTCTAACTGGTCTCTCTCACTCAGCATAATGTTTTCAAGGTTCAGCATGAATCATCACTTCACTTATTTATTTATTTATTTTTTAATCATCACCAGAGGATATTGTTCCATGGATTTTTAGAGAGTGGAAGAGAGAGGGAAAGACAGAAACTTTGATGTGAGAGAAACACACGATCGGTTGCCTCCTGCAGGAGCCCTGACCAGGTCCTGGCTGGGGTGGAGCCTGCAACTGAGGTACGTGCTCTTGACTGGGATCGAACCCGGGACCCTTCCGTCTGCAGGCCGACGCTCCATCCATTGAGCCAAACCGGCCTCGGCTGTTTTTGTTTCTTATTTTAGGACTCAGACATCACGAAATGAGGAAACGAAACCAACAACAACAAAAGGCATTTTCTCCTCTTACCCTGGTGTCTTCACTGATGTAACCACACATGACCTTCTCATTCTTGACCCACAGCTCACCGGCCTGTGCCCTGCAGGGAGAAACACACACACGAGTTACGGCAAGTCTGACATGAACCGTGAAGACACAGAGGGGACTCCAGGGCGTCTCCCTCTACCCTGTTACTTCTTCCCAGGTGCAGACCCCCAGAGAGAGTGCCGGGGACAGACTGCGCCACGGGAAGAATTCCTAGAGCATGTTGTATAAACACAACGGGACTCTCTATATATAAGTGAGCCAACCAGATGCAAATATGCTTGGATATGTGCAACAAGTTTCAGGAAAGACACAGTGCCCTCTAAGGAAAAGGATTTACATATTTCATTGCACACATCTTTGTACCGACAGCTTCACTACATACAAGTGTGCTTTTTTAATTTAAAGGGGTGGGGGGTCTTTTCTCAACAAACTGAAATACATAAATAACTTTAATAAATCAAGAGTAATTCAGTACATTTAAAAAGGCAGTTTGGCTCAGTGGATAGAGCATGGGCCTGCAGACTAGAGAGTCCCGGGTGTGATTCTGGTCAAGGGCACATGCCAGGGCTGGGAGTTCAACCCTCAGGAAGGGGCAGACAGGAGGCAGCTGATCAATGGTTCTCTCTCATCACTGATTTTTTTTTCTTCTCTCTCTCTCTCCCTTTCCCTTCCTCTCTGAAATCAACAAAAATATATTAAGAAAAACAGGCGAAACTATTGTGCTAGTCATTTTATGTCTCCAAACCTGTTTCCTAATCTATAAAACTCTAGGGATTGTGGGCTCAATCCCTAGTGGAGGGCGTGCAGGAGGAAGCCGATCCATGATTCTCTCTCATTATTGTTTCTATCTCTCTCCCTCTCTGTCTCTTCCTCTCTGAAATCAATGAATATGTATTTAATAAAAAAAATGAAGGTTTGATTAAGTATGTTCATCTAAGGCTTTTTCCAAATCTAAAGTTATGAGTCTAGACCTCCTTTGTTACAGAACACCCGGTGCCTTCAGCAACTGCTAGGACTTTGGGGCACTGGGAGTTTTTTTGGTTTGCGTTATCCAGAAGAGAATCTAACATTTTAAACTACTGTGTATTTTATTATAGGGACATCCATATGCCTCAGATGCTGTTTGCAGCCCCCTCGCTGCTTTACAGCCTGCCTACTCCCATTGACTAGCGGGTAAGTCAAGAGTCATGTAATATCTACCTGATGCCAGCAAATTCCACCTTCTGAGTGATGTAGGCGCATGTGCTGACCTAAGGGGATGAGAGAGAGAGAGTTAACAATACATCAAGGCCATGAAAGGTCATAGAGAGAGGCTCCTGGCTGTCTAATCACTCTTAACAACCCCAAGTTCAATTAGCATGGGAGGCATAGCTTTATAGGGAAAGCCTGCTGGGGCAGGTTTAACAGGAGGGTCTTTTAAGAGTTTGGCAAGTACAGGCCATAGTAAAGACCAGCCGGATAAGTAGCCAGCTTCACCAAGACTTCTCCTCACATATGTATGCATACATACCTAAATTTACATACTCACTTAAATACAGAATATTTTGTTCTCAAGTGAGCTCTTATTTCGGAAAATAGAACCCTCCTTCTAAATCAGAGATGTTCACATCTACAAATTAGGCGTAATAAATACCTGTCCACAAGGAGGGCCTGTGAGGTGCAAATGAAATGAAGGGGAAATTTGGAAACTAGAGTTTTATTCAAATGCCAAATAATATTACAATTTGCCATTCAAACCAAAAATGCAGAGTGAAAACCCCCGGTAATAGATAGACAAGCGAATCAAAGCTAAAAAAAAGAATTCTGAAAAATCCCCTGGCTGGTGTGGCTCCATTGGTTGGAGCCTCTTCCCAGCACTGGAAGGTGGTAGATTCGATTCCCAGAAGAAGGAAAAAAAACAAAAAAAAACCAAAAAAACCCTGAAAAATAATGGAGGAAGATACAGAAAATGTTCCCAATCACTGTCTGTGATGCTGCAATTTGAAATGACTGTAAGCTCTTCTCTATGAGAACATGGGTTATTAATAAAATAGAAAAAGGCACAGACTTTTAAAAAAATCATATCTTACCAAACTTTTCTTTAGTCTCCACATATCCCCACGGCCAATATATTGATCCTTAAAGGTTAACTCCACTAGGTCAAGGGTCACATCCTAAAAAAGACAATCAAACATATCCCTCTGCCTCAGTTCACCGGCATAAGATAACGCCCGGTCACATGGAGCCACCTTTTGGCAAAAAAGAAACCGCGGGAGGACCATCCAATAGCAGAACCTGACAAAAAGGTTTTATCCTGCCAACAACGGGTTCTGGGAGCAGGTGAGGGGTCTGTAACAGAGGCTGTAGCAGCTGAGTCGTGGTTAAGTTCAAGGAGCACCAGAACATCATGCTGAGTGAAATAAGCCAGTCAATGAAAGAGGAATACCACATGACCCCACTCATTTATGGATATTAAAGAACATTATAAATCGATGAACCAAAAGACAGATATAAAGACAGTAAAGCAACAAGCAGACTGTCAAATTAAAGTGGGGTAGGGTAGGGAGATCTGGGGGAGATAAGAGATCAACTGAAGGACTTGTATACATGCATATATTGGTTGTACTTACAACCAATGGACACAGAACTCTGGGGAGGGAGGGTATGTATGGGGGGTGGGGACAATGTTAAAATAGGTACACAGATAATTTAATTTTTTAAAAAAAGGGGGGAAAAAGGTTCAAGGAGCACCAGAGTACGAGTTCTGGGGCTCAGTGTTTTTGTTTTGCTTTTTCCTCTTTTTACTGACTGTACTGGGGTGACACTGCTTAACAAAACTTCACAGGTTTCAGGTGCACAATTCCACAATACATCACCTGCACGCTCTACTGCGTTGTTTTCGTCTTAATTCTGACACACAAATAGGACATCGAGGTGTGTGCTCTATTTCCCTAGATAATGTCAATAATTATCCCCTAGGAGATTTTTACCTGTGATAGCATTGTTCCTAGAAGTGCGAGCCTATCAAGAAAATTCAGCATTTGAATAGAAAATTTTACCTGCAGTTTCACACACACAGCACACACACACACACACACACAGATTTCAATACACAAAATCTTTAAAAAGGGGGGAGCAAAAATATATCTATACATACATAAATGTGTGTTTTTTTGTGTTTTTTTTTTTTAAAAGACTCCATCCTGCCGGGACCGGTTTGGCTCAGTGGATAGAGCGTCAGCCTGTGGACTGAAAGGTCCTGGGTTCGATTCTGGTCGAGGGCATGTACCTTGGTTGCGGGCACATCCCCAGTAGGGGGTGTGCAAGAGGCAGCTAATCGATGATTCTCTCTCATCGATGTTTCTAACTCTCTATCCCTCTCTCTTCCTCTCTGTGAAAAATCAATAAAATATATATATTAAAAAGACTCCATCCTTATAGAAAGAGGGGCAAAACAAGGGGGGTGTCATTTTAAATGCAACTCACATACTACCTAGAATCTAAATAACACACACGTGACTGCATATTTCATAGTCTACCACTATACGTAAGTAACTCATTGATTTCTCAGAGACCTAGTCTTGAGCTAGGGTGCTACTCATCTCTGAAATACCTCCAAGTCCAAGACAAAGACATACCTTCGGGTCCACGACATTCACATAGACATCCTGGTAAGGCCTCAGACGGAACACTTGGGTCACGGTCTGGTCCACGCTGATAGTTTCTGGAACAGAGAGGAAATCTAATAATACAGCCTGGAAAAAAAGCAGGAACCTATATTCTCATCGGTCAATACTCGGACATTCATGAAGCAACGCAACGCAAGCTGACCCTTTGCCATGGACGAGCCGAGTTCTCTGCCTTCCAGGGGCTTAAAATTTAGAATTCTCTGCTTTTCAGGTGTCACAAGCAGGTAAAGTAAGACCTGAGCCCAAGCAATTAAAAAAATGAGGGAGAAAAAGAGACAAGACACACGGAGAAAGAGAAAATAATTTAAGAAGCAACATTAAAAAAAAAAGTTAAAAAACAAACAAACAACAAAACACCAAAAAAGAAGTTCAAAGAGCTGTGAAAATTCAGAAGTGGAAGAGACAGACCCTTTCTTACTTGAAATGAAGTAGTGATGGTAGAAAGAATCAACTCTACAATGAGTCCTGGGGCGAGCAGGAGGCAGCCGATCAATGGTTCTCTCCCATCATTGTTTCTCTCTCTCTCTCTCTCTCTCTCTCTCTCTCTCTTTCTCTCTCTCTTTCCCCTTTCCTCTCCCAATTCAATAAAAATAAATTTTAAAAAGCTAAGAGAAAAAAGAAAGCATGCTTTGCCAGCAATGACTTTGGAGTTAAGTGTAAAGCTTCACCTCTTCAGATTAATTTTCCTCCTGACACTGAGTTAAGACAGTTCCTTCAGGGCCGATGCTGACCAGTGAGAGCCACCGACAGCTTTGATCACAGACCATTCCCTCAGAGATAACGCAATAAGGAGAGAAGTGCTGTGCCCTCATCCCTGAGACTGTAAAGAGGGGTTTCCTGCCCTAACCGGTTTGGCTCAGTGGTCAGAGCGTTGGCCCCGGGGACGGAAAGGTTGAAGGTTCAATTCCAGTCAAGGGCATGCACCTGGGTTGCAGGCTCAATCCTCAGGGCAGGGGCGGAGGCAACCAATCAATGTGTTTCTTTCACATTGATGTTCCTCTCCCTCTCTCTCTCTCTCTCTCTCTCTCTCTCTCCCCCTCCCCCCTCCCTTCCTCCCTTACACTCTCTCTCTCTAAAAAAAAATTAAAAAGAAAGAAAGAAAAAAGAAAAGAAAAAATAACCTCTGGTGAGGATTAACAAAAAGAGAAAGATTCCTGCAGTTTCTGAGATTGTAAAATATAAAAATCTTAGCGAACAGAAATAGAATTTTTTTCTTACCTTTCTGTAAATCTTCCTTTAGTGACTTGACTTGCAAAAGCAGAGGGCTGGGGGGGAGAAAAGCAACAGAAAGATGGGATGCTATAAGCAGTAACTAATTAGCTTCCTTCATGCAACCCCCTCCAAAAGGCAAACAGACCGCTCTGGACATATTGTAACCTGCAGCACAACAAAGTAATCCTGCACCTGTGCTCGGAAAACGCTACAGAATTTTCTCTCTCCTCTTTTAAAATCTTTATTGTTGAAAGTATTACATAGGTCCTCCCCCTTCCCGAACCCCCAGGAATCTTTTCCAGCCTGCCAGAATTTTTTCAGAGTTGTCAACTCAGCTTCAAAAACACAAAGAATGGCCCTGGCCAGTGTGCTCAGTGGTTAGAATGTTGGCTGGCACACCCAAGTGTCGAGGGTTCAAGTCCCAGTTAAGGACACATACCTGAGTTGCAGGTTCAATCCCTGGCCCTAGTTGGGGCGTGTGTGGGAGGCAATCAATCAATCAATGTCCGCCTGTCTCTCTCTTTCTCTCTCTCCCCTCCTTCCCTTCCACTCTCTCTAAAAATCACTGGGGGGAAAAATGTCCTCGGGTGAGGATTAATAAAAAACAAAAACAGAGCCCTAGCTGGTTTGGCTCAGTGGATAGAGCATCCGCCTGCAGAGTGAAGGGTCCCCGGGTTTGATTCCGGTCAAGGGCACATACCTGGGTTGGGGGCACAATCCCCAGTAGGGGGCGTGCATGAGGCAGCCGATCTATGATTCTCTCTCATCACTGATGTTTCTTTCTCTCTCTCTCTGTACCCCTTCCTTTCTGAGATCAAAAAAATATATATTTAAAAATAAAATAAAGTAAAAAGAAAGAATGCTCCTCTTTTTCAAAGCTTATTGGCTTACCGAATCCTGGAGGGCAGGAGTGTTTTTATCCCAAGGCAAAGAGCTGTCGGCCTGTCAAGCCCCTCAAACACAAGCTTCTCGGAAACAGCGCCCGTGAGCGCCCCGGGCCCGGCCAGGCACCCACCTGTACTCATCGTTGGGGTGAGCGATCTCCACGATGTCTCCGAGCTTGATGTGCGGGAACACTTTGGGGTTCATGACCAGCTCATCGTCTGAAAGACACCCCGGCAGCCCCAGGCGGGAAACACACACACACACACACACACACACACGCGTGGGTGACAGGTGTGGTGCGGGTCCTCGCCACCCCCTCGGGCGGGGAGGACAGGACAAACCCCTGTATTTATCCAAAATGACCCAAGGCACTGTCTTCATACGACCCTCACAATGAACCTTTGGACCTAGCGGACATGAGGATATAACCTAGAATCACATGGCCTCAGAGCCATGCAAAGCTGCATGCTTTGGTCATACCTGTCTCATGCATCTGCTATTTCTCTCTCATTGAATGTAAGTTTCTCTTTTCTGCCAAACCAGTGCAGGCTGGAATTGTATGAAACAATGGACAGTAAATGTGTAATAAAAACTACAAAAAAAAAATAATGAAGGTTGTTAAACTGGCAATATTCACAATGTTCCTTAAAAATCAGAGTGCAGCCGAGACCGCTTTGGCTCAATGGATAGAGCGTCCGCTTGTGAACTGAAAGGTCCCGGGTTCGATTCTGGTCAAGGGCATGTACCTTGGTTGCAGGCTCGATCCCCAGTGGGGGGCGTGCGAGAGGCAGCCGATCGATGATTCCCTATCAACATTGATGTTTCTCTCTCTCTCCCTCTCCCTTCCTCTCTGAAATCAATAAAAATATTTTTTTTTAAAAAAGGAAGAAAGAAAGAGAAGGTCTGTACTCTCTGCTCCTACTGCCCTCCCACTACTGCATTAGACTTGCTGCTTCCCTCGGACAAGTTGCCTGCCTCGCCTTCATAGCCGCACGAGCCCGTGGGTCATTTTCAAGGCCCTGGACGCCCCAGAACCTCGGCCACCGCACACCGCTCCCCGTGGAAACTGACCACTGCCCCCGAAGCCCTTCTTGTGGATGACCAGTTTGTAGACCTTCGTTGTTCTCATCTTGCGCGGTGGTTCCCTTCAGCTGTTCCGAGCTCGGGGGAGAGAAGACATCTTGCCTCCCTGCCACGGAGAAACGCAAACAGGGCTGTGGGACTTGCCCTTGCAAACGGCCCCTGGATGGGAACCCCGCGCACCCGCTGCTGCTGCTCAGCTCGGAGGTGGCACCGAACCTCTGGATGGCAACGTCACGCCTCCCAGGACAAGGAGGGATGGAGGACAGGTAGAACCAGAGAATTTGGGGAAGGAGAGAATCCGGGCCTCTCTCTCTCTCTCTCATCCTACCTCCAAGAAGACATTCTCTCTACCACACTCCTCCAGGGGGAACTTGGGAGTGCGCAGGGGGCACGCATTACCTTGCCTGGATCTCCACCAATAGCACCCAAGTAATAAAGAGCTTTTAAAAAGGTAAGCACCCTCCTTCTGTGGGAGGAAAGCGTGGGCTGGAGCTGAGTTGGCCAAAAATCACTCAGAGGCATTGCCACCGTTCCTGTTTGGCCATCCGTGTCTTGGGCAAATAAAGAGCATAAAATGGGAGGAAGACAAGGGTTCCTTCCTTCCACAAAGCCTCCATCCGTACACAACAAACTCGAAGCGGATCCTCCGCACGTCCCCTCCTCTCCACGGCGGAGGCCGCTGAGGTTCAGAGAGGCACAGCGTCTGGCCTAAGGTCACACAGCGGGCTGGGGGGTGGGGCCTCCTCCCTCTGGTTCCCCAAACCCGGGCCCCAGGCTGGCAGCTCTACACTCACCCGCAGCGCCGGACCCTCTTCCCCCGCTTCAGCCCCGGGGCCCCCGAGGACCGGACCTTCGCCGGGTCCCTCTTGTCTCCCCGGGACGCCCCTGCCTACGCCTCGATCGCCGGCCACCCCCTCCCCCTCCTCCGTGCAGCTTTCGTGCCCGAGCCCGGGCCGCCGACCGGCCCGCCCCGGCGCAGGAGCGCTCACCTGAGAACCCGCGCCGCGCCGGTGGCTCCGCCCCGCGGCCACGCCCCCTTCCCGCCCACCCGCCCCGGGCCGCTCTGGCCGGGCCTCCGCTCCTCTCGTTGTCCGCGCGACTTCCTCATCCGGGCCTCGCGCCGGGGGGCGGGGCGTCGCGCGGGCGGGGGGGAAGGGGCGGGGCGTCGCGCGCGGCCTCCAGCTTCCGCTGGCCCCACGCACGTCCCGCTCTGCAGGCCTGAGGACCTCGGGGAGCCCCTCAGGGAATGTGCCTTGACCTTCTGGTCGTTTCTAAACGAATACGAACCCGAGGTCTTCGTTTCCAACGTAGCGATTCCCCCGCAGCGAGGCAAGTTCAGCCGAGTCTCCCGGACCTCTAAGGGGGATGTTTTGTGTGGACCCTCCTCTGGCCTCCCCCGGGGGCTGCTGAGAGGCCGAAAATCGCTCCTGGGAGAACTCACGTAACATGCAAAGGGCTAAGCTCGTGGGACTCAGTGCGATCGCCCCTGCTGGAAAGTGCCCGTCTTGAGGGGCTTTTCTTCTTAAGAAAGTATTTTATTGATTTTTTTTTTCAGAGAGGAAGGGAGAGGGACAAAAAGTTAGAAACATCGATCAGCTGCCGCCTGCACACCCCCTATTGGGGACGTGCCCGCAACCAAGGTGCATGCCCTTGGCCGGAATCGAACCTGGGACCCTTCAGTCCCCAGGCCCGATGCTCTATCCACTGAACCAAATGCTTAGGGATGATTTAAGCTATTTACCCTCTGGTTGGGGAGAATGAAACCATTTGCTCTTTAAAAAAAAGTATTTATTGATTTTTTTTAGAGAGAGAGAGAGAGAGAGAAACATCGATGAGAGAGAAACATCTGTCAGCTGCTTCCTGCATGTCCCCTGTTGGGATCAAGCATGCAACCTGGGCATGTGCCCTGACCAGGAATCGACTGGTGACCTCCTGGTTCATGGGTTGATGCTCAACCACTGAGCCGCCCCGGCCAGGCAAACCATTTACTCTCAGTGTCCTTGGTTACAGAAGATACGATTTTGTGATTTCCTAGATGGCTGTAAACTGCTTGGCCACTTAACCGTTCCCCTCTTCCGCTTGTCCTGGCCCACTAGCCTGTCTCAGCATTTGGGTTTGGACGTATCTCTAGCCCCAACTACAGCTGGGAAAACTGTTATCTCCGCCTCGTTGGCTGGCTCAAAGATACCTTGATCAGAAAAGGGGGAGATAAAGTCTCCCCCAAACCTTGACACTGTCCTTCCAATACCTATTGAGCGGACACCCTTAAGGTACCCAGCAAAGACCCATGAACACAATGCACAAGGGTGGGAAGGGACAGCTGATAGCGAATAGAGAGATGCAAAGGGGCCATCTCAGCTGGTGTGGAACCTATGACTACATTAAAACAAAGCCTTGCAGGGAGGAGGCAGAGAGGTGCTATTGAGATTTAGCGATCCACATAATTAGGAGGAGGAGGGGAGTGACATGACCTAAAACACTGATTCCAGTTATAAAGAGCTCTAGGACCGCCATAGACTAGTGGAAGGCAGGAAGTCCCTAGAGTGACAGCGTCAGGCCAGAGAAATGGTGGACCGGACCAGGATATTTTCAGTTGAGACAGACACTGGACCCTGGAGGGGGCGGGGGGAGTGCTCAGCAGAAGTAGCCTAAAAAGGTGTGTTCCGCTTTAAGAGCGCAGGCCGCAGGGGCGGGGCCTAAAGCGACGTGGGGGCGAGGTCAGCGGAGGGCGGGAGGCCGACGCTGGGAGGACCGCCCCTCGGCGTGCGCGCGCACCGCGCGGGGGGGCGGGGCTTAAGGCGAGCCCGCATGGCCGTCTCCGGCCCCGGATGAGGAAGTACGAGGAGGAGGGGGCGGAGGGGGGGGTTCGGGGGGGAAAAGGAGGGCGAGGACCATAGAGACGAAGAGGTGGCGGCGGCCGGAGCGCCCCGGGCTCTCGGCGCTCCGCAGGCTCAGGTAGACTTGGCGGCGGCGGCGGGGCTGCGGCTGCCGAGGCCCGGCCGGCGGGGCGAGCGCGGGCCGCGGAGCAGCAGGCCTCAGGGTAAGAGGCCGGGGCGGGAAGGCTTGGGGCGCCGCCGCCCCGCCCCACGCCGCCCGGAGAGGACCTTCCGCCGCGAGGTGCAGGTGGAGGGGGAGCCCGGCCCCCCACTCTCTCCCTCCCTCTCTCTCTCGGGGTACCGAAGGGGAGCGGAGCTGCGGGGCGGCGGAACGGGGGCCCCCGGGGGAGAGGCAGGAGGCCAGGCGCCCGCGTCGCGAGGGGCAAACGGCCTCCCCGAGAGTCATGGCTCCGACGGCGGAGAGACGCGCCTCTTGCACCTCGCCGCGGCCGGAGACCCCCAACTTCCTCCGGGGAGAGCGACGCCCCCGGGTCCTGGGCGGACGCTCTGCCCCGGCGCCAGTGCGTCCATCAGCGGAGCGAGCCCCGCTCCTGGGGTGCGGGAGGGAGGGCGATTCTGGATTTATTTTAAGGAGGTTATTTAAAAGATACCCCCGCCCCCCAAATACCTTCTTTCTCCCCCCCCCCCACTCCGATTTGGTCAGCGCCAGCCCCTCCGGTGAAGAGCGAGGCTCAACTTGCCTGGAAGTGACACAGGGGATGGGCTCTCCCTTCCCTGTGGGAGGCAGACCTGTCTTCACGCCTTTATTTCTCACTTGTACCCTGACACACACGGAGGAGAACCCAGGATGTAGGGTGTTCGAAGCCAGCCTTCCCCCCCCTCCCCATCCTGCCCACGGAGGCCGGGCGCCTCGCTCCTCTCCCCGCAACGCCACCCCCACCCCCACCGCCACGGCTCGTGTTGTGCACGGAGCTCCTTGCATTTGCACGGTTGGCGCCTGGAGTGAGAGCGATGCGAGACCCCTGTCTGCTCCTCCCCATCCCTTGTGACCTTGACCGATGGCTCCACGTTTCTCCCCCAGCCCACCTCGGGTTGGGGCAGATTGTCCCAGGGGTTCCAGGAGACCCTGTGTGAGTGCTTAGTAACATCCTGTAACCTTTTGGTCCATTGTTGCCATGAACTGTTACTGTAACAGGTTAACTTGCTTTTAAAAAGGAAGCTCATCTCCTCTGCAGAGAAACTGATTTTTCCTCTCATCACCCCCAACCCAATCCTCCCCAGCACACACACCCCCCTCCCCGCACTCCCACATCGCAAGTGTTCAACCCACTCCTTCTCACGTGAAAGGAGGTGGGGAGAGAGGCGCTTCTAATCCTTTTAGATCCTGCTCCGCTCCCCCCAGTGAACAGAGAGGGCCTCTGTTAGAACCATCTGGAAAATAGACCTTCTCTTTGGAAGCAAGTCTGTCCTCCAGGAGGCAGGGAGGCCTGGTACGGAGGCCAGCCTTTCCTTTGTTTCCCAGGAGCTGAGACGTCCTCTCCCACTCCCTGTCCTCGATTGGGTGAGAAGAAGCTTCCTTCTAGCTCTAGGCTCCCCCCCCCCCAAGAGGGAGAGTCCAACTTGTTTCTCTCGCTCTTCCAAGAAAAATAAATGCCTTCGGGCGCAGGACCCTTTTCTGGTGTCTATTTAGAGCAGCACCGAGGGTGGTGGTTTCTTTTCTCTTGTCCTGAAAAAGAAATCCCAGGCTTTTATGCAGAGAGTCTGTCCTTTGCGCTCCGTCCCTCCCCGGAGGGGACAGGGGCTCTCTCTCCGCATGCTAATAGAGGGAGGCAAAGGGGAGCCGTGCTGGATGCTTTTGAGAGTTCCCCGCACGCCCCGCGCGGGAGAGCTGGGCCCCGATCCGCCTGTGGCTTCCCGGCCCCACTCGCAGTGTTCGGAGATCTGGTGAAAAGATTCTTCTGTCTCTGACCCCTTAAGAAGAGCCACCCCCCCCCCCTTCTCCGAATTCCCTGGGGGAAGGGGCTGGCTACCGTGTCTGATCTCGCGCTGAGAAAGCCCCTTTCTCAAGGTGCAGGGAGGGTGGGGAACCTTCTGGGGGCCTGGTCATTGTGGCATCGTGAGGGCCCCGCGTGACTCAGTGACTCACCGTTCTTCTTTCCGGTCCGAGCAGCCCCCTTGCATCTGGGAATAAAGAGAGGGGAGACCTTCAGACTTGGGACTATGGGGGCACACGGGTTTCTGTTCTGTTTGTGCGATTCCATCTCTCCCCCGACCCCACCCCATTTCTTTTCTCAGTGCTACAGACTGTACTCCCCGAACTTTTGTCTGGGGGACTGTCTGAAGGACTAGAAGTGAAAATTGGGCCTTTGTCAGGTTCTTAGTGCCAGAAAACGTATGGAAATGGAGAGAGGCCACGCTGGCTCTCCCCGCTGGCTCTCCCCGCTGTCTTCCCACCACCTGGAGCTGCTGTTTGGTGGGAGAGGAATTCGCACTGCCAGGTGGCCCAGGGACACCTTAGAAGCTTTCATCTTTGTTGTATGGAAAGCGTTCTTAAATTACCTCCGTGTGCCCTTGAGTGGTGCCACGGGGACTGGGCTCTGTACCACCATTGTTGATGCCTTGGGAAGCAGTGAAATAGAGCAGTTTTGTTTAGAGTTACCGGGTTGTTGTGGGTGGCAGGACCTTTAAGATTGTTCTGTTTAATGTGTTAATTTTACGTGTGAAAAACTAGCCTAAGGAAGTTAGGGACACACTCCAGGCCTGGCTGCTAGCAAGTGCACGACAGGATAGGGACCCTGGAAAACAGGAAAACCAGCCTCTCGGCTGCGCCTAGCATCGCTGCTGCATTTGAAACACAAAGATCCGAGCTTACTTGTTCTCAATTCAAAAGGATTTCTTCTTTTATTGGAAGAATTCTACTGCATACTCTTTGTAAATATCAGTCATTTTTTTTCGATTCTTTAAACAATCTAAATCTTATTTATGTTACCGTAAAGGTGAAGCCAATAGCAGCTGGTAAGAGTTGTTCCTGATTCTCTAGGTTAATTTTTGCTTATACCTCAAATTAGATAATTATCTGATATCCTTACCTAGTAGGTTGGTAAACCCTAAATCCCTATCTACATTCTTTCCTCTTACTTGAAGTTTATTGAACATTTAATATAAAAACTTTTGTGGTTGAAGTAGAGAGCTGACATTTGGGATGATACTGATAAAGGCATAATACAGTTACAGTTATTGGCTACTGTAACTGTATTGAGAAACAATGTTTAAAAAAATTCAACATATGTAATACATACTCATTATAAAAAAGGGGAAAAGTACAACATATAATGATGTCATTCATGATTCCATCACCCATCACTTTCCATCGTCCATCATTCCAACGCCCATCATCCCATCACTCTTGGGCCTATATTCTTTCAGACATTTCCTATATGTATATATATTTTCCCTAAAGGAGTCCTGATGTTTATATAATTTGATAAAATGTTTCAAGCAACTTTCTGTGTAGAACTATATTTCTTTACCATTTTTAATTGCTCCATTGTATTCAGAGATTTCATTTTTAAAAACTTGAATGGTAAAATTTGGGATCTTTTCCTATAGTCTTGTGGCCTTACCAATAACTTAATAGATGGCAAAAATCGAGAGAAGAGTTTAGTGATGCAAGCTAGTGAGCTGAGAATGACTTTGTACTGCTACTCTAGGCTTGCATCTAAATATTACTCCGTCTCAGGGTTCCAGCCAAGGCACTCAGCTGTTCTTGGTGATGCTGCTGAGGAACGGGAGGACCCAGAATTGGGCGAGGAGAGAAAGGAGGGATTGTCTTTTGCTTCCACAGCCAATGCGCCTCATTGTTTTACAGATTGAAAAGAAGAGGAATTTTTTCTCTACCAAATAAGAGCATCAAGAAGTGATGATGTGGTGTTTGGCTTTTGTAAATTGGAAATTATCTTTTGGTGACCAGAGCGTTTAAAATTGAGTTTTGGCCAGTGTGAGCTTACAGTGTATACAGAGCCATAAGAACGGCAAAGATACCCTTTTCTCTGAGGAATATTTTGAACCACGTTATGTGGTGACCAATATTGCCTCTCTGTGATAAAGATGTCTTTTTGCATAAGTTTGTGATCAGAACAAATCTTGAATTAGGACCACGGGGGCGGGGGGGGGGTGGAAGGAGTGGGGTTTGTTAGAGGCCCCGCTGGCTTTGAGTCCATGAAGGCACGTGGAAGGTCTAAAGTTCAAGTCTGAGCTCTAGGGTAACAGGTATGTCATTACTGAGATTCTAGGTTATTAAAAAATCCACCCAGTGGATGAAATCACAGGAACATGAATAAAACATCCACCAGTTTAGGAAACCAAGAGAAAGGCAGAAAGGTCCAGAATGAGAGGACCGTCTTCTGTCCTTCCTCGGCCCCCAGCTTCGGTCCAGATAACACAGGGGGAGGATGGATCTTCTGTGCTAGGAGGAAAGATTGTCCGCACAGGAGTATTCCTAGTGCGTGCCTCTTCCCGTGGAGGCAGAGCACGGACATCTGTATGAGTGACATCAGTGGGCTCCCCAGATAATCAAGGTAGGAGTAGAGACTAGGACCAAGGAAATGCAGTTGTAAACATTTACATGGTGTGCTGGGAGTCCCTGCTGCTCAGAAACCTGGTTATGGTCAGTGAAGAGAACGTGAGACAGTCAATAGCCAGCACTGGTGTTTAGGGGTGTGTAGTATGTTTATTTGGGGGAAGCTGGACGTTAGGAAATGGGGAGGAGAAATGGCTGGCTTTCTGAAAGGTCCCTTTTTCCATGTGTATTTGGGCCAAAGGCATGTGCCATCAGTACCTCTAATAAATCCTTATAACAGATTCTTGAGTCGCCAAATACTTCTCATCTTTCCTCTCCTTGTTTAGGGTTAGAGAAAGCATGCAGGATCTTATCTGGTTAATCAGTTTCCACACTTGTCGGTCCTAGTGGATTTTGTGGAAACTGCATACATTATTGGTAGACTAAAATGGAAAACTTACCGATCAGGAAATCCTGGTTGTGAGTGTACCGTTTTCTAGCTCTGTGTGAGTGCGCGCGCGCGTGTGTGTGTGTGTGTGTGTGTTGACTACTTTGATGATATAATATTATGACCTACATAAATATAAATATTATTTCAGCAAATAAGCTGTGTTTTCGTTACCCAATGCAAAAAATTAAACAATCCCATTTCAAATGAAGTCCCCTGGGGATCCCCCTCCTTCCCCTCAGATAACCATGTACCAGGTGTACCAGTTAATAATGCGAACTTTTTTCAATAGATGGAGTTACACATATGTTGATTATATATATGTGATTTGGTATGTATGCTGTTTTGTTGTATTAACAGCAAGCTTCAAAACTTCATATGTCAAATTTGCTGAAGGTTTTAACATCATAGATATTTTTACCTTTAAAAATGTCGAATTTCGTGCAAAAAAAAAAAAAGAGCATTTGCTGGAAGTTATTATTCACTACTTTATTTTGAAGAAAAGTGCTGCTGAATACTTCAGGAAGCTTATGGTGAACATGCTCCATCTCAAGATACTTGTGAACGCTGTTTTAAATGCTTTAAAAGGGATGATTTCGGTGTGAAAGACAACATCCAGGTCAACCGAAAAAGTTTGAAGACCAACAATGACCAGCATTATTGGATGAAGATGCATGTCAAACTCAAAAACAACTCACAGATTAAACGTTGCTCAGTAAACAATTTCCGATCGTTTACAAGCAATGGGAAAGATTTTAAAGGAAGGAAAATGAGTGCCACATCAACTGAATGAAAGACAAATGGAAAACCGAAAAGTCATCAGTAAAATCAAATTGTGACGCGATGAAAAGTGGATTTATTTTGAGAATCCCAAACGCACAAAATCATGGGTTGATCCAGGTCAACCATCAACATTGACTGCGAGGCCACATCGCTTCGGAAAGAGGACACTGCTCTGCGTTCGGTGGGATCAGGAAGGTGTAGTGTATAATGAGCTTCTAAAACCAGGTGAAACCATAATACTGATTGCTATTGACAATAAATAATCAATTTGAACCATGCTTTGATCATGAAACGACCAGAATGGGGCAGAAGACAGACACAGCAAAGTAATTTTGCTTCGTGATGACACATCATCACACACTTCAAAACCAGTTAAAGACACATTAAAAGATCTTACCTGGGAAGTATGAACCCACCCGCTGTATTCATCAGACCTTGTTTCTTCAGTTGACCACTTGTTTCCATCAATGGCGCATGCACTTTCTGAGCAACATTTCAAAACATACGAAGAAGTAGAAAATTGGGTCTCTGAACGGTTTGCCTCAAAACAAGAAAAGTTCTATTGGGACGGTATCCACAAATTACCTGAAAGATGGGGGAAATGTGTAGCTAGCGATGGACATTACTTTGAATAAAGCACTTTTGATGTTTCTCTTAAAATTATCATGTTTTCTTTGATTACAAAATCCGCATTATTAACCGGAACACCTAGTTATATTGTAGGCAGGTCATTTTTAACCTCTTCCGGTGTGATTTAAAAATCATAATGGGAAGATGATAGCTGCCCTACTTAGCTCACAGAGTTATTGTGAGAATCTAGTGAGTGGTGACTGTGAAGGCACTTAGAAAATCTAAAGATGCTGAATGAAAGTCAGGAAGAAATCTGCAAAAGACCTGGTTTAGTAGTGTCTTGTGCTGGCTAAGTACAGCTCAAGTGTTTGGTAAGCAGTGAAGGAACAGAATTCCATTTTGTCTGTATCTTCTTTCAGAAAGTACAGGGTGTCCCAAAAAACGTATATACACTTAACAGCTGATAGCTCAATTGATGTTTCTTTTTTCTTCATATTTAACCCATTGGGATTAATAATTATTCAAAGTGTGTGTACATTTTTTGGGACACCCTGTGTCTTAATAAAGAAAAGCCAGTGATTCATATTCTTCAGGGTCCTTTGGTATATATTCACTCAGAAAACATTTATTGAGTGCCTCCTCTGTGTCAAGTATGTATTCCAAGCAGTGGGGATGTAGCAGTGAACAAAATGAGCAAAGTTCACGCCTTTAAAACAAAGTACGAAACTTTTGATCCCTTTTTTAAAATAAAATTTTTTTTATTGATTTCAGAGAGGGAGGGGAAGGGAGATCGAAACATCAGTGATAAGAGAGAATCATTGATTGGCTGCCTCCTGCACGCCCACAACGAGGCATGTTCCTTGACCGGGAATTAAACCAGGACTGCCCGGTTCATAAGGTCGATGCTCAACCACTGAGACACACCAGCCAGGCCTGTTTTGATCTTTTAATTTATATCATTTGTTTTCCACAAATTCTGTCTATTAAGGACAATTTTTTTTTTTATGCCAGAGAATGCCGGCATTCAAGTTAGAATTTATAATCCTTATTTTTGCCAGTTTGAGCTGAGACAGTTTCTTCAACCCTGCAGAGTTTTAAACTTTTATCCCTCCCTTTGATTTGTGTCAGGGTGAACCGTTTGATGTAAGACCTGACTCCATAATCTCCATCTGCCCTAACGCTGTCATCCGGGATAGAGACTCGGCCAGTTCCTCCATGTCTGCCGTGGTACAGGACTTACACTCTGAACTCCCAGGAAGCGTCTCCAGAGAGCTTCATGCTGTCCCCGAGCCACGCGGGATTCCAGATGTAAAACCTGGAGCCTCAAGCTCTCCTGTCAGTCAGAGTAGGGCGGCGCCCTCGGAGCGGCAGAGGACTCATGCGGAGAGTCGTGAAGAAACCTCCGAGACCTCGGATCGCGGGGGAGAGCCTGGGCAGTGTGGGCTGGTGGACTCCACGGCGGGAGGTTCTGTGGCTTCTGGAACCTTGGATAGGGAAGCGGAGACCAAGAGCCTGGAGCTCACGGTCTTCAGAGATCGAGGGGGCCGGGGGGAAATCACAAAAGACCCCTGTAAGGGAGCAAAGAAAGACCCATGTCAGCATTCCACAGCCTCTGAAGGAAAGACCAGCCCACGCCAGGTAAGAAATGAGATCTTGGTTCAGATGAGCTGAATATGAATGACAGTTTTCCAGAGTCATATTTCACAGGCTAGCACGTAGGCGCTGATAGGTAGCTTATGATTTATTCTTGGAACGTTTCCAAAACGTTGACTTTGGTGTTCACTTTTTTGGATGATTTTTTTAAGATAGTAGACCATTGAAGAGAGGAACTTCTTATTTAATGAAAAAGTGTCACTTCTCTGAATCAGCTATTGTATATGAAATACTGAGACTCTGTGTGATAGTCATGTGGTACTTCTGCATCTGATGTTAAGAAATTACGTGCACTTGTCCCTTAAGTTGGGGTAGCATTCTGATTAGGGATAGCACTGTGGAGTGAGATGTCACGGAGATGTCTGCGATTGTTGTCTTGTGAGCACTTTCACCCCCCATAGCATCAGCACTCTTGATAGCCTCTGTAGGTCTTAAAATTGTGCTAATCATGGACTTCACCATGCCGTACTCGGTAGCCAGATCAGACACGCTCTATCATACTTTGCAATTTTTTCCTTTTTAAGCTCTATCATTGTTCTCACAACTTTCCTTTCTCCCTTTGCTCCTATCACGAACATCCTTAGGGGCCATAGTGACTTATTGTACATATCCTAATATATAAAAAGCCAGCGGCCGTCACAACCGAAACAACCAGGCAGACAACTGAACACAGGCTTTTGTGGGGCGAAAAGACGAACGGGGGGGTTAGTGAGGGACAACCAAACGACCGAACAGCAGGCTGCGTGAGGTGACCAGGCTGGCAGGGGGGGAGTTGGGGGCGACTAGGTCGGCCGGGGGGTGGGGGGGTGCAGTTGGGGGCAATCAGGCCGGCAGGCAGAGGCGGTTAGGGGTGATCAGGCTGGCAGGGGGGCAAGCAGTTAGAAGCCAGCAGGCCCAGATTGTGAGAGGGATGTCCCACTGCCGGTTTTAAAATTGTGCTAATCACTGACACAAACCGACAGTTGGACATCCCCTGATGGGTCCCAGATTGGAGAGTGTGCAGGCTGGGCTGAGCTCCCCCCCCCCCCCGCCCCCATTCATGAATTTCATGCACGGAGCCTCTAAGTTAGTAACAATAAGCAACAACAAAAGCAAAAAATGTCTTACTGAACTAACATGACCGGTGTCTCATGTAAAGGCACCAGTTGTTTCTCTGAATTGCGATGGATGGATGAAAACTCCTTTTTATTAAACTCTGTTAAGATAACTTATAGTTGCCATTCTACAGCCGTTCCTTTATAAATATGCAAACATAGGAAAGGGAGGGTTCCATCTAGAAATACAGAAGTTGCTTTATTTTCAGTGTACTTTGCTATGAACACAATCCTGGCTATTTCCACAAATGTCACGAAGTAGGAAATATCTCATTTGCTCCATGATGTGGACCCATAGTTGCATAGTTCAGTGCATAGGCAGTCCCATCCGAAGATGGGGGCCGTCATCTCTGCCCTTCCACCTGCCCCTGCCTCAGGAAGCTCGCGTTTGGAGGAGCTCAGCAGGGTCTGGTTACAAGCTGGGCTAATGGCTCAGCAGTCCATCAGGCCCCAAGGAGCTTCGGACTGCCTGCTTATACAAACTGACAGCCTGATGGATAGTCATTTCTCCCCTTAAGTGTTTGTGTGTTTTTCCTGCTCTAAACTAGTCTCATGGGAATGAATAAGAGAATTGTACTTTCCCCCCAGAACATACAGCCAGTTTTTATTTTATTTTATTTTTTAATATATTTTATTGATTTTTCACAGAGAAGAAGAGAGGGATAGAGAGTTAGAAACATCGATGAGAGAGAATCATCGATCAGCTGCCTCTTGCACACCTCCTACTGGGGATGTGCCCGCAACCAAGGTACATCGAACCCGGGACCTTTCAGTCTGCAGGCCGACGCTCTGTCCACTGAGCCAAACCGGTCCCGGCATACAGCCAGTTTTTAATGGGAAATAAGATTACAGACGAACAGTATAAGAATGGTTTTTAAGGCGCTCCTAGAATCTGCCAAAGCTTTGGAGATGTCCCAGAGCCGCGTTTTATTCCATTGCAGTGGTCAGCGAGACGGCATGGTGCATGGGCAAGGCGAAGAGTTCGTTTACCGTCAATCTGAAAACCAAGTTGTGCTACTACATGATGTTTCTTATGTCCTGTAGTTGAAAGAATGCTGCAAACATTAGCAGTTATTTCACTTGAGGTTGAAAGAGGGATCCATGGGAACTTTATCTTAAAAATCTACTCCTTCAAGACAGATTGCGCAGCAGCGTTAGTATAGTAATGATCAGATGTCAGTATCTAATAAAATCTAGATGGTATGCCGAGACCGGTTTGGCTCAATGGATGGAGCGTCGGCTTGGGGACTGAGGGGACCCGGGTTCGATTCCGGTCAAGGGCATGTGCCTTGGTTGCGGGCATATCCCCAGTGGGGGGTGTGCAGGAGGCAGCTGATCGGTGACTCTCTCTCATCGATGTTTCTAACTCTCTATCTCTCTCACTTCCTCTCTGTACAAAATCAATAAAATATATTTAAAAAAAAAAAAAAAATCTAGATGGTAGGAAGAAATGTGTTTCCCCCTTAGTCCCTCCTCCCATGTGAGGGAGGATGAAAATAAAATTTAAAAAAAATCCCTTCTACAAAGTTTTGGAAGAAACTTTGGAAAGAAAATTGAGTATGTATTTCGAATGGTTAGGGACTGAGATACAGTACATCAAGTTTCATGATGTATTTTTTAATGAAATTAAGATTACATTGCAGCAATTCGTTTCTTGATTCAGAAGGCATTTATAGGGCTTTGTATGGATCTTCAGGCCAACATTTTAAGCCTATGTTGTCCCAATCTTGGGAAAGTTGGCTTTTCCAGCTCAAATTCTAGAGAAGTGGGAGTTTTTATTGATGATTCTTATTTAAATTTGAGGTTTCCTTCAGTTTCCAATCTTTGTGACTGCTAGTGAATTTCTGGAGTCACAAAGAATCCTCATTCATGAGCTCACGAATTCAACAGAGCTCTGAGTCCTCCCTGACTGCTGATCTTCTTCCTGCAGGAGGACCCCCGGATGCCGTCGCGCGAAGAGCTGATGTGCATGGACCTCCCTGAGGATTGCCTGAGGATCAGAGGTATTTACCCCTCACAAATCTTCATACTGGAAATGTGCATCAAATTGCAATTTTTTTTTTTTTCGAAAGTAGAGAGCATACTAATCTCCCCCATGTACCTCACTCAGTTTCAGTGATTACCACTAGCTCATGACCGGTCTTGTAGGGAAGCTATTATTCCAGGTATTTCCGCTGAGGTAACTGATCAGTGACTTCTTTAGTATTTAATTATTCAAGTAATAGGAAGGTAGTCTAATAATATAACCTGTTATATTGTGAGTCTGATTTGTTAATGTTTTCGAATGGAAGCTGCTTAAGACTCTGAATTAGGTGTCTTCATGTCGCAGTCCTTTGTCCTGCTAAGTACATGTAAGAAATACTTAGAGAAAAGTATATGTTCCACATTGCCTGTTTCAGTCAGGTACACTGTGGCCCTCTGTCATGTTTTGCTGAGAGCAAAACCAAAGGCTTAGTGCATTCACTTTGCAGTTCTTCTCTTAAGTTGGGCATTTTTGTTGTTTGTTGCATGATTACTTTGCTCTACCTTCATGGATTTATTTTTCATGATTACATGCTGATTTGGAATTATTTCTTTTGTGCAGAAGGAAATGAACAAATTACAACTGAAATTCTGTCAAAATCTGCTGAACAAGTCCAAGGTATGAAGGTCAATGGGACTGAGACAGATACTAACGATGGACACAAGAACGGCGACAGGAGTCAAGATCTCTCGGCTGAGCGCAGCGATGACCCGGACGTAGACAAAATCATGACCAGTGGTGAGGTTTCAGAAACCAACACATTGGTTTCCCTGGAGCCTTTGAACTTTGCGAAGCCTGGGTCAACAGAAGCAACTCCTGAAGAAAAAGCACGTGAAGAATTAAAACCTTGTTCTTCTTCGTTGTCATTGTTACCAGGGAACAGTGCCATTGGCAAAGTGGACGGTGGGAAGGAAGAGTTGTGTAAGCTCAGCCTTGTCTGTGAAGCAGATGACAATCGCCACCAGATTGCTGGCCACGATGATGAAAAGCCCGGTTCTGCACACGGCAGTCCCAGCCCCGGGAGAAATGTAGCTGTCGAACCCTTAGGAAAGAATTCTGAAGTTTCATGTTTCCAATCAAGTTTATCTGATCCAGAATCCAGAACAACAGCCTTAGAAAAATTCAGTCTTGCAGGTGATGGCTCGCTAAAGAGATCTGCTGAAAAGACAGAGAGTTCCTGTGTTGATGATAACGCTCAAAGCAAGAACTTAACTTCTAGAGAAGAAAATGAAGAACAGTGTTTGAACTGCAGGTCTGACGGGGGGGAATTCTTTCTTGTGAATGCCAAGCAACCAGAAGAGGATGTGTGTGGTCATTGTTCTGGAGAAAAAAAGACTTCTGCCTCCCCAAAAGAAAATACCCACAACGACTGTTGCCTTCAAAGCAGTGTCCACACAGACAGCTCCAGTTCTCTAAGGCCCACGTCTTTTCCCGAAGCCACGGAAGTCATGTTTAAAAAAAAAGACTTGGAGATCACGTTAGACATGCAAGGTAGCTTAACAGACCCTGAGGACCAGAGCGAAACTTCTAATATAAGCCATCCAGGCAGACGCTCTGAAGAAAGCAGTTCTTCCTCTTCGATGCAGATCGAAGAGCCAGAACGGACAGCCACTATCGAGCCTGGTATGTTAAGTGAAAAGATGTACAGCAAAGACCCTAACTCCTCAGCCAGCACTCAGAGAAATCTGGAAGGTGACACCCAGTTAAATGAAGCATCATACAGTGACTTTATGATTGAAAAAAATGCCCTTGTGAGTTTAACGCCAGAGGACCAGATAAGTGTTGTAAATGAGGAATCAAAACCCAAGAAAGATGCTGCTCAGCTATCACCGTCTCTAGAGTTTGGTTGCAGACCTGGGTCAGAAAAGTCTGTACGGACCTCACAGGACAGTGTTCCACATTTAGGTGAACAGAGCATTGCCTGTGAGATGAACGAATTTCCCTCTACTGATGAACTGGTTTTAGACAAAACAGAAAGTGAATGTGTTTTAAATCAAGTGTCCCTTAATTCTCAAGATCATGCGACATCGTCAATTGACAAAGAGTTGCCTTTAGCACTAAGCAAGGATTCCCAACAGAGCCATCACCCTACATTAGAGGATGGAGCCAGCGTCCTCACTGATACCCAAACCGTCCCCAGGAAGACAGAAATGAAAGACATCTCTCCACGAGGTGACGAAACCCGTGGTGCCTCGTCAAACAATTTCACCTTAAATATCAAACCTGGAAGCCCTCAGAGAAAAGACGAAATGGCTGATTCAGGAACAGAAGATACACAGTCCAGACTTCTGTCATGTAAGAAAGAAGTCTCTATCGTGGATTGTCAGAGTGTCCAACCTCAGCATCTCTCTAGCTGCCATTGTGTCGGGGGAAATGCACCAGGAGGGAGCACGTGTTCTGCGTGTGCTGCTGATGAGTCTAGAAGAATCATCCTGGAAAGTGAAAACTCTTCGAAAATCAACTCTGAAAATGCATTTCAGCACAGCGGTCACTACTCCCCAGGAAGAGAAGACTCCGTGGAAGGAAGCATCCATGAAGTGAGTTGTACATCAGAGGGAAGCGAACTTAACGGAAGAGAAACTAAGGACAGCCTTCCCGGAGATAAGATCAGAAACGAAAGGACAGTAGGTATGTTAAATAGTGAAGCTTCCAACAAGACCATTCACGGCACCAATCACATCCAATCCAGGGAGGAAGGGATAGAATTAAAGGAACGGAATATACCCAAAGAGACGATGTCTCATAAATATAACGTCTCTGGTGGTGCCGCACAAGAATTAAACCAATCTGTAAACATTCCAAAACCTGAAAAAGGATCGGAGCTGTCTCCTGCTAAGTGCTCCAGTTTTAAAAACATGAACCAAGCAGTTAAAATGCTTGATCAGAAGGCAGATGAAGTCCTTGACTACCGGAGTAACCCAGACAGACCAGATGCATGTAGAAGTGAAGATAAACCAGCTAAAGGGACACTAGGGAGTGACCAGAGACAGACGGTCACAGAGCCTAACACAGGGGAAAGCTGTCACCAAAAGAACCTGCCACTCAGTTCAGGCAATAACAACTCACTGTCTGGGGGTAGGCGGAAGAAAGGCTATTTGAAAGGAGGCTTTGAAAGGATTCCTACTTGTGATAAGCCCACAGGTGGTAGGGTAGGCATTGCCTACACAAACTGTAACAATAAGCCTACACAAGGCATGCTGGACGCGCTTGGTGGACTGGCATTGATTGAAACCTCAAGGAGTCCCCTGTCTCAGAGAGGAGACCTGAATGCTGCATTTACAGGACAGATTGACCAGGATTCAGAACTCCCAGATGCCACTTCCTCTGCAGTAGAATCACTTAAAATAAAAAAATCATGTGAAGAGAAAGTTTGCGGGTTGTTAAACGATTCTGAAATGGAAGTGCGTCCAGACCCTTGTGCAAATGAGATAGAGTCTACTGCGGATCATGAGCCAAATACAAGAATATTGGATAGAGTAAACGTGTCTTCAAATCATATTCATCATGAACAGCAAGTTAAAGAAGCATCTCTGAAAGAAACACAAGGGATGATTGAAAAATCAAGACTAGAAATACATTCTGAGTTTGACAAGGAAAATACCTTTGGAATTTCCTCGGAAGCGTTGGTGTCTTCTGGACACCAAGATGAGAACTCTGTTCCCCCAGCGAGCCTGAAATCCATCGAGAGAATGCCGTTGTGTCTGTCTGCTCAAGAAACATCAGAAGCTAATATTCAAAGTGAAGACACTGACCTAAAAAATATTTCCAAACCCAAAGAGGGCGGAAGGCTTTGTGAAAAGCTTGAGGACTGCACAGTCCTGCCTGAGATGAAGGAAGGAGAACCAAGAATTACTGGGAATCCCGGCGAAGGAAGCAGCATGGGCATCAGTATGAAGAATTTGCCTTTGATGACGGAAACAGAAACTAAAGTGAAAGGGGAAGAAGCCAAAGAACATCAGAGGAGACCGCCAGATCCCCTAGCTGCTGGGCAGGAGTCTGACGAGAGGATCGCCAGGGAAGATGGTCACGGTGATGGCAGGAGTGAGATTCCTCAGACACATGGTACCTCCCGGAGGATGCGTGGTGATGCCGAAGAGCAGCAGAGCCAGAGGGACCGGGACTCAGTGTTGCAGAAGGCCGAGCAGGGTGACCATCAAAAGGAAGCACATACGCTTTTGGAACATTGTGATGTGTTGTCAGAGGAAGTGCAAAATAAGAACCAGCCTAAGGATTACAAAGGTGAGTACACCAGGATGAGAGAAGTGCCCCCAGCGCAGCTGGCGCAGGCCAACACGAACGCACGGCCTCGGAAGTTGAAGGACCCGCAGGAGGAGAAATTACATCATCCGTTAGAAAAGGACGTGGCGCTGAGCACGGATCTTCGCCCTCCTAGTGCCCCCCAGAAGTCACAAGACGCCAGCTCCGCAAGGTGTTACGAGATACACGGTGCCTTTGGGAACGCTTCCCATCAGAAAGGAGCGCTTCCCTTAAAGAAGCAGCCGCACCGGGCGTGTAAGAAGGTTTCCTGCCAGGAGCAAGTCCACGTGGGGAGGAAAATTAGTAAGATCAGGAATGCTGCCTTTTTAAAGAGTTCCCCCGAAACCATCCCCACCAGAGCGCATAGGTTTCTCAGTTCACCTGCTCTGTCTGCACCTTCACGACTGGACCCCGAGACAGTACCCAGCGGGAGCCCCGCTGGGCACATACCAAAGCAGAAGGCTGCCCCGTGCCATCTCTTAAGGAGCCTGAACACCAGGAAGCCTACCAAAGACTCGGCCTTACTCAGCAAGCTGTCCGTCCTCGCCTCCAGACTGGCCCCGGCCCCCAAGACCCCCAAGCCGAGGTATCGGCGGGGTCCCTCTGAGCTTCTCCCAGTGGCTAAGAGCTACAAGCGGCTCCGGTGTAAAAGGCTCCTGGACGGATTCTCAGACGGCATGATGCAGCTGAACCCCTATCTGACAGCCAGCGGCTGGGACCGGAGGCCTCACAGTAAGCCCTTGACACTGTATCCTCTCGAAGCCATCAAAATGAGCTTCGTAGATTTGAGCGACAAGATGCCGCTGCTGCTGTTCGGTTCTGGAATCTTCCCGATATCCTTTCACGTGAAGTCAGGCTCCGGGCGCGTGCCTGAGTCCCCACGGACTTTTCCCGAGCACTGTGCTCCCGCGAGGCTTGCCTTAGGGGAGGCCGCCCCGTGCCCTTCGCAACCCCCCAAGTGGACCTTTTCCTTCTTCCTGTCCCACGCCTGCCCTGGGACGGCCGCATTCAGGGAAGACCCCGGCCCCCGCGCTCAGGCGCGCGCCCAGGCTCCTGCACAGCCCCCAGCTCCCCTCCGGGACGGCGCGGTGGTCCAGGCCAGAACAGGCTGCTCCGCCCTTGGCCTCCACACACTCCTAGCACTTTGTTCCCCGGGATGCTACCGGATCTGGACAAAAAAACGGAGCTTCTCCAGTCACGTGCCTGCCATGCAGAGGCTCTTCGTGACTCAGTTTACACGAGGCCTGAGAGGGTTGCGGTCTCCGGCCTCCATCGCGGACAAGATCTTCTGTTCTCTGCCCTACTCGGTGGGGCGCGTGCTGTCCGTTTGGAGCCAGCACGGGCCCTCTGCCTGCGCCTTCGAAGCCTCTGCTCTGCACGCCCCTCACGGCAGGCGGCAGCCAGCTCTGGACATCGCGAGCAGGTAAGCCGTCCCCTGTTCTTTGTGAGTGTCCCTCCTCTGCTGCCTGCCGTCGGGGAGCGGGAGGCTGCTGCTGGACAAGCAGGGCTGGTGGGAGCTGTGCCTGCGCTCTGTTTATACCTTGTCCGGTCTCTGGGAGAAAATGGGGCGGTAATTTAAATGCCGACCCCGCTCATTTCCTGCCGAACCCTTTATTTGGCATTCTTTGTTCCGCCCCATTCATTCTGCAAACCATCAAGTCTTTTGAATTTCTTTTCTCCTCTGTCCCTCCTTTGAAAAGAAACAACGTTACACGTTGAGTAGTGACCAATAATGGCTTGTAGCTGTAACTGGTTCACAAAGTATTATATAGCCAGCACCGAATTCAGAGTTTGGTGTGTAAAGGATACAAAGAAATGCCTTTTTAACAATTATGTAGACGTCACCAAATCTGGTTTGTGAACCAACCTTTGCATTTCTTTCTGGGACAGAAAGGCTTCCGAGGTTGGCATTTACATACTATAGTTGTAGAATATAGAGAATTTGACGTGAACTTGGAAGAGAGTTCTTGTGGTTTGATCACTAGGAAAATAATTTCATCAGTATCATTTTACCTTCTAATAGAAATTAGAGAAGAAAAAGAATTTGAGAGTTACAACCTTAAAGATCTGATTTAGATGTAATAGGTATATCTTCCTGTTTGTAACTCTTTGAATACGTAGAAACTTTAAACATGTTTTATGTTGCCCTTATGACTTTCCCCCTCCTTTCTCTTACTGTCCTCTGCTTATTTCTACCTTCTTTCCATTTAAGTGAGAAAAGAATCTCCCTGTCGGCCCGCCTCCATTCTGGCGAAGAGCACATAAATGAGATGCTCCCAACCGGGAGATTGTCATCTTCCTGAGGGTCTGACATTTCTTATCTGCCTAGGACTCTGATTGGGTGTCTTGTGCTAAACCTGTAATGACATCAAAACGTTTTCTGTTGTTCCGCTGCCCTAACCTATTGTTATGTGCTTTTGCTTCGCTTCAGCCACACCATGTTACCATGTGTGCCTCTTCCAGGCATGGAAGCCACTTACAACGCCAGTGGCAGTCCGATAAGGTAAGTCCGATGTGCTGGCACATGAGGAATTGTGGAGTGAGTGACTGAGTGAGTGTGTGTGTGTGTGTGTGTGAGAGAGAGAGAGAGAGAGAGAGAGAGAGGAAGAGAGAGAGAGAGAGAGAGAGAGAGAGAGAGAGAGAGAAAATGGTAGCGATGGTGTGGATCGTGCCTGGCATGATTCTGAGCTTTTGTTTTTCTTCTAAACCAGATTGAATCTTAGATTCAAATGTGTTTCATTATAAGTAGCAACCAAGAATGTGTAATCAATACCAAATAAGGGGGAGGGGGGCTCAAAATCACTCAGCCAGCTCATTCTACTGTAAGTTCCCTCTCAGGCTATTTTTGGTACCTGGATGGGATTGATCTCCTCTGCCTGCATTTCATTTGTTTAGTTTACTAAATGTCTTCTCCCTTCCCAAACATCTGTTCCTTCTTACATTTTTCCTTATTCATTACTTTTCCCTTATTTTATTGCTCCGTACCAGTGAAATGGATTGACTGCATTCTTGTAAATATTTGTAAACGCACACAGGCCATGCCCGGATGTGACTGGAGATCAGGTTGAAATGTCATTGCCGGCAAAAGGCCTCAACCCTAGTCTGGGAGTTAAGTTCAGTGTGCTGAGGTAGAGAGTGAGTCCAGTCCTTTTTCTTGTGCTTTTCTCTTGGCGCTGCTAGGCTAGAGCCTCCATTCCCTGCGCTGGTACCAAAGTCTCGCTTGGTAACAGACTCGGCTGTCGGCAAGCTCCTGCTGTCAGCCTCGGAGTTCGCGGTTCCCGGATTAGATGAGCTGGATGGTGTGACGGCAGCGCGCCCCCGTCCGCAGAGCAGCCCTCCGGAGCAGAAAGAGGTGAGTGTGACGTGCTCAGGCCGCAGAGGCACCAGAGGTGGCCATCGATGACTGCAGGTCACGTGACAGGTACACAGGGGCCCTGGCTGCCTCTGCTGACCACCTTGAGCTTCAGCTGAGGACCAGAGATGGCCAAGACCGGAGGTTTTCTGTTTGTCCACGAAAGGATGCTCTGGATCTCTTAATCTGCATTGTTTTCTGGATCCTTTTTTCTTAATGGCAGAATTTAACAATGTTTAGAGAACTAGACCACAGCGCTGCTTCACGCATTCAAAGAGGATGAGTGAATGATGGTGTTTTTCAGTTTTGCAACATCTGCTGTCTCCAACAGACAATGATAGGGTTCTCTTTTAATATAAGATGGGATAGCTGCTGAAAACACTGGTGGCAGGCGCAGCAGGGGAAGCTTTGTCGTAAAGTACTGATTAGAGTCATCTGTAAATGGAGGCTGTGATATCTTGAGGGTGAAGTAAAGGGACTTTTATATTTTTAAAAATATCTTACAACTTGACATAACTTTCTTTTTAACCCTTAAAAACAGGCTGAGCCCGAGAAGAGGCCAAAGAAAGTCTCCCAGATTCGAATCCGGAAAACCATTCCCAAGCCAGACCCTAATCTTACCCCCATGGGCCTCCCTCGTCCCAAAAGGTGAGCTCTTCCTCCGAGTCACATGGCTTCCCTCCTTTGGAAAATGGTTTGGCATAAGGTCCCGGCCTGTGAATGACCTATCCCCTTGAGCTGTTTTACTCCTAAGATGGTCTCAAGAATATTCACTGGCAGTGTGGCCAGAGGCTCTGTGCAATACACTCATAACATTTTCGCCAACCACTAAAAGAATAGAAGAGTGTATGATTTCCAAGCCAGGAGACGGGCAGTAAGAGAGACAGAAGCAAGTGAGGTGCGGGCTGGGGTTGCATCAATTGAGGGTAGAAGAAGGAGCAGTAAGTTAAGGAAATAGATAGAAATTCAGCTGTATCATTCCCAATAAGTATAAATGAGCTCAATGTCATAACATCAGAGAATGGCAGCCTGGGGGTGGGGGGTGGGGTGGAATCCAGTTCATGAAACACATCTACAACATACTGCAGAAAGGTCTAAGGTAAATGAATAGAAAGGACAGAGGAAGCCAGTCTTATCTCTCGTAAGAGGCAAACATTTTGTTCTCGTTTCAGGTTAAAGAAAAAGGAGTTCAGTTTGGAAGAAATATATACCAACAAGAATTATAAGTCTCCTCCTGCAAACAGGTGGGTACATAGGAGTAGGCAGTCATAGATGGGGAGGGCTTCTGAGATGATCCATGTAAATCTCCAGTTCTTTAACTATAGACAGGGTAGGCACAGTTCTTCCCGTGTCAGATCTTGGAAATTACTAGAATCTGTGCTTTTAGTTCCCAGCATTTGAATTGGGGTCGGTGGTGGAATGGGAAAGAAATGTATATTGGGGTTAGTTGATACAGAAAATGTAGTTTCCTTTTTAGTTTGTATTGGAGTTTTTACTCAATATGCTGGCTGTCTCTTAGACTAATAATCACTGATATTCGGATATGATTCCAGACACACAGAAAAGATTTTACTTGGCTGCCTCTGGGTCTAAATTCAGTTCAGGTCATTGAACTGTATTCTCATCCCCCCAAAAGTAAATCTTTGAGGTGATGAGTATGTTAACCCCAATGTGTGAATCCTTTACCAGTGTGCAGTTATATCAAATCACATTACATGCTTTTAAATATATCACAATTTCAGTTTTCAGTTATACCGTGATAAAGTTGAGAAAACACACATACACACATTAAATAGAAAGATACTTGCTAGAGGAAACAGTTGCTAGGAGTCAGTGCCAACAGCCCCTGTTGACCGGAAGAGCTGCCCTGTGAGTGGGTGCGGTGGTGACTGTGTTCTGTCCCCCCCTCAGGTGTCTAGAGACCATCTTTGAGGAGCCTAAGGAACGAAACGGTACGCTCATCTCAATCAGCCAACAGAAGAGGAAGCGCGTTCTAGAATTTCAGGATTTCACCGTCCCAAGAAAGAGGAGAGCCCGAGGGAAGGTCAAGGTGACGGGCAGCTTCACCAGAGCCCAGAAGGCAGCACTGCAGAGTCGAGAGCTGGATGCCCTTTTGATACAGAAACTGATGGAACTGGAGACCTTCTTCGCCAAGGAGGAGGGAGAGGAGCCATCCCCAGGGTGCTGAGACTGGGCGTCTTCATGGACGAGGTTGGCCCGGTGCCCAGACCGTCCGGACTGCGACCCACGGCTTTTTCCTGCCTCGAGGTGCAGGCTCCTTAGAAACTGGTGACGAGGGCCCCCTGCTTCTCCTGCTGCGTCCAGAGCCTCCGGAGCCTCCTTCCTTCTGGACGTGGTCCTGAGCGGCCTCTGACCTCTGTGCCATCCACACGGGGGCCGCAGCGCGCCTTGGACGACACTAGATTCCATGGGCTCCGGCCTCGGTGTCCCTGTGCGAGCGTCACGTGTTTGCGGTGGTGCTAGACCGAGATGGCTGACGGGTGCTGCCCAGGGAGAGGGCCTGGCGTCCTCGCCCGAGTGGCCCCGCGGCTCGTTTCAGTAGCCGAGGAGCGATAAGCCTGTGGTGTACCCTGCCCTTTGAGTCCCTCTGCCCAGAACCTGGGGTGTGCGTGTGTGCGCGCGTGTGCGTGTGCGTGTGTGTGCGTGTGTGTGTGTGTGTTTCCCATCATTTTTTTCTCCCCTCCGTGACTGTGGGTCACTAGTGCCAGAGGGGCCATCCAGGCCCCATTCAAAGTAAGTTGCACTTTTTAATGTTGTGTTTTTTCATTTGTTTTATTCCTTTTTTTTTTTTTTAAATTGCTGCATGTTCAGAGCCTTTAAATGTGATTTTAAAACAATTTTTTAAGACATTGAGGAGAAAGATGATACATGTCTGCAGAATAGATGGCAGGCGTCGGGCCCAGTCTGGGACAGTGGAGAGACACGTTTCCACCCGCGTGTCTCAGCAGTCCCCTCCCCATCTCTCTCTCGTGCACTTCGTTAGAGGGAGCACTTCTTTCCTCTGGGCTCTCATTCCTGCGTGCTAAGTAGATGTATTAATTTTAATGACGGAAGTAAGAGCAGGTTTCTCTCCCAATCATTTTTAAAGTGTGCAGGTTGGGTGTGGTCTTTTAATGGATTTTATCTGCAGTGTTGGAATGTAACAAAGCTGGGTACAGCAGCACGGGTGGCGGTAGAGGCCGGCCAGCATGTTTGCAGCTGTCGGAGCAGCCGGCCCTGAGAGTGGGGGCGGGGGGTTGTCCCCACAGTTCAGGCTCAGCGGTGTGTCCTTGCGGTGGGATCAGGAATCCCACGGCTGGCTCCGCTGAGGACGCCTCTTTTGCTCTGGGCTCCTGTGTCGAACCTACTGGAAATGTGGAATGCCGGTGCTTGCTGAGCTGCTTGTGTGCCCACGGGGGTCTGGGCAGAAGGATGCGTGTGGGTTAGCAGGCCCAGAGTTTTCATTCCTTTCCCACTAATCCCTGTGTGCGATCCTGCGTCCCTGTTCCCCTCTTCCCTTGTGTTCTCTCTCCCTCTCTCTCTCTCTCTCTCTCTCTCTCTCTCTCTCTCAAAACAAGAGTTCAGAGAATGACATTCCTTGGCTGGTGCATGGAGTACTAGACGCGGCCTCAGGACGCTGGCCACCTCTCCTGTCTCCCAGGAGCCGCTGCGGAGGCCGCTGCCCCAGGGAACTGTCCGAGCTGCAGACGCTTTCGAGCCGGCCGGTTAGAGGAGCGAGCGGGCCGCCTGGGATGTGTCTCCCAGGTTTCTTTTGTTCCCCGTTTGTCAGTGGGGAGACGGTGGGCGGGAGGGCTCCACGGGCCTTTCCTTTGCAGGTGGACAGTCTGTGCCACGCTGCAGCAGAGAGAGGACGGGAGCCGGAAAAATCAAAGGGCACGTCTGTCTCAGACACAGCCTAGCACGTCCCATACGCACCTGGAGCCCCCGGGCTCCCAGGCGAGGGCAGACAGCGTCAGGAGGCCAGCCTTCCCCCCCCACCCCCCACCCCGGCTCTGAGGGAGCGAGCCCGTTCCGCCCTGCACGTCCATGTGGCCTAGACTGTGTGGACTCGGTCCTGGGGCAGGGCCCGCGGGGCTGCTGTCTTGCTGCAGGGCAGGGTGAGGAATGCAGTGACCCTTGCACATCGTGTTCAGGGAAGCACTGCTGGACAAGCTCGCAGACTCCCCGTGAGTCACCGGAGCCTGTTTGCGGGCACCCGTGCGGGGTAGCCTAGTCAGTGATGCGGGAGCCACGCCATCCTGCAGGCTGAAGTTGAGGTGGGCACAGCTGTGGCATCACAGGCATCACAGTTCAGGCTTCAGGTTTGCCTGGGAGAGGCATGGCACTGTCTGTGGTTTGGGACCTTGGCCTCTGGGAGGGGAGAATGGGTGGAAATAGAGACCGGAGCTCCCTCCCTTGTCCTGGGAATGTGGGGAGAAGCCTGCCTGTGCTTGAGATTCTCGGCGTGCTCTGGCCAGGCCTTTCCCCGCCGCAGATTAAGAATGGTCCCCACTGCGAACGTGCAGCTGCTTACCTAGAGGCGCTAGAAGGGCGCTAGCCACGCTCAGGCACACGTGTCTTAACCCCTGTCCTCCCCGCTGGCTGGCCAGCTGCAGCGCTGTGTGTGGGGACCGCTGATGACTGAGTGGGCGCTGGTACAGTTCCTAAGCTTGGGGGCTTCCTTCGGAAGTAGCGGGAGTTCTAGTTAACTATAACTCACTCAGCTCTGGTTTAGGGTCACTAAGATGGGAAAGGGAGGAGAGATCTCAGGTCCAATTGGGGTTCCACCCATCAGTTTTTCGCTGAGACTTTGAACTATGGGTTTCCTCGTCTTTTAGCTTATAGCTGTCTTTGCTTTGCCACCCACCTTCCCCGTCTTTTCCTTTGACCCCCCTTTCCAGCTTCAGTCCTTCATACCTCATCCCCTTCCAAACCAGATTATGTCCACTTGTTCTTACTGACCTTACTCTGAGGGCTTCAGCCGAGGGAGGGGCAGTGCAAAGACATGTAGCGGTTGCCTTACTGGAGCCTGAAAAGCTCAGAAACTCATGCTGTGAATCCCCAAACTCTGCGCTCCTCCAAGAGCTGTGGAAATCATGACACTTTGTCACAGTTTTGCCTGAAAGAGTCTTGAGTGGGTGCCAGAGCCAGTCGGAGGTAAATTCCAGATCCCATCCTCCGGGCAGGACCCTCCCCATCCCCTCCACCCCACACCCCCACTCTGTCCTGCCCGCCAGGCCAGGAGCCGTCCCGAGGACGCCGGGCTGGGGCGGGTCCTCGAGCTTTGGTGCAGCCTCGCCAGGCCAGAACGCCATCTCTGTCCCACGCGCACGAGCGTCCGCAAGAGACCAGCTTCAGGCAGCGGTCCTTGCCTCCCGGTCCCCGGGGGTGGGAGGTGTATGCAGTCGGTGCTTTTAAAATTCTCCTGTTTTGTTTCTGTAAGCTTTTCCCCCTGGTATCATGGAAAGGACCTCTTAATCGCCACCTTGTGGGTGGCTGTATCCAAAGTCTAAATAATCGGCCAGATGACGCGGAGCAGCCTTTCCTGAGCCCACGGAAGGGAAGGGCTCCTTCGCCACAGCTGGACTTCTTGTGCAGAGGCTGGCTGGGGAGCAGGCTGCTCTATTCCAATCAAATGTGATGTCCACTGACCGCACCTGGGGCAGCAAAGGCCCTCCGGTGGCAAAGGGGGCCCCGTCTAGCCCGCCGGCCAGCGCAGCACGGTCAGGCTCGATGCTCGTTCACTGTGCGTCCTCACGAGCCCCTCTCTGGTGCTGAATTGGATTTGAATTGTGGTGAGAGGCCTCCGCACCTCCGCGGGCTGGGCTGGGCTGGGCTGGCCAGTACGCAGCTGCCTGGAGTGTTTATATATTATCACGGTCAATCGTTCAGTGAGATTTTGTACATTTTTGGTAACATTGGCATACATGATGCCCCCGCAGCTCCTGTTCTGTTTGGTAGTTTGTGCCTCTAAAATTCCCACTGTTATGTGTGTTAATTTATGAAAATAAAGAATTTTTGAAACCTTTCCAATAACCCTCCAGGCTGTTATTGTATTCTCACGGCTTGGCATTAATAAGTTAAAATTGTTCCTGTAATGTCATGAGGCTGTTTTGTGTTACACTTTTCCTTTGTTTAGAAGGTAGAGGCTAGTTATCAGTTAAGGCCCTGTTATTCCTTTAACATCTTCCATCACAGAATCTTAGCGTTGGTAGGTCCTCCTGAGAATAAGAGGACTAGTCCAAACTAAGAATTCCCTCAACTCATGGACATGGACAACAATGTGTGATTGTGGGGGTTTGGGGGACTGGGCATAGAGGGGGTGAAAAAAACTTTAAGGCAAACAAAGGGCCCACAACCGTAATGCCGCTCAGCCCCCACCATTCAGTACCCAAAATCACAGGGATTTAGTGCTGGTTCTTTTCTTTTTTCTTTTTTTAATATATTTTATTGATTTTTTTTACAGCGAGGAAAGGAGAGGGATAGAGAGTTAGGTATATGCCCTTGACAGTAATTGAACCTGAGACCTTTCAATCCATATGCCAATGCTCTATCCACTGAGCCAAACCAGTTAGGGCAGTGCTGGTTTTTAAATGTTGGGCTAATTCTGTCCCCTAGTGGCAGTAGGGAGGTTCCAGAAGAAAGCAATGCCCAGTAGCTGTTGGGTCATTCATCATGGCAAAAAGGGCAAATCCAGCCTGGCCTAGGTGGCTCAGTGGTTGAGCATCCACCTGTGAACCAGGCGGTCACTTTTCGATTCCCCCTCAGGGCCCATGCCCAGGTTGCAGGCTCTGTCCCCAATGTGGGGCGTGCAGGAGGCAGCCGATCAGTGATTCTCTCCTCATTGATGTTTTTATCTCTCTCTCCATTCCTCCCTGAAAAAGGGGGGGGGGGGCAAATCCAGCAGAAAGACATAACAATCTCGAATTTTCATAAACATTAAAATATGTTAAATAAAAATTGTCAGAACTAAAAGGAAAAATACATAACTACAAAAGGAGACAGGAACCTCTCTCCCCGCCCTGGCCACGCTGCTCCGTGGCCCAGGTTTAGGACCGGGGGAGAGAGCACCTCCCGACCCTGCCCAGCCCGCTGCCCAGCCCCCTGCCCAGCCCGCTGCCCAGCCCCCTGCCCAGCCCCCTACCCAGCCCGCTGCCCAGCCCCCTGCCCAGCCCCCTACTCAGCCCCCTGCCCAGCCCGCTGCCCAGCCCCCTGTCCAGCCCCCTGCCCAGCCCCCTGCCCAGCCCGCTGCCCAGCCCCCTGCCCAGCCCGCTGCCCAGCCCCCTGCCCAGCCCCCTGCCCAGCCCGCTGCCCAACCCGCTGCCCAGCCCGCTGCCCAGCCTCCTGTCCAGCCCCCTGCCCAGCCCCCTACTCAGCCCCCTGTCCAGCCCCCTGCCCAGCCCCCTGCCCAGCCCCCTACTCAGCCCCCTGCCCAGCCCGCTGCCCAGCCCCCTGTCCAGCCCCCTGCCCAGCCCCCTGCCCAGCCCGCTGCCCAGCCCCCTGCCCAGCCCCCTGCCCAGCCCGCTGCCCAACCCGCTGCCCAGCCCCCTGCCCAGCCCGCTGCCCAGCCCGCTGCCCAGCCTCCTGTCCAGCCCCCTGCCCAGCCCCCTGCCCAGCCCCCTGCCCAGCCCGCTGCCCAGCCCCCTGCCCAGCCCCCTACTCAGCCTCCTGTCCAGCCCCCTGCCCAGCCCGCTGCCCAGCCCCCTGCCCAGCCCCCTGCCCAGCCCCCTGCCCAGCCCGCTGCCTCCAAGCCCCACGCAGGTGGGCCCGGGAGGCCTGGGGGGAGGAGCTCAGTCGACTCCGCCCACATCCTCTCCTCGTTCCTCATTGGCTCCGTGAGCTCGAGGCTCGTGACGCCGCCGTGCGAAAGGGGGCGTGGCCCGCCGAGCAGGGGCAGACAAGATGGCGGCTCCCGCGGGGCAGCGGTGCCTGAGGTGGCTGCGTGAGGTCGCGCCCTGGCGGAGCAGGTACGTGCGGGCGGGGGCGGCCCGGGCCCCGCGGGGTCGGGAGAGAGGACTCGTGTTCCCTCGCCGGGGGGGGGGCTCGCTCTGGGGGCCGCTCCGAGGGCGACGGGGTCCCCCACCCTCACCGCGAGCTCGCGGGCAGGTGCGCCTGCGGCCGCGTGGGGCGGGCCGGGTGTCGTCAGGGTCTGTCTGACGCCCGGCTCTGCCCTCGCCGGCCAGGGGGACGTGGGGATAAGAAAAGGGGAAAGAATGGGGTAAGAAAAAGGGAAAAGAGAAGGAGGAGACCTGAGGGAGCGAGCCGCGTGCCGCCTGAGGCGAGGCCAGGCGAGAAGAGGCGGGACCGGCCGGCCGCCTCGGGATTCGCGTTCCCGGCCTGAGGCGGGGGGAGGCCGGACGGACGGGGAGTCCCTCGGGCGGCTCTCATTCGGGTTCTCGTTCCTGGGAGCGAGGGGTTTGAGTCCCGTCAGCTCAGCGTAGGAGATGGAACTGAGGTCTCGTTTACCGTGGCGGCTCCCACCTCCCATCGGAATCCGGCTCCTCTAGGAGGTGGCGAAATGGGGGCCCTGGGGAGGGACGGGCTCGCTCGTTTCCACCCAGCGGCTAGCAGAGCCAGGACCCCGACCGGAGCATGTGTTCATTTCTCTCTCCCCCTCTCCTCTCTTCTAATCCCCCTCTCCCCCTCTCCCGACCAGAGCATATATTCTCATATATTCTCTCTCTCTCTCTCTTTCTCTCTTTCTTTCTCTCTCTGCAAGGACCTCAAGCTGCCCACCGTGGGAGCATTCATTTTTAAAAAAAAAAAAATGTTTTTAAAATATATTTTATTGATTTTTTTTACAGAGAGAAAGAGAGAAGGATAGAGAGCTAGAAATATCGATGAGAGAGAAACATTGATCAGCTGCCTCCTGCGCCCTTCCCACTGGGGATGTGCCTGCAACCAAGGTACGTGCCCTTGACGGGAATCGAACCTGGGGCCTTTCAATCCGCAGGCCGATGCTCTATCCATTGAGCCAAACCGGTTTCGGCGCATTCATTATTATTATTATCATTATTATTATTATCATCCCCCGTAGCTCGGGAAAAGTCGGAGTCTCGGGAAATGCACAGACATGTTGGCAGTGTGACTCAGGGTCAGCTGCGTGGTGTGGTTTCTGAGAAGGAAGGTGTGAGACGCGGCGCTGTGCTTCCTGCGGGCCTGGTTTGTTTTATAGGCCTGACCAAAGCTTGCTCTGGGACCCGAGGCCGCCCCTCGCCGTCCCTTTGGGAAGTAAAAGACACTGAGTTTGCACTGAGCGTCGCTCTCTCTTTTCTATGTATGCAAAGGTCGCTCGGGAGCGGCCGCTGCTTTTGGGTGGTGGCTGGTAGTAGCAGGCGGGTCTCTGTGGTTTCGGTGTATTTACCAGGTGTGCTGCTTGCGTCAGCCATGAATTCTTTTAAACCGTGTCATGTGTTGGGGAGACTAAAAAGTAACATTCCTAAAATATTTTTTAAATGAGGAAGAGGGTTTACTCATTGTCATCAAAGGCGGGGGGGGGGGGAGTCGCCCGGCCAGCGTAACTCAGTGGTTGAGCGTCAGTGAGCCTATGAGCCAGGAGGTCACGGTTCGATTCCCGGCCGGGGCACATGCCAGGATTGCAGCCTCGATCCCCAATGGGGGGCGTGCAGGAGGCCGCCGGCCCATGATTCTCTCTCGTCATTGATGTTTCTCTCTTCTCTCTCTTCCTCTCCCTTCCTCTCTGAAACCAATAAAAATATATATTTTTAAAAAGGGGGTGGGGGGGGTTAGTGCCAATGTAAGTACAAAAGACTAGATTTAGGTGCAGTGATTGGGAGGGATAAGGACTTGGGTACAATAAGATGTCTCAGTATTCAAAGGTATTACATCTCGAGACAGAAGGCAACTATATGGATATAAAAAAACTTAATTAAAGGTAACATTTTCTTGTGTTTTCAGTAAAGCAGCCTCTGTGAGACACACAATGAAAGCCCCGTATGGCAGGGAAGTTTCCCAGTAACCGGGTGGGTGATGTGCGACAGGCAATAGAACGAAGAGAAAGCAACATCTAGGGTGGGAACGTGGGGCCATGTTTGATAAAAGAATGGGGTAGATATGTTTTAGAAACAAGAGAGCCCCAGACAAGTCCCTATCCTGCTGCCAAATGAGACTCAGCAGGTGTAGGCGGAGGCTCTAGGTGCCCCCGATAATTCTCAGGTCCGGGCAAGTAAGGACTGGTGCTTAGGGAGTGGCTGGTAGTGTAAGACTTGCCATCACCGGTACACATGGCATTCCACCACTGCCAGCCCTGGCCTGCGGACTATGGGAAGAGTAGGCCTTTCCAATTGAGTGGGAGAGGAAACAGAAACAATGTAAGATAGACTATGGAATAAGGCTCTCAAGAGGCCCGCCAGCTTGTGTTTTTAGAACTCCCACAGCTTTAGAACCAGGAGAGATTTAACAGCCTTAGTTAACAATGTAACCACCAGGGGTGATGTTAATACTTTTAGGCCTTGTCGGGGCAGCTCAGTTGGTTAAGGGGAGTGACGGGCAAACTTCGGCTCTGTTGACTAATGAGTTTGCCGACCACTGACCTAGACTCTCCATTCCAATAATTACAAGCTGTTGTTGTTCCTGGTGATTAAGCCCCTAGCCAGTAGTCAGCAAACTCATTAGTCAACAGAGCGGCGAACCGTGGCTCGCAAGCCTCAGTTTGCCGACCACTGGGTGAGGGTGTCCTCCTAATGCACCAGGGTTTCAAGTTCAGGGCACGGACAAGAAGCAACCTGTGCATGCATAAATAAGCAGAACAACAAATCAGGGTTTCTCTCTCTTTCTAAAAATCCATGTTAAAACAAATGTTTTAAATATTTTATAACTATGACAATATGGGCACAGACCAGTCAGCATGGACACTCGTCATAGACAGTTGACATGGCCATCCCAGTGTGGGCCAGATTAATGTAAATTCTTTTACTATATCTATAGCGATATATGTAACTTTAATGTGTAGTAGTGTGTGACTAGGTGCCAGGCCTGGGGCCGAGGGGTTCACACGATTGTCTCACTCTGAGTGAGGGGTAGGTCCTGTTTTTACAGGCAGAGTAACTGAGACTTGGAATTAGTAAGAACTTTCCTAAAGTCACACAGCTAACGCATGGCCGACCTGAGATCTGAGCCCCACAATCAGACGGGGTGCTTAATCACAGGGGGGGCCTCGGCCACCTGCTTCCCGAACGGAGGGAGAGACTGCTGGCTGACCTTGCCTGCTCCTCCTCGGGCTTCACCTCATTGCAGAGATGGCAGTCCCTTGGAAAACAGACAACCCTGCATCCATCCAGGTCACAGGCAGCTGACAAGTGAATAAATGCATAGACTCTGCTGCTTTCAGTTCGTGAGAAGCACTAGGAAGAAAAATAAAGGTTCAACAATAAAGATAGATAGATAGATAGATAGATAGATAGATAGATAAAGGAAGGTAACTGAGGGATTAGAGAGTGCTTGAGAGGGGCAACTCTTGGGCACAGGGTGGTCAGGACAGACCAGACGGAGGGGAAACATCTGAGCAGAGGACCGAATGAGAAAGAAAATGAGCCACATAGAGGGGCTGTGCCAGGGTCCAGGCCTGGGAGGAGCCTGCAACCCAGTGATGTGCCCTTGACCGGAATCGAACCCGAGACCCTTCAATCCGCAGGTGGACGCTCTACCCACCGAGCCACAGCAGCGAGGGCTAAGGACATTTTGGTCCATAACCACAGTACAGTGGTCAAAACCAGGAAATGAACATTGATGCCGTAATATTGTTGAATCTATACACTGGATTCAAAATTTGACAGTTGATCTAATTGTTTTAACTTAAAAAAAAAAAAAACAATGTCTAATGGTTCGTTTTTGCTTGATTGTAGCCTCCATCACCGTGGAAACACTGCCCTGAGCCACTTCCCACAGCCCTTCCGGAAGCCGCCCCTCAGAGCCTTCTCGAAAAGTAAGTAGCCGTTGGAGGCGGTCCGCCTCTCAGCTTCCAGCTGCTCTTCAGTAATTGGGACCACGTGGCCCCCGTCCCTCAGGGCGTGGTTGGAGGTAAAGCATGGCCCGGGAGGTGCTCACGCCTGGCACGTGGTCTCACGGAAGCAGTAGCTGTTGTGATCCTTGTTTTTACCGGCTGCCTGCAGCCTGGTGTGTGGCTGTGCCTTTCAGTGCTGGGCGTTTGTTCCCGGCCTGTTCCTGCTGTAGGTGGTGCTTAGTAACAGCTCCGCATCTTCGGGATCTGTTGGTGAAGGTAGGACTGCTCAGTCAGGCTTATTTCTTTTGCGGTTTGGGATTTCTGCCCAGTTGCTCCTCAGAGAGGGTAAACCAGTTTCCTCTCACACAGCAGGACTTGCCTGGGGTGCATTAGTCCCCGCCCCCCCCACACACTGTGGGCTGGAACTTTTTTCATCCTGAAGCAGCTCTGTGAACCCTTTTTGTGTATTGTCTGTCGTGTTACCGAAATACCCTTTTTATTCATCACACCAAGAGCTGTTTGTAACCGCCCAGTAAGCGAGCCTGGGAGCAGAAGGAGCAGGTTAGCGAGAAGAGAAGCGAAAGGCTGGTGGTTACAGAGGCGCACCTGGCTGCCATTGAATCGGGCTGGTGTGGGAACACGCGGGAGCCCCGGGGAGGATAGAGGTGGGGAACTCCCGCCTTCAGCTGTGCTTTGAGGAAGTGGAGCAGTGGTCAGGAGCGGCGGGCGCTCGCTACTCACTGCTTCCTTTTGGAAGAGTAAAGCAAGCCCTTGAGAGGCCAGAGAGAGAATCAGAGAAATACCCGCCAGTAAGGGGAACAGTCAGGCCAGGATGTGGGCTGGTGCAGGGAGGATACAAGTTTTCTCATCACCTAATATTCCAGAAAGAGAAAGAAGTGTTCTTGCTTTCTGACAAATGCTTCTTGGTCGTCAGAGGTAGAGTGTTTAAGGGCCCACCAGGAATCATCAGAGGGTGGAGGAGATTAGTGACCCCTCACGGGCTCACTGCAGGAAGGAACAGCAGCAGCCAGCACCGCTGTCCCTCCAGCGAGGAGGGAGCAGGGCAGGGTGCTCCTTCCCTGGAGTGGGTGGGCGAAGGGTGTGCTCTGGTTCTGCCAGGCGACTGGGAAGTCAGCTCTAGAGATTTGGTTTGAATAACTGTTGTATTGATCAGTAATGCGCACACCATAGGGATTCTCCCTTTTAGGTGTGCATCTCCGTGTTTGTTGGTGTTAGTGTATTTACAGAGTTGTGCAGCTGTCACCACTAATATAGGGCATTTTCACTTCCTCCTTGCCCTCCCATGGAAAACACTCAACCCATTAAACTGTCCCTCCTCGTTTCTCCCTCTCCCGCCCCTCTCCCCCAAGCAGTCACTAATCACTTATGGTATGTTTCCTATACTGGATTTCTATAATAATAAAAACCTAATATGCTAATTAGACCGGACAGCCGAATGACATTCTTCCCGATGAAGCCGGGGCCAAGCCCCTTGCACAAATTTTGTGCACTAGGCCTCTGGTTTTACATAAATGGAACCACACAATACACAGCTTTTTGTGGCTGGCTTCTCTTACGGAATGTTTTCAGGTTCATGTTGTAGCATTTGTCAATACTTCATTCTTTTCATATCACATAGGGTCCCACTGAATGGATCACCACTTCTTGTTTATCCAGTCTCAGTTAGTGGACATTTGGAGTGGTGTTTTTTGGCCTGTTATGGATAAAGCTTCTGTTGAACATTCTTGTATAAGTTTTTGTGAGATGTATGTTTGACTTTTTTTTTTTTTTAAGGTACATACCTAAGAGCAGAATCGCTGGGCTATATGGTAATTTTATGTTTACCATTTTGAGAAAAATGACAAGCTGGTTTTCAAAGTGGCTGCCTTGTTTTGCAGTCCCCCCCAGGCGTGTGAGTGTTCAATTTCTCCTCGTCCTTGCCAACGCTTAATATTTTATTATAACCATCCCAGTGGCTGGGAGGCGGCAGCTCCTGTGGTAGGAGTTGCATTTCCCTAATTACTAGTGATGTTTGATTTGTGAGGCTGCTGTCATAGTCACACAGCCAGTGGCTTAAACAGTAGAATTCATTTTTTCAAGGTCTGGGATAAGGGGCTGCTTCCTTCTGACGGCTGTTCCATGCAACTTGTCTGGTGGTTTGCAGGCAGTCTGGCTCCCTTAGCTCACAGAAGCCTCACCCCATCCCTTCCTCACCCTCACGTGGCCTTCTCCCTGTGTGCGTGTCCTTGTCCACTTTCCCCGGTTTGTAAGGATCCAGTCATGGGTTAGGCCTCATCATGATGGCTTGATTTTAACTTGAGTTCCTGTGGGGACCCTCTGTCCAAATAAGGTCCTCTTTGAGCTACTGGGGGTCAGGAGGTCAGTATATGAACTGGGGGAGGGGCACAAAGTTGAACCCATAACAGATGCTGAGAATATTTCATGTGCTTATTGGCCATTTGTGTATCTTCTTTGAAGATCTGTCTCTTCAAACCCTTTGTACATTTTTAATTGTTTTTTAAATCATTGTTGACCCGTAAGAGCTTATGAGATTTTGCATTTGAGGACAGTAGTTGTCCAGTAAGAAGTGTCCAGTGAGAACTGGGTGCATCGTTGAAGTAAGGACAGAGGCCTGGTGAGCAAGGTGCCTGGCTCTCAGGCCCGGACCTGTGGAGACCGGCTGGCAGCCTGGGTTAGTGTCTTGGCCTCTTTGTTTGTGTTTGCTTCCATTCTGTGACTGTGGCGGCCATTGGGTGCATTGTTGTTTCACAGGAAAGATGCTTGTCTCTTGCTAATGGATAGAATCTGGAGACAAAAGGGTCCCAAGTAGTGGCTCAGGCAGCCCTGCCTGTCAGATCCCCTCAGCGTCCACTCCCCTCACTGAGGCCGCTGAGATGCACTGCCTTCTCCCGGCCCTGTTGGCACTGGGTTTGCATGACTCCTGTCCCTTTCCCAGGCTCAATGTTGTCGCTGTTGTTGGTTTTTGTTCTTACAGATGCCAGACAAGTGCACACTGCCCCTGCTCGAGCCTTGTTCCGGTTGCGCCCCCTGCCCATTCTGGTTTTGACTGGCGGCGGCGGGTACGCGGGTTACCGGCAGTATGAGAAGTATAGGGAGCAAGAGCTGGAGAAGCTGGGATTGGAGATTCCGCCCAAACTCGCAGGTCCCTGGGAGGTAGGAATGAGGTGGAACGCCTGGTTTCCCATTCACGCTCCGCAGTCCAAATGCTTGAAGAAGTGAACGCGCTTCCCTGGAGCTCATGTCTCCATGGGCTGTGGCCACATACGGGAGTTCTCTCTTCTGTCCAGACCTGCCTGGGTCCCCCGGGCTCTGGTGGGAATGTCCTGCTGGGGAACCCCCAGCGCTCCTGCCTTCCATTGGGCCGGCATCCTGGCCGTCACGCCTTCTCAGGCTGAGGATAGCTAAAGGGTTGGATTTTGGGGATGTGGTTAAGTTCTCACCAGAAACCAGACTGAAATGATCAAATCCTTGGTCCTTGTTGCTCAGATGCTCCCCTCGCTGGAGGGCCACGTGGGGGGTCAGGCTGCAGTGCTGCTGACCTGAGGGTGATGCGTAACGAGCTGCCTCACCCCCGTGCTCCTGTGGCCCGGGACGTCCCTGGCTCAGAGCGACACCCGGTAAACGCTGAGATCGAATATAAACGTGCCCGTTTAGAGACGGAAAACAAATGAAAAATACGCAGTGCCGATCGGCCTGGGCAGCCTGGGCGGAGCGGGGAAGGGAAGACGTGCCGGTGTTGGGAGTGGTGCACGGTGTCCTCTGAGCCACTGCGTCCACGTTGGTGTCCAGCGCGGCTGCGTCCAGGCCGTGTCTGCAGTCCCAGGTGCTCCTCACTTTCCGCCTGGGCCTTGGTGTCCTCAACTGGAAACACGGGTCACCGGCTGGCGGGCTCGGTTGAGCGTCCTCCCGGGCACCCAGAGGTCACAGGCTCAGCCCCCAGTCAGGGCAGGACGAAGGCAGCCGATGATGTTTCTCACGTCGATGCTTCCCCCCACCCCAAGCATGTCCTTGAGGACTTTAAAACAGCAGCACAGCGGTTGGTTAGAACTGGACTCCAGCTCTGACAGCTTATCTGGGAATTGTGGGCGTTACCTGCTACATAGCACACAGGCCTCCTCCCACAACCCTCTTCTCCACGAGAACTCAGCGGGACGGTTTCACTGGCTCCCCACGGTCCTGAAACTGCCCTGCAGAGCCCGTGTGGCTGCACCCTGGCAGGTGTCTGTCTGTCCTCACGTGTCTGCCGCCATGGGCCTTTGTGGTAACCCACCGGACCAAGGACCGAAGGTGCTCTGTCCCGGGCGTCACACCGCAGCCAGGTCCCCGGCGAAGGGCAGCGGCCCCGGGTGTGAGCGCGCTCAGTCCGCTGGGCCGTCTCCCATGCACTCTGGTCTCCGCAGTGAGCGCTCTTTCCTTGAGAGCATTACAGCGTGCTGAGACTGACCCCATGACCGCCCTCACGGGTTACAGCCCGGCTGCCTCTGGCCCAGCACCTGTCAGCTGGCTCATCCCAGGAAACCCCACTGATTTCAAGAGAGGGTCCCTTTGGGAGAAATTGGCTCATTCCAACATCATGACCAGTGTCAGCTGTTTTCTCAGCACCCACCTCAGACAGGCAGGACCCGAAAGGTGACTGTAATGAGGGCGGGGTTGGTTAGCTCAGGGGTCAACGGTCAACCACTGAGCCACGCCAGCCGGGCTCACTGTTTACTCTTTGTGTCCTTGGTCACAGACGATAGGGCTTTTTGATTCACTGGATGGTTGTAAACTGCTTGGCCTTTACTCTGGACCAGTTAGCCCTGTCATGGTACTGAGCCTTAGTCACCGAGGGGGGGCCCTCGGGGATGCCTAGTACTGAGCCTTAGTCACCGAGGGGGGGCCCTCGGAGATGCCTAGTACTGAGCCTTAGTCACCGAGGGGGGGCTCTCGGGGATGCCTAGTAATGAGCCTTAGTCACCAAGGGGGGGGCTCTCGGGGATGCCTAGTACTGAGCCTTAGTCACCGAGGGAGGCTCTTGGGGATGCCTAGTACTAAGCCTTAGTCACCAAGGGGGTGCCTTCAGGGATGCCTAGTACTGAGCCTTAGTCACCGAGGGGGGGCTCTCGGGGATTCCTAGTACTGAGCCTTAGTCACCAAGGGGGTGCCTTCAGGGATGCCTAGTACTGAGCCTTAGTCACCGAGGGGGGGCTCTCGGGGATGCCTAGTACTGAGCCTTAGTCACCGAGGGGGGCTCTCGGGGATGCCTAGTACTGAGCCTTAGTCACCGAGGGGGGCTCTCAGGGATGCCTAGTACTGAGCCTTAGTCACCGAGGGAGGCTCTCGGGGATGCCTAGTACTGAGCCTTAGTCACCGAGGGGGGGCTCTCGGGGATGCCTAGTACTGAGCCTTAGTCACCGAGGGGGGCTCTCGGGGATGCCTAGTACTGAGCCTTAGTCACCGAGGGGGGCTCTCGGGGATGCCTAGTACTGAGCCTTAGTCACCGAGGGGGGCTCTCGGGGATGCCTAGTACTGAGCCTTAGTCACCGAGGGGGGCTCTCGGGGATGCCTAGTACTGAGCCTTAGTCACCGAGGGGGGCTCTCGGGGATGCCTACTCCATGCCCTGTGTTCTGGGAGCACACACACACACACACCCCGGCTGCAGAGCAGGCTCTCCTGACCCTGGTGAGCGCTGGAACGGGCTCGCGGCTCCGGTTGCTGGTGGGGCTCCTGGAAGCTAAGCACCGGCGTGTGCAGGGCTCTGAGGGGCAGGGCCTCTGGCAGCCCCGTGGGTTATGGACGTCCTCTCTGCGGCTCCTCCCTTCTCCACCTCAGAGCCCAGCGCCTCCTTCTGTCACAGGCTGGCAGGACGCACCTCAGCACGGGCACGCGGAGGGTTTTGTAAATTATTATTTTTTAGGGATTCTGGGACCAGTTCCAGTTTGCGTGCCGTTTGAGGGTTACTTCCCACACCGCAAACAGTGTCACACCGCTGGGTGCCCCACAGGCAGCTTGATTCGGGCAGATCTGCCCGGAGAGCGCAAGGTTCTGGGGCGCGGGCTCCTGCGGCTGTGTGGCCGTTGAGATTTTAGATGCGCCGTCCTCCTGTGCCCTGCAGCCTGGCCCGCGGAGTGCTGGCTCCTCTGGCCTCTGTCTGCTGTCCGTCTGCTTCCGAGCCCACTTGTCCTGGCTCCCTGGACTCAGGTTCAGGTCTGACCTTAAGTCTTTCCTCCGGTTTGAGTTCATTCCTGCACGTGCACCTTGTTCTCTCCGTCCTGCTGCGGGTCACCTTCCTCGGAGCCACGGAGGGGCTCCTGAGAGCCAGAGGAGCCTGCGGGCTGGCAGGGCTCCACGGGGAGCTGCGGGGGGTGACCCGGAGCGGGGTTGGTCCTCACGTGTTGGTGGCCAAGAGGCCTGCGGCCTGCAGAGCCCCCCAGTGGTGAGAGGTGGCACTCCCACCCGCGGGAGTTCAGAGGAAGAGAAGGACCCAGTTGGCCGGAAGGGGCCCATTCAGAGTGGGAAGTAAACTCACAAGGGCTTTTGTTTTCCCAGAAATGATGTGTCCCCCATTGTCTGGCGTCAGAGGCCTTTCCCTGCAGAAACGTGGGAGGAGGAGGTCCGCTCAAGCGGGGATCAGGGGCGTGTCTATGACTTTCTGAACACCATCCCCTGAGGGGCTTTGACTGTCACAATGAACTCTGGGAGCTGGTGTGGAGCCACCTGATTGGTCATTTCACCAGGGAGCGTGCTGGTGCCTCCGCTCAGCGACTAAGGGCCCGGCCTGTCCACCCACTGGCTTGTGCTGGTCTGGGTGGGCCACCGGGGTGCTGGAGGCTCCCAGGACCTTCTGCCAGGACTCTGTGCCGGCCTCTCTGTGCCTTAGCTCCTTGTCTCCTCGCACGTGGAGTTTGCTTGCAGTGCTGAGGTGAGAAGGGACCTGCTGGTGCGGGTGCCCAGGACACCCTGAGACAGGAGCCTCCCAGCTCTCCACCGGGCAGCCCGGTCTCCAGGTTGCCATGGAGAAGGTGCTGGGTCCCCTGAGGACAGGTGTGGGCTGTCTGGCGCCTCTCCTGTCCTGGAACCACAGCTGGGCTTGGTTTGTTCAGGAGCCGGGGCCAGAAGGCGCCGCTGGCGGTGTGGCCAGCGGGTGGCGTGCTGCCCACATGGCCGGCACCCAGCAGCCAGGCTCCTGAGTCCTGCCTCTCTGTGCCCAAGGGTCTTCCTGGCAGCCCCTCCCCGGTCGGATATGTTCAGGGCGTCATCCCATCCAGGTTGACTGGGTGGCCTGCGGATGTGGCTGCGCTGGCCCCACAGGCGAGGGTCTAGTGGGGTAGAGAGCAGGTCTAACGCTGTGTACACCTGAAACTAATCTAAACTATGGTGCCTGTTAACTGTGATCGGAAATAAAATAAGACCGGGCCCAGACCCCCGCGTGTTCTCCATCTGAGCGCCGCGGGGGCACACCTGGTCCGCGGCCCGCAGCCCACCCACCGTGAACTGGAGGAGAGGGAGCGGGTGGGCAGCCTGTGTCTTCAGAATGGGTGTGGGGAGGAGCAAGGACTCGGGAACCTCTGTTTCACTTTCTCACGTGGAGGGCTAGACAAGTCTACTTGGTCCAGAGAAGCCACAGGCACCTGAAGGTCCAGAGGGGGGCAGGGGGGCAGGGAGGCAGCTGCCCAGACGCCCAGCCCTGCTGAGGACCGCGGCTCTCAGCCCGCCCGGTCACTGGGGAAGTGCCCTGACCCATCCACTGGGTGCCGGCTCCTCTTCCCCTTAAAGGGCCCCTGGCAGGCGGGGCCGGGCGGGGGCGGAGCACAGCTCCGGTGTCTGGTGTCCGCCCTTCTGTCCCCGCCTGAGCTTGAGTGGCTGGAGGCTGAGCCCCTCACCAGCCCAGGCTCTGGTGGCGGAGCAGCGTCTCCCCAGCGGGGCACAGCCCGGAAGCGGCGGACAGGACCACCTGCCGGTGAGTGAGCTGGGCTCCCCCCTCACCTCCACCCCAGGCTGGGAGGCCACCAGCCCCCGCGGTTTTGGGCCCCTTTAGGGCTTGGAGCCTGAGGCCTGGGGGCCCAAGGAGCCCACCCCACAGTCCCACCAAGGGGTGGGCTTCCCGGCCGCATGGCAGCCCTGGGCCGGCTGGGTGAGCTCACTTCCTCCACACCCCTGGCTTTCCGGAGCCTTAGGGCCGGGAAGGGGAAGTACCTCCCGCGCTGAGAGCCAGGCTGGCTTCCCCGTGCCCCCAGAGGCCTGGGGCGGGCGTGGGGGGCTGCACTGTTTTCAGCGGGACCTGGCGGTGTCAGTACTTGCCGCCCCCCCCCCCTTCCGCCCCCGGGACTGCCCGCGAGGAGGGCCTTCCTTTGGGAGAGCCCTGTCCCATCTCCGCTGCCCTGGGCCGTCTCTGCTTCCGCTTCTCTCGCCCAGGCCCCTCCCAGACGGCCACCCACACCCGGGGAGACCCATGCCGCCACTTCCTCGTGACGCTCTGCCGTTTCTAGCGGGAGCAGCTGCCCGCCTCGCCCAGGGAGCTGGGGGGAGCGGCTCTGCCCTCCAGGGTGGGGCACAAAGTCAGGCCAGTGCACACGGTTAGGGGGCCCGGGGTTCTGCTGAGGCTCCGAGAGGCACCAGGGAGATTCCCACTCGAGGTGCAGGAGCGGATTCGGGGTCTCCGGCTGTTGGGCCCGGCGCCTGGTCCGCAGGGAGAGCCTCTGAGGGTGACGGTCCTGAGCCCTCGCAGCTCCCGGCCTCGCTGAGACAGACTGTCTGCCGGGGCCTGGGAGCCGGCGCCCCACGCCCACACCCACCCACGGAGCTGGTCACCGGCCTGGGTCAGTCCGTCCTGCGTGAGGTGGTGTCCATCCCACTGAGGGGACAGCCCCTTCGCCGGGTTGATGAGGTGGACGGGGACGCTGAAGCACTGCTCAGTGTGAACCCCAGGACAGCATGTCCTGGCAAAGATGTCCGCCCCCCGGCCTGAGGCCCGGCCAGTGCCCTCCCTGCTCCGAGCACGGCCGGGAGGGCAGAGGCGGGCAGGCGTCCCCGTGGGCCCGTGGGCCCTCTCTTCCTCCTCACGGGCGGCCTCCGCCCTGTCCCTTCCACTCCCAGTGGAGGACACCTTGTCCCCCAGAGTGTGGGTCTGGGGGTGAGGCTCCTCTGAGCCCCTCCCCTGTGGGAGGGGAGGGCTGGGGACCATGAAATCCCAGCAGGAGCCTCCGCTCGGAGGACGGAGAGGTGCGGGCTGTGGGCTGGCTGCCCTTCTGACATGACCGCACGCTGCATGGCCACCAGGGCCGTGAGCAGCACCGCAGGGGGCGGCCGGGCCCCCTCCCCTCCCACAGGCCCGGCTGGCCCCCGAGGATCCGAGCGTCCTAGTCTCTAGAGGCAGGAGAGAGCCCGTCCTGGAAGCCCAGCACCAGACTTAGCCCGACCGCCATGAGCCTCTGGGCTGTGCTTGGGGAGCACTATGGCCAAGGCCGGGCGGACGGGAGGGTGGGGTACGCTCAGCTTTGGGTGGTGTGGTTGAGGCGACCTGACCATCTAGCTGGAGATCACAGCCTGAAGCAGGGGTGTCCATGGGGGTGAGGCCTGGCCCCCACAGGGAACTGACCCTGCATCACTCGTCAAGGCCGGTGGCCTGGGGAGGGGTCTGGGTGGGCCGGGCTTGGCTGTCCGGACGGCAGGCAGCCTGGTCCTGCCTCCCGGGGCCCTGCACACCTGGCAGGTGCCGAGCTGGCCTGGTCCTCTGGCTGAGGTGTGTTTGCTGGGTGTCATGGTCCCGCTTGTATGATAGAGCGTGTTGAGTTGGGGCCTCCATCAGGGTCAGTGTATTGGCCATGTGGGGTCCTGGGTGGGCAGGTCCTCTGCCTTCAGAGCTGCTCTGGAGCTGCGCTGCCCGGCCCCGGCCCAGCCCCCGCCGGCCTGCAGCTGGGCGCCCTCCCGGGGCTGAGCAGCAGCCACCTGGGACGTTTGCTCTCTTCCTGCTCTCTGAGGCTGTGGACGGGCTTGGAGGAGGCCCTGTCCTCCCCTCGCCTAGCGGCCGGCCAGAGTGCTGTCCTTGTTCCCATACCCATGGGGAGGGCAGAGGTGGGCAGGGAGGAGCTCAGTCCTGGCCCAGTCCCAGCTCCATGCCCATCTTCCTTGATGTCACCTGGGTGCCCCCACTATGGGGGTCCCCGGAGGCACAGCCAGGGCTGGTCAGATGCCCAGGGTCTCACCGGGCCCACCTCTCCCCCTCCCCTCCCTCATTCCTCAGATGCTCCTTTGTCACCTGAATGGAAAATGGGTCAGGTCCTGGCAAGGGAGGGGCCTCCCGGGCGCAGCCTGGGCGACGCTGGGCGCCTGCCTGGAGCGCGGGGCTCAGATTCCCGCTCCTGCTCGCTCCTGCTCCCGAGCCCAGGGGGGCGGTCCCCACGCTGGGGAGGGTCACTGGGCGGCTGGTGGCCGAGCTCAGGGCCGGTGCTGCAGGCCCAGCGGGTGTGTGACCAGAGCCTGTCTTTGCAATAGTCCCTGCTCCACCCAGTGGTCTCTGAGCCCAGGAAGCGGCCCACCAGCCACCGTCGAGCAGTGACAGCCCCAGCTCCTGGGGGGAAGGGCGGAAGGAGGAGGAACAAAGGCGGCCGGGCTGGCGCCGCCTCCCTGCCCGCCCACCATGTGTCAGTCAGAGGCGAGGCGAGGACCGGAGCTCAGCTCGGCGAAATGGTGAGATGCTGCCCGCGGCCTCCTAACCCTGCTGTTCCCCGCCACGACCTCCACAAGGTCAGAGTTCATGTCCAGCGGCCCCGGAGTGGAGGTGGCGGCAGGGACCCCGGGACTCCCCCGCGGTTGGAGGGGCCCGGCCTTGGGGGCCTCAGTCGGAGAGCCCGCTTCAGGTACTGGAAGGCAGAGCGGGCTGGTGGCCGCGTCCGCGCTGCGCCTTCACTGCTGCACCCCACCCCGGCCCCCACCCCGTTTGGTGCAGCTCTCCCAGGATTGGTCCCGCGCTGCTGCAGTGAGCGGGCGGGCGGGGGCAGGGGACGGGAGCGGGAGCGGGTTTTTCTGGCATTGCTTGGCCCCCACCGGCAGCCAGACCCTTTTAAAAAGCTGGGGGAGGGGGAGTCCATGGAGCCATGGCTGCGGCAATGCCGGCGCTCACAGCTCTCAGCTGTGTTCTCCGAGTTTGCTGCTTTCAGTATCAGCTGAGCTGCCTTTCTTTGTTCCTTGGTTTGGTCAACAAGGGGGGCAGAGGACACAGCTCCTCTGGGGGTGCCGGGGCACAGATGGGGGACTTAGATTACCCAGTTGGAGGCAGTGTGTTTGCAGATGAGGAGACTGAGGCCTGAGGACCTGTTGGAGGGGGCAGTGTGGCCTCCTGCCTGGGGCTTCGTCACTGAGGGGGCATGGGCCTCCCTGATGGGCCTCAGGGGCCCGGGTTCTGGGGAAAGGCTGCCGCTGAGCGGGCTGCGCTGCAGCGGCTCGGCCAGGGGTGTGGCAAATCCCGGCAGTTTGCGGATGGGTTTTGGAGAAGCCGATGGGTGGAGCTGGGGGTGTTTTCCTCTGTGATCTTGTCAGTCCCAACCCCTTACCTCTCAGAGGAGGAAGTAAGAGGCCTGGAGCCATCATCGTTCCGAGTCCTCGCTGGGCGGTAGCAGTAGCTCCCCCCACGATGCCGAGGGGCGCTGGGAGATCAGACTGCCTGCTGGTGCCCCCGGAGGGCGGGGGCTGGGTGGTGCTTAGCCCTCAAGGGCCTCCCAGGGCCTGTCCCGTGTTCAGAAGGCGCTTCCTCAGCGACGGTGCCAACAGACACCTGTCCTCCCAGCCGCCGGCAGGTGTGAAGGGCTGGGCCTGAGCTGCCAACCAGAGGCAGCCGAGCCACCGGCTCAGAATGGCGTTGGGTTGCGGGCACGGCAGGTGCTGCCGGCCTTCCTTGAGGCGAGCTTGCTGAGGGCGGGTGGGGCTCCTAGTCCCTCCCCAACCCCGGCTGCTGACCCGTCCGTCGGTGGCCATTGCCTGCAGGTTGCACTTCCCCCAGCTGGCCCTGCGACGGAGGCTGGGACAGCTGAGCTGCATGTCCAGACCCGCGCTGAAACTGCGCTCCTGGCCCCTGACGGTCCTCTACTACCTCCTGCCCTTCGGTGCCCTCAGACCGCTCAGCCGGGTGGGATGGAGGCCCGTGAGCAGGGTAAGTGTGCGCAGGCCGCAGGCGGGCCTAGGAGGAGACCGTTGTCATGAAGGGTCTGGCTGTGGGGTTGAGCCTGCCAGGCGGGAGCTGAAAGGTGGTCCTGCTGACAGGTGACCGAGGGCCGGCTCTGCCTGCATTTGCGCCCTTCGGGACTGTGCTTCTAAAAGGAGCCATGACAGGCATTCAGAAAATGGTGGTGATCGATTTCCTTGTTCCAGGGGTGAGCTGAGGGGTAGTTTTGAGAAGAATCTAAGTTAATTGCTGGATGCCTGTGTGGGTAGGGCATGGGAGCCCGGGCAGTTCCCTAAAGGGCAGGTGGGTCCCAAGGAGGAGACCCTGCTCCTGGCCCTTGGACGGCCCAGGTGAGGTATCACGAGGCTTGAAAGCTAGACGCTCTGGACATTAGACCTGAGGTCACATGGCAGCTGGGCGGAGTTCTGGGAGCCAGGCAGTCGGCATCTGGAGGCGGTTAGGTTGGAATGAAATTGCTTTTACCTTGGGGGCTTGGTTCTGCTCATATAACGGCCACCAATTAGCAATCCCTGCTGTCAGCGGCACCTAGAAGGTCACCTGGCCCTGAGAGAGGCTGGTTCCCTTGTCCCACCTGGGAGGAGCCCCACGGGTGACCAGCAGGGCGTGTCCAGGACTTGGCGAGTGACCCTGTATCTGCCTGTCCGATTCCCTGACCTTGGAGGGGTGCGTGTCCCGTTAGGACAGGGCGATCACTGGGCTGCAGGGCCTCCTGCCACAGCCTGTCTGTGACATGTCAGATCCATGTAGCCCCCTCCCCCTTCAAGAAACAAGACTGCTGGCAGGCTCTCCGGGGACTAGGAGGGCTGCTGTGGGGTTTGCGGGAAATGACGAGCACCTGAGTTGTAAGTCCCGGTGTCGGTCTGGGCCAGGACTTAGTCCGTGAGACACTTTGCAAGCTCAGTCTGGTTCCTAGTGAGAAGCCACATCACAAAGCCAATGTGGGGTGCCCACGCCTCTGGGGGCAGATTCGAAGTTAACTGCTGAATGCCAGAGGGCGGTCCAGGAAGGCTGGAGCCTGTGTGGGCCCCTTGGAGGGGGGCAGCGGGCTCAGGGTGGCCACCCACCCACCCACCCACCCGTGGCCTGCAGGTGGCGTTGTACAAGTCGGTGCCCACGCGCTTGCTGTCGCGGGCCTGGGGTCGCCTTAACCAGGTGGAGCTGCCGCACTGGCTGCGCAGGCCGGTCTACAGCCTGTACATCTGGACCTTCGGGGTGAACATGAAGGAGGCGGCCGTGGAGGACCTGCACCACTACCGCAACCTCAGCGAGTTCTTCCGGCGCAAGCTGAAGCCGCAGGCCCGGCCCGTGTGCGGCCTGCACAGCGTGGTGAGGCCTGGTCCTGCCCTCCAGCCCCAGCAGCCTCCCCGGGGGGCGCTCTTGCCCTGTGTCCCCTCCCCCTCCCGTCCCTGGCACTAAGACCCTCCTTCCTGCCCTTCCAGATCAGCCCGTCGGATGGGAAGATCATCAACTTCGGGCAGGTGAAGAACTCGGAGGTGGAGCAGGTGAAGGGCGTCACCTATTCGCTGGAGTCCTTCCTGGGCCCGCGTACCTGCATGGAGGACCTGCCCTTCCCACCAGGTGGGTCCGGCGGGCTGCCCTGTTGCAGTGTGGCTGGCTAGAGGTCAGAGGGTAAAGGTGGGGAAGGAAACACGGGGAAGGCTGTAGGAATTGATGGCCCCTGGGCCTCCTTGGAGCCTGTGTCCCGATGACACACAGGCCCCACGCTGGGGGCATCGGGAGCCCATCTGATAGCCTGGCCCCGTGTCCCCCCGACAGCCGCCTCCCACTCCTTCCGGAGCCAGCTGGTCACCCGAGAAGGGAACGAGCTCTACCACTGCGTCATCTACCTGGCCCCCGGGGACTACCACTGCTTCCACTCGCCCACCGACTGGACCGTGTCCCACCGGCGCCACTTCCCAGGTAGGCCGGGCCGCACGGCCCCGAGCTGCCTCCGGGAGCCCCCTCGCCCTGGGGCTGGCCTCCCGCCGGGCGGAGAGTGGCAGTGTCCCCGCTGTCGCTGTCGCAGGCTCCCTGATGTCCGTGAACCCCGGCATGGCCCGCTGGATCAAAGAGCTCTTCTGCCACAACGAGCGGGTGGTCCTGAGCGGGGACTGGAAGCACGGCTTCTTCTCGCTGACGGCCGTGGGGGCCACCAACGTGGGCTCCATCCGCATCTACTTCGACCGGGTGAGCAGACCCAGGCAGCAGGTCTGCCAGCACCAGGGAGAGCCTGCTCGGGGCCCGTTTGTGACCGCTGCCCCTCGGGTGCCGGTCTGGCACCTTGGTTCCTGCCGGAGAGCAGTCGGTCTGACCCCTCCGTGGCCCGCCTGGTTCGGAGCCGCGTCGGGCACTGGCCGGCCAGACCCGGCCCCCGGGCCGAGCTGCTGGGCCCGCCTCCCTTCGCAAGCGGGTGGGGGCTGGGGGGGCCGCAGGGAGCCGTGTCCGCATGCCCTGCCTCTGCCCCCAGGACCTGCACACCAACAGCCCGCGCTACAGCAAGGGCTCCTACAACGACTTCAGCTTCGTGACCCAGGGCAACAGGGAGGGCATCCCCATGCGCAAGGGCGAGCACCTGGGCGAGTTCAACCTGGGCTCCACCATCGTGCTCGTCTTCGAGGCCCCCGAGCACTTCGACTTCAAGCTGAAAGCGGGGCAGAAAATCCGGTTCGGGGAGGCCCTGGGCTCCCTGTAGGGCCTCTCCTCCCCCAGCCCCACCGCTGCGGGAGCTGGACAGGGACGGGCGTTTTGGGGGAACCCCTCGGCTGTCTGGAGGGGACTCGGGACCAGGGGTCTGACGGGCAGGACCTGGGGCACTTCTGCTCCTGCTGTCCCAGAGGGGCGGGCGGGGCCAGAGCCGGTCATGCCCGGGACTCCGTCACCCCCTCTGCTCACCCTGAAGAGAAAGTAAGCGTGGGGCTGGTCAGGTTCCCTTTCCCAGAAGCTTAACCCCATTTGCATAAACCGGAGCCCTGCCTCCTGGCTGGGCGTCCTCTGGTCTCGGCTTGTTGAGATGGTAAGTGGTACTGCACCCTTTTGCTGCTCCTCCCATCACTACTTTTGGCCTCCCCTCCCGACTGAGGTGCCTCCTGGCACTGACGCCCCGCGCAGGGCCACCAGCCTGTAACATAACTGCTTTGTTTCCAAACGCGGCCCGCCTGCTCACCGGGAGGCCTTCTTCGCACCCGGGGCGACTCGGCCAGGTTTGACGAGACCAGGAGCTTTGCAGACCTGTGAGCCGGAGCTGTCGAGGCCGGTTAGTGAACCCCAACTCGTGTCCCACGTGAATGGGGCAGGCAGGTAGTCATGGCCACACGGGCTGGGGGAGAACTGAGTCTCTCTCCCCAAGATCCAGCCCTCCATAGGTGGGGAAGTTGCTGCTGTTGGTTCGGGGGCGTATGCCGGAGGCAGGGCCGGTGCCTAGAAACCCTGTCCCAGGGGGTGGGCATGCGTCCTTGGGGAGCCACCGAGATGGCCCAGGGTTCCCGTCTCCTGGGGACTCCGCATTTCTCCTGCAGGAGAAGCCATTTGAACTTTTCAACTGTATCAGTAGCACAGCATTTTTGTATGAAAAGTGGGAGACTTCTGAACAGTGATTCATGTAATTGCAACATTTTGAAATAATTAAAAAAACAACTCATTTTAACTTCACATTCTGTTCCTGGAGGCGGGCTGAGGCAGGGGCTCTAGCACAGTGCCCGCCGTAGGGCCTGGACACGGGCAATGCAGGCGCGGACGGGCTGGCGCCGGGCCTGGAGCTCCGCGGCCAGCTGCTGGGCCTGCAGCTCCACCTGCGGGCAGGGAGGGACGTGCTGAGAGGAGGCACGGCTAGAGCCCGTCCCAGGGCGGCCCGGGACCTCACCTCCTGCAGCTCTTCCTGCACCTGCTGCTCCGCCTCCTGGTCCTCAGGCCCGGGCTCCTCCCGGCTCAGCTCCAGCCACCGGCGCAGGCTGCTCGCTTGCCGCTGGTAGGACCTGATGGCGAGATGCCTGCCGTTTGCATCAGTGGAGCGCAGGCTTGGGGTGAAGCACGTGCCTCTGTTCCTCCCCCGCCTCCACACTGTCCCGCTCGGATGAGGGGGAAGGGGAACCCTCCCTGTTCCTCCAGGGCTGCTGCTCATGGGGAGGGTCTCTGGCCTGGCCTTGGAGGCACAGGCTCTGGACTAGACCACAAGCAAGATGGCCGCTGGGGCCCAGGCTGGTCTTTGTAGCTTCTCCCACATCACAATCACTGGACAGACAGCTGGCCCAGTCGTGTTTACTTCTGCTCATCTTTGTTGTTCGCCCCCCAACGTAAGGCCAACAGCCTTCCTGAGCAGGACTGAGCGGTAAAGGTGCCGCCTGTGCAAGGGCTCGGCAGCACCCCCAGCTGCTCCGAGGGCAGGGTGTGTGGGCCTTACCGGAGGCTCTGCTTCATGCTCTGGTAGTCCTGCAATTGCCGCTGGATGCCCTCAAGCTCGGCCTCCAGGTCGCTGTGGCCCAGGGCAACGGGACAATGGACTTGATCTTGACCACATTCCCAGCTGGGCCCAGGCTGAAGGGAGGGGACCCAGGCGCTGGCAGTGGCCTGAGTGCTTGGTGCGCTGACAGACCTCAGCTGCACACCTGCAGCTTCAGAGCCGGGCCCACCTGTGAGGTCCTCAGGAAGGAGCAGACGGGGGTCGGGGACACTGGCCAGGGATAGCGGGGCCTGGGGCGCAAGGCCAGGGGAGGTCAGCCATGTTGGTGCCTGTAAAGGAAGGATGGACACGAAGAGAAGCTGGAGGAAGCCTGGGACAGGCGCCAAGGCTGCCCGCTGCAGGGAGGGTTGAGGAGGCCCCAGGAGCTGGGCTTCCCAGCGGCCAGGCCCAGCCCTTTTTCCTTCAGGGCCGACCCCCAAGCAACCAGGGAGCACCCCACACCTTTGCAGTCTGGCCCACCCTCCGCCGTGCCTGCTGAGCACCGCTCCGGGCTGCTGCTTCAAGCCTGCCTGACCCTGACCCCTGCCTGTCTCCCAGCTGCGGCCTTGTCTTTCAGTGAAAGTGTCCAGCCGCCCTCCTACAACCCTCGTGAGAGCAATGTCCCCTCCCGTCACCCTCACCACTCCCACGGCTCTCGAGACACCAGCTCCTTGGGATGGCCCAGCCCCAGGCTGTGGCCTGCGTTACTGAGCACTCATGTCTCCTCACTCCTCCCTGCCCAGACCCCTCGATTTCTATTCTCAACTGTGGTTTCCAGACCCAACTTCTTCCCTGAAGGCCAGACTCACAAGCCTGCTGCTCTATCTCACACTTGACAGGTTGAGAAACACCATGCTTCACCCCAAAGGGGACCCAGTGTTCCTTCTCTCAGTGAAAGAACTCATTATTCCCTGAGGTAGCAGGCTCCTTCCTTCACTGGTCTCGGACCCAGCAGAGCAAGTCCTGCCTCTCACCAGAGTCTCGGCCCACGTCTGCTGCGGCCGGCCAGCTCCAAGACTTCCCTCTCCTTAAAGCCAAACTTCAGCAGGGCCTGCACGGCCCTCCGTGACCTGCAGTCTGTGTCTGCTGGTCTTGTCCCCACAACCGGGACATACGTAACCTCAGGAGCAGGGGCCTGGCGGGCTGTCCACTCCTGTGCCCTGACGGTGGCCCTGCACTCGGGGAATGAATGGGTGGCCCCGTGTCTGCTGAGGTGGGTGTTCCAGAAGCAGCAGTACAGGAGCCTTGAAGGCCGGACCAAAAATGGGAGCCAGTTGACCAGGGAGGACTCACCTTGGTGGGTGCGTCCACCCCACCGGGCATGAAGGAGGAAGGAGGCAGCAGCTGCGGGCCTGTACTCGCCATGGGGGCCAGCCTCAGGCCAGGGGCACTTGGCAGGGCCCCAGGCTGGGGCAGCGCGCTGCTTGGGACCAAGGCTGCCTGGGCCTTTTCCAGGAAGGGCTTTGTCTGGGAAGGGCCTGCGGGCCGGGCCAGGCCTAGGTCTTGCTCCCTCAATGTCTCAGGCCTGAGCAGAGGGAAGGCAGGAGCTGGTCAGGCCTCAGCATCCTCCTGAGGAGCAGGAAGGAAAGGGGGGCCACTCACCCTCAGACCCCAAATCATACGCCCTGGATGGAGGTACTATGTACTTTGGGGGCTCAAGATCCTCGACCTACCCCTGCCGCCCGAGGCTGCCACCCTCCAGGGGCCTCTGGCTCTGCAAGGGCTCCAGCAAGAAGTTGGGGCGTCGTGGCTGCTTCCTCGCGCAGCGGACGGCACTGCTGGGAAGAAACAGGCCTGTTCCTCGGGCTGCCCAGGGGCAGAGGGGTCGTCATCCAGCCCAACCCCCTGATCTCATGGGAAGACTGCAGGCCAGAGGAGCGGCTCTTGCCCAAGGTCAACATGGGAGCTGGGGTAGGCCCGGGCCACACCGAACTGGCATCTCCATGAGCGAGCCTGATCCCTCACCCACATCTCCTCTGACCTCCAGTGACCCTGGTGGTGCAGCTGCTTGTCCCACATCATGGGGAACAGGCCTTTCAGGGTCCGGCCCTTGTTAGGGTCGGAATTGGGGGTGAGGGGGGAAGAGTGAGGCAAGCAGAGCAGGACCAGCGTGGGCCCCTCCCCGCTGGCGACCTCCCCCAGGCTCAGGCAGCACTGGGCACTCTGGGAGCAACAGCTGCAGCAGCTCTGTGTGTGACTATGGGGCAGGAGCCAGAGCACAAAAAGTGGGGTTTCTGAGAGGGGGCCCCGTTTCCTGGCTGTAAGGGTCGGCGGGACACAGGCAGGGCTGCCCTCTTGCTAACTGCTCTCCTGCACTGAGGAGGCTCCCAGTGTCCTCCCTGCAGGACAGTCCAAGCTTCTGCCCCAGGTGGGAGCAGAGAGGAAGAGGTGAGGGGTGGCTACTCACAGCTCCAGGAGCGGGGGGTCCCCGGCATCCAGGGCCAGGCCACGCAGAGCACCCTGTGGCCCGTGAGGGGGTCGTGGCCGCCGGCTCTCCGGGGCCGCATCTCCAGCAGCAGCGCTGACGTGGTCGGGAAGGGGACCCCTGAATGTCACTCTCCTGCTGGGCGCGGTGGGGGTGGGGGGAGGTGCCTGGCTGGGGCCCAGCACCTTCTGTTTCCAGAGCATGGCACAGCGGTGGACTGCCCGGTGGAGGCTGCGGGCCACCTGCAACGGCCTCTGTGAGGTCATGGCATGTCCTACCCGCAGCCCCCACCCCGAGGCAGGGGAGCCTGGGCCTACCAGCGCCTGCTGCTGGGCGTGCAGCTGCTGCCGGAGGGCCTTCATGCCCGCTGCGAACCGCAGGAGGCAGGTGGCGCCCTCCTGGAGGAGCTGCTGGTGGTAGGCCTGCACCGCTCGCTCCAGCCTCGCCTTCTTCCTCCTCCTCTCCAGCACAAAGCCCAGCCACGCGGCCCACACCTCCGGGAGGGGGAGGACGTGAGGCCCAGCTCTCCCTTTGGGACCCTCCGGGGGCCGTGCCCACAGCCCGCCCTGCCCTCCAAGGCACCGCGCTCTCCCGAGGAGCCGGCGGGGGATGCGGAGCCCCGGTACCTTTGCCTGAAGCGACAAGGCCCAGAACCACAGGGCCCGGGCTGTGTCCCGCTGCTCCCGCCGCCTGATCTCCAGCTACAGCCAGAGAGAGAGGATTACAGGGGGGCCGGCCTGACCACAGGCCCTGTCGCTCAGACCCCGCCCTGCCAGGCTGAGGGGATGGGTCAGGGAATGACCCTCGGGGGGGGGGGGTAGAGGGGAACACGTGGGGCAGCACGCTGGGCTACAGGAGAAACACGGGGACACCTCCACATGGCGATCGGAGGCTCAGCAGGACACCGGCAAGTGGCAGTTTTGCCAAGGCCTCACCAAGTCTCGCACTGATTTTGGATACTAGCCTGACATGTTTGAACGACACGCACAGAAATGGCCCCAAAGTGGCGTGGCCGTGTACAGCCACGGGTGGACGGAAGCTGGCGGTGCCCAGCAATGTCGGGGAGCTCGGGGGGAGGGCTGCTCGGCTCCCACCTGGAGTCTCCACTGGCGGAAGCAGGACCTGCCGAGTGTCTGGACCAGAAGCTGGGCGCCCCGCCTCTGCAGCAGCTGTGGGGAGGACGCATGGAGCTGCTCCCAGTGCCACCAGTGCCTGCGCCAGACCACCCGGGGCAGCCACAGCGAGGCTCCCACCCGAGTGAATGTTCCCCCATCGCCAGGGGCCCAGCTCAGACAGGCCAGGACTCCGAGTGAGCCAGGTTCCTCTGCTAACCCTGCAGAGACCCCATCCGAGGCTGGTGGCCCCCAGCCATGCCGAGAGGCTCCTGAACCGTGTGCCCAGAGGACCCGAGACCACCCAGCGCCCCAACCGGCTGCTGAAGTCCTGCAGGAAGGACCTCTCCTCCCGGAGGTGCTCTCCTGGCCGGGAGGCTCCACCACACACGGGAATGGGGCTGGGAGTTGCCGCCGCCTCACCCTCTTCCGGACGCAGCCCCGGTGGTGCGCCTTCCAGCGGGCCAGGCCCTGCAGCAGCAGCTGCCGCCGGTAATGCCGCGCCGCCCTCTCCAGCTGGGCTCGCTGCTGGGCTGCCCTCCGGCCCCGGGCCCGCCAGCGCCGAAACCAGGTCCTGAGACGGCCTAGGGCAGGCCCGGGTCAGTGTGAACCGTCTTTTGGGAAGGACTATGTCAGGGGCAAAGCTGAGCGTGGAGAATGGAGAAGGCCATGGGGGACCGCGCTGGGGTGCCAGCCTCACTGGGTGAGATCGCCACAGGTGGACACGCCTCTGGGGACAGCTCGGGCACCTCCACAGCCATGAGCACCCTGGGCCGGAACCAGGCCCGCCCTCTGCTGGTGCGACCGTCCCACGGGCCCTCGAGCCAGAGAGACAGGCGTGTCAGGGCCCAGAGGGCTGCACGAGTGCCTGTCACCGCATCCTCCCTTTCTCCTGCTGCTTTTCTCGGGCCCTGAGAGCAGTGTCTTTCAGAGACGACAGAAGAGGGCTGATACCTGGGCACTGATGCCCTCCGGCACCCGCGGGCGGGGCAGGGAAGGCTGCACTCCCGGCCTGGGGGCCCAGCGTCGGCACTAACGCTGGCACTGCCTGGCCCTGCTGTCGACGCAGGTGTAAGTCTCACTGGAGCCTCATGGCACCCCGAGACGCAGGGAGCACTGCGCCCACTTTACAGAGGGAGGAACGGGCTCAGAGGTCGGGCCCAGGTTGCAGAGCCAGCGTCTGTGGTGGTGTTGCCTCAGCAACCGGAAACCCACACGTACGAGGAGAAAGGCTGCAGGACAACTGGGCTTGGCCTTCTCCCTCCCTTCCTTCACCCCAGGGCCGCTTACCCCTCGCCAGCACCCGCTGGGCCTCCCCGAGGGCACAGGCCGCCTGCTGCCGCCGGTATATCTGCACGGCCGCGGCCTCCCGCCACCGCGCCAAGGCCTGTGGGCAGACAAGCGTAGAGGCGGTCACAGCGCGTCCCGGACCTGCTGGGGACGCCCGCTCTGCCAGCAGCTCCTCGGGGAAGGAGGCCAAGCGTGGACATATGGCGCTGCCACCGTCCCAGGAGGGGCGTGCCATCCGCAGGCAGGCAGCCGGGGAGCCCAGACCCCAGGTGGCACTCTCCTGCCAGGAGTTACACATCACCCCCCGCCATGAGGGCGCGAATGGGCTTCCCTTCTGTGATGCGGAAACTACGCGTCCATTTACACTTCCGATGGGACGTACGGAATCACAGGAAGAGGACACTCTGACAAGAAGTCCAGTATCGGGAGACACCTGGTGCCTGCTCCCCAAACTATCACAAACTCCGTTCGCCCCAAAGGCCGCAAAGCCCAGCGGAGTCCTGACCCTCCTTGCAGGGCAGGGGACCCGCACGCCGGCCTTGCGCTTTCCCGAGAACAGCCGGGGCCGGGCCGCAGGGCCGCTCTCCACCCAAGGGCGCATCCGAGGTGTCAGGAGCCGCCCCACCCGGCGGGAAGTGCTGGTCTGACACAGCCAGCTTGCTCGCTAGTTTCTTATGAAACTGGCTCGTAAGTCAATGAGCATAAAGCCGCATGCTCACGTGGCGAGGACGTTACTTCCCGGTTCCCTGTTCAGTGCGAGTCCCTGGCACCTCCCACGCCCCCCCTTGCAGAGCCCGTCCCAGCCCTCCTGGGGCCGCTGGCTCCTGCCTCACCTTGAGGCACAGGCCCCTTCGGTAGTGAGCCCTCGCTCGAGAGGTTTGCCTTGCTTCCTCCACGCAGGCCGCTGCGTTCTCCCTCCAGCGACGGAACACACACCTGCAGGCGCACAGGCCGGGACGGGACACACACACACACACACACACACACACACACCAGTGGGGAAAGACGAGCTGAGTCTCCTGGGAATCACTGCTGGTTCCGCAGCCCTCCTGAATCAAGGCCACTATCTGTCCAGAGTGCTTCTCCTGCGGCCATGGTTATGGTGACTGAGCCCTGCCCTGTGCCGGACGGACAAGACCAAAGGCCACATCCTCACGCGTGTGCGCTCCCGGCAACACCGCGCCATAACAGGCGATGACAGGAGTCACACTGGGACCCGGGAGCTAGTGCAGGGGCCCCTCTCCGTGCCACGCTGTCTGAGGAGCTGAATGGACAGATGGGACTCTGAGGAGGGACAGTGGTGTCCCTCACACACAGGCGGCCTGACACGGGTGCAGGGGACAGACACAAAGGAAGGGTGGGCGGAGGGAGGCCTGCGGGAGGAGTGAGTTCAGAGCGTGGCTTAGCAGGACTGGAGGACGGGCTGGTGCAGGTGAAAAAAGTGTCCCAGACACACATGGTGCTGGTGGCGAGAGGTGAGTCAGGGAAAGGTCTGGAGAGCCACGCGGGGAGGCAACTGGGAAGTGAGAGGCCACGGGAGCCATCGCAGCCTCTGGAGCAGGAGGTGCTACACCAGAGCCTCCTTCCGGCCTGGGGGGAGGAAGGGCTCAGACACGCAGGGCGAGCTGCTTCCCAGGGCCCGGCTCCGCATGCAGCACGGGCTCTGGGCACAGGGGTGGGCCGGGGTCGGAGTGCAGGCTGCGGAAAAGCCAGCGCTACGCAGTGAGCTGCACGTGGCAGCCAGGCCCGTCCTGGCCCGGACAAAACTCTCCAGCCTGCCTGCCTGCCTGCCCGGGAGCCTGGTGCCCACCCTCAGGCGGGGCCCGGGCCGCAGGACACTCACCGCAGCAGCTGCCTCTGGTGCTGGCTCTCCCTGGCCGCTACCTCCTGAAGGACGCTCCGCACCCGGCTCTGGTACGTCTGCAGGAGAGCAGGACTGGAGGCCGCCCTGGGCCCACGCTCCCCCACTCCCAGGCAGGCCGCGGCGGTCCTCCACGCCCAGAGCACGCGCCCACCAGAGGGTGCGGAGTGGCCAAAGGCCTCAGGCCAGACCACCCGCCAGCCCTCACCCCCAGTCAGACCCCTGCACCCCTGGACCCGGGGCCACTCGGAAGGGAAGGCTGGAGCCCAGACAGCGTGTGCTGAGCAAGGACAGAGGACCGAGCCTGTGCTGTAACACCCACTGGCCGGCACCCGCTCTGATGCTCGGAGGGCGAGGAGGAAGTGCAGCGCCTACCCCCCAGGAGTGCAGCGCCCGGTGCAGCAGGGTGTGCCGGCGGTGCAGGTCGGCTCGCTTCAGCTTCTGCCGCTCGATGCCCCGCAGGGTCAGGCACTGCGGACAGAGCGCCGGCCAGAGGGCCGAGGCAGGCAGGCTCAGCCTCTCCTCTGGGTGCACGCAGCTTGGGTGAGCTCGGGGAAAGCACACCAGGAGCCCCACTTCCTCGTGTATAAAGGGGTGCCTTTTACACTGGGATCAAATGGGGCCGGGGCCCGACTTGGGGTAAATGCTCCGGCAATGGGAGCGTGAACGGTTTGCCCAGAGCAGGATGCCATCGTGGTCAGACCAGGAATTTCAGACTCCGGAGCTCAGATAAGAGCGGCCCAGCGGAGGGAACAGGAACTCTGAGCCAGCATCTCGGCGGCCAGGTTCACGCTCTCATCTGCTGCCCAGCCTGCTCCCCGCTCAGAGGCCTGTGGTCTCAGAGGGACAGGGAGGAGCCCGTCTGGCGGGTGAGTCACTTGGGTCACTGCCACCCAGCTCCACCTGTCCACAGCCACCTGGGGTGGCGCCACGCCAGAGCTCACCTCCTTCCACCTGTGCCAGGCCCCGCGCAGGAGCCGTGCCGAGAGGAAGGCTGCCGCCAGCGCCCCGCCCGTCTTCCTGTGGGGAGAGAGGGCGCTCAGGGCCGCTGCCCAGACCGGCCAGGGCCCTGCCGAGGGTGCCCCTCACACCCCGGCTCCTGCCTAGTGGTTCTTAACTGTGGGGGCTGCAAGATCCGGCCAGAGGACTCGGGCTCTCCTCCCTGGGGCGTGCACGTGAGATCACGTCTCTGCAGACGACCTCGCAGGAGGCCCGATGCGGCCCGAGCTGAGAGCGGGGAGAGCCTCCCGGCCCCATGGGGACACAGAGAGGCCCCGAAGCAGGACAGTGCCTGCAGCGCGCCTGGGGCCGTCCCCACTGACCACGTGGTACGCAAAGCTCTGCTCCGTGCTGGGGAGGGTCCATGACCCCCAGGAAGCCCTTTCGCTGTTTCTGGGTCACGGTCACTTCACCTGGGCCCCCACCAGCAAGCAGGGTGCGCCCACACACCGGACCCAGAGGCACAGGCACATGAGGATCCGCTCAGCACAGCCCTGGTTTTGCTCAGACTGTTTCCGATTGAATTTCCGGAACTTGAAACCAGAGTCTCGGCTAACATGACCCTCTGGCTGGGCACTCAGATCTGACAGTGCTGCTACTACGATCAAAGCCGGTCTGAGCCCAGACGGTGTCGCTCAGTGGTTAAGCGTCGACCCAGGAACTAAGATGTCACCGGTTCAATTCCAGGTCATGGCACATGCCCGGGATTGTGGGTCCTAGGAGACTGCACGCAGGAGGCAGCTGATCAAAGATTCTCTCTCATCACTTATGTTTCTACCTCTTTCCTCTCTCTCTCCAAAAGTCAGTAAAAACATAAAAGAGGGGGGGGGAAAACAAACATAAAAGGAGCGACCACTCACTCTGATCTGAGCCCTCGGGCGCCCTCCCTCCAAGTGGAGAAAGCCGTCCTGAGCCTCGCCTGGCGGAGGTGGGCACGGGCCACTGCTTGCCGCTGCTGCTCCTGGCGATGTGCTGCCGCCCGCCGGCTCCACGTGGACCAGGAGCTGCGCAGGAGCTGGCGCTCTGCGTGCAGCACGGCCTGCGGAGGGAAGGCGGGAGAGAACGGAATGCGGGAGGTCAGGGGGGATGGGAGCCAGGACGACGAGGCAGAAGAAACAGACACTCAGGAGCCAGCTGCCCTCGCCCAGAAGGAACCCGATGCCCAATCCTGGTCACAGGCAGGATGTCATTCAGGGGGACTGGGTCCCAGGCCACATCCTGAGGGGAGGAGGCGGTGAAGCAAAGGCTTGAACCGGCACCTCCTCGGGGGAAGCCACCTACCATCCTCTCTGCCAGGCGGTGTTCTTGATGCCGAAACATCTTCTGCCACCAAAGAGCAAACACTTGCTTTTCTAACATCTCCCTACACAAAAAATAATAGAATGAGGGGCGTGCAGGAGGCAGCTGTTTCTCTCGCTCTCTCCCTCTTTGAAATCAACAAAAATATAAAGCAGCCAGGTGCCTGGCCCCCAAGGTGCTGAGCAGGCCTGAGGCCGCCCCAGAAGCAGCAGGGAGGACAGGAGGTAAGTGTGGGAACCATTGCTCCGTCACCTCTAGACGGATCCTAGACCTATGCATAAAGCATGTAAACATCTGATCACCATGTTGTACACCTGAAACAAATGTAATATTGTGTGTGAAGTGTACCTGAAAAGTGTATTTTATGTTAATCCTCACGTGAAGACATTTTTTTCTGTTAATTTTATGAGAGTGGAATGGGGGAGAGAGAAAAAGAAACATCAATGTGAGAGAGAGACATCAAATGGCTGCCTCGCCCCGCCTGGCCGAGGATCGAATCCTCCTAATCAAGATCAGGCCGCTTGTGCCAATACGTGTCCCTCCCTCTCGCCTCTCTGTCCTAAGCTGGGACACCATTACTCAGGGCAATCCCCAGAGCTGTCATCTCACCGGCTGCACCAGTCCACACATCTGCCTCTCGTTGACCCTTCGCCTCCGTCCTGTCCTCATCTGTCCACTCGGCCACCCATCCTCACAGCCACGCCCGCCCCGGTCCGATCCCCAGCACTAGCGCTGAGCCCTCGCCGTTGTGGCTGACTCCGCTGAGGACACGAGGATCTGTCCTCTGGAACTGTCTGTTCTTCTCTCCTTTCTTGCGTAACGGTCTTATCTCCCGCCAAGTCTTTAGGAAGATCTCCCTCCTTGGACTTTGGAGTCCGGGAGCTCAGAGTTAAACCCGGGCTCTGCCAATGACCGCCTGCGCTACCTGGTGGCCATTCTGCATTGGCCATTCTGCACCTGCTCCCTCAGGACTGCGGGGAGAGGACATTATTAATGAGATGGTGACGGCATGGGCACACGAGTCTCTCCATTGGTGGTTTCCTTTCTCCCACACACCCTGCCTACCACCGTGGCAGACACTCAGCTAGCGACGAATCATTTCAATACATCCCTCCCACACGTGGCGAGGACCTGCTGTCGGGCACGTTTGCCCCTGTGGCTCTGCTCCGTGCCTGTCCTAATTTCAGGACGTCATCGAGCCAGGCCTAGCAGAGCAGGGACCACACGACACGGTGCAGGGAAATCACTCTCCAGGGGGCTGGCCAAAGCAACGCAAGGTCCACCCCTCGGACCCAGAGAGGGCGCACTGATTTCAGAGAAAGCCCGGGAAGAGCCGCGCCCGGGGGCCTGCGAGGCTGAAGGCACCCGATGGCCGGGCGGAGGCGGTCAGGCCCCGCGCCCAGCTGCGTACCTGTGGAAGCGTGCCGCTCTGGCCTCGAGGACATGCTCTTGCAGGCGCCATCGCCAGAGCCTCCTCCAAGCCTGGAAGGCTGCGGGCAGGGCTCTCTGCTGGAAGTGCCTGTCTGCTCTGGCCTGCAGCAGCTGAGGTAAGACAACGAGTGAGCTTTACTTGTACTTTACGTTAAAAAAGAAAATGGCCTGTTTTTATTGATTTCGCAGAGGAAGGGACAGGGAAAGAGAAACATCAATGATGAGAGAGTATCATGGACCAGCTGCCTCCTGCACGCCCCACACTGGGGACCGAGCTTCCAACCCGGGCCTGTGCCCTGACTGGGAGTCAAATCCTGACCTCCTGATTCCTAGGTCAATGCCCAACGCTGAGCCACGCTGGCCGGGCCACAAGAATCTTCTCAGAGCAAAGGAAACGTAACTAGAGTGTCAGCCAGCAGAGCGCCTGCGGAGAAGGGCTCCATACCTGCTTGTCTTGCCTCTCCTGCATTCGCTGTAGCCACAACTTGACACACTTGCGTAGCAACGTTCTTCTGAAATAAAGCAGAACGCCAAGGCGCTGCCCATCCCTCTCCAGGTCCCCGTTCTGCTTTGTTCTTAGGCGGTACTCAGTGTAGTGACATCACAAGGGTTAAAAGCGCCCCATGCGTTCATTCCCGGAGACGAGAGTAAGAACCTGCTGTCTAACTTGAAACCCTCCAGCCCCGACTTTGGGCGGTGGCTGGCCCCCCCAAGTGTTGCCACCATTGGAACCCTAACAGACCACCAGGTGCGATGTCTCCGGAACGTCGGTAACATGCATGCAGCCCCCCCAATAGCCTTTCCTGTCTCACGGCCTGGGCTCATTTATAACACCCCGCTCCTCTCAACAGCCATTTTGAAAAGGCGAACTACGTTCAGTTCTGTAAACCAGGACTTACAATAATGGTAACTGAGCTAAATCGGCTAAACACTGGGGTTGTCCCTGACTTAGTAAGAAATGCTCCAGCCCTGGCTGGTTTGGCTCCGTGGATAGAGCACTGGCCTGCAGACTGAAGGGTCCCAGGTTCAATTCTGCTCAAGGGCATATGCCCGGTTGTGGGCTTGATCCCCAGTTGTGGGGGAGGGAGAGTGCAAGAGGCAGCTGATCAGTGATTTTCTCTCATTATTGATGTTTCTCTCTCTCTCCCTTCCTCTTCCTCTCTGAAACCAATTAAAAATAATAATATAAAATTAAAAAAAAACACCTGTCCTCTCACCACTCCCCTTAAAAAAGAAAAAAATGGTCCACAATCAGACCTATAACTATGCACATGAATGGATTAAAGTGGCTTCCTAAGGGGGATATACTAAACAGGTCCGGCAGTGGAAAATTGACAGTGGTTACCTCTGAAGCATAAGACCAAGGGGTTGGAGGGACGCAGGCAGCTTTTATTTAACTCTCTACCGTCCTTCCTAGACAGAGTTTCTCCTCATGGACAAGTGGACACTCACATCTTTATATTAACAAAATGATCAACTCTAAAAAACTGAGGACACTCTCTGCACCCCTCAATACTGCACCACAAATATGCCCCTGGCCTGAGCCTTCTGACGGCACTGATGCACACTTCCACTGTGTGAACACCATCAGACCCCAAGGACTGAGGCGGCGAGCCAGCATGCACCAGCTTTAAACCAGGTGGCCAAGAGCCGGTACAAACATCCCCTTTCTCCCTCTCCTCCGAGCAGGACCCACTGGTTCCTTCCTGAACCTGCTCAGAGCACATGGAGGGGGAAGTGGTCACTCCCGAGGGACAGCGAGTCCGTCCGGTGGTCCCTGGAGAGCCCAGGCGAGGGCCAGGGTGCCTACCTGTGGTGGTCCTGGGCAGCCTGCAGTAGGGGGCGCTGCTCTCTTTCCTCCTTCTGCTCGATCCGAGACTGCCAGAGGTTCCAGAACCGGCGCAGCAGCTGAAACAAAACAGGAAGAAGCACGTTTATTACGGCAAACAAATCTCTTAGCCCGTTATCTAGCAAACCCCACACTGAAGGGTGTAAGGTCCCCAAAGCAGGAATGGCCTCAATTGGGAGCACCCAACGTACACCCGGCCTGGGGAGTGGCCAGGTGAAGCTGTAAGGAGGGCCTCCCAGTCTATGCAGGTCAGAAGCACGAAGGTTAACAAGAGAAGGGCCACCAGGGGACCCGGGGCAGGAGCAGGCCCTCACCCCGGCGTCGTGCTGCTGGTGAGCGAGGTTCCTTCTCATCCGCTGGAGGCGGGCGCGGGCCACGTTGCCTCTGAGGGCTCGGAAGCAGAAGCGCTGTGGGAGGAAGAAAGGGCACACCGTCACCCATCGGAAGAGGCTGCAACAGGAACAGGTACCCGAACCGGGCGGCCAGAAGCCGTCACCGCGGCTCCCAGGTCCCTGAGGGCGCTTCTCTGCTGAGTTCCTACTGGGAGTCCGATACACACAGTGGGGTGGCGCACAGTAGGCACTTAGGAAGAAGCTGTGGAACCACTGCCTGCTGTCTGTCCGCAGTAACGCCCAGAACACGCCCTCCCGCTGACCAGCAGAGAGCCGCACGGCCCAGTGATCCCCTCTGAACACTGCCGACAGAGGTTAAAATATCAACTCTGCCTCTCAGAAGGGAGACGGCTTTTAGCCGATGGTGTTTTGTTGTTTTAAACTACGCGAGGTCCCTGTCTATACTAGCGATTATAGATGCAGTTTTGCAAGAGCGGAGGAGAAGGAATCCTCGGTGAGTCGCGGGCTGGGGAAGGGGCAGGACACGCGGGCCTGGCTCCAGCCCCACCCATGTCTCACCTGTGGCCTCAGCCAAGCCCATCCCCCCACGGCCTGGCCTTCCGTTTCCCGAGACAGAAGCGAAGGGGTCAGGGGCCCTCACACTGTGGTCTGTGGAGCCCCCGGGACACTGAATGTTGGCGAGGGTCGGGGAAAGAACAGGTTGTACACCCAGACCTTCCACCTTCCTCCCTTCTTAGATCGATTTCACAGATTGGGCTTCCCCCATTCAAAGGAGCCCGCCGTGGACCAGCAAAAAGCCCCAGGACTGCATCATCTCTAAGATTCCCTTACAGTTCCACACCCTCGGACCCCACCAGTACCATCTCTGACCCAGAGTGAAAACAGGGACGCCCACACAGGGGCGGGCTCGCAGGCCCAGAGGCACTGAAGGAGCACGTGGGTGGGTCCAGGGCTGACACGCTTACCAGCCAGCGGCGCCGCCAGTGCTCCTCTGCCCGCTTCCACCGGGCGGCCTCCTCCGCGCACAGCAGCACGTCTGCCAGCAGTTAAGGCCTCTCGCTCCACGGGGTTCCCGCCCCACACGGCACAGTCCTGGTGGCCCAGCGATATCCACCTGTGTCCTCCTGACGGCCCGCGGAGAGCTGCCTTCTACACACCCCCTACCGGGGTTCAAGCCTGCAACCCCGACATGCGCCCTCACCGAGGATCGAACTGGGACCTCCTGGTTCATAGGTCGACGATCAACCATTGAGCCACCCAGGCCGGGCAGCAATGTTCTGTTTTTCAGGCTGCGTGGTGGGTACAGAGGTTAGTATTCTATAAACTACAAATGGTGCATACTCTTTTGTATGAATAGCCCCAATTAAACAAAAATTTCTAAAAGAAGTCAAGAGACCAGGACTATGAAAGTTCAGCAACTGCTGCCGGTGTGTCCCCGAGCTCAGGCTGCACTGGCCGGCGGCGGACAGGGCTGCGGGGCGGAAAGGATACAGTGCTTCCAGTGCGAGAAGGCCCGCCGCAGCGCCACCCTGCCGGCCAGCGCCTGCACCCGGGCGTGGTGAGCATGCCAGCTCTGCCTCCGCTGCCAGGCCCACTGCCAATCGCAGAAGTGTGTCTGCAGCACCGTGACGTGGTGGAATCGCTCAGCCATCTCTGCAACACAGAACACCACTGAGCTGCTGCCCCTCCCGCACTGCGTAGAGCAGGAGCAGGAAGCATCCCTCGTACCAGCTGACCTCCGCCACGGGCAGCCAGCACAGCTCCAAGGCAGTTCTCACGAGGAACCCTGGACAACATGGTTTCTAAGCAAGGGCACATACCCAGGTTGTGGGCTCCATCCCCAGTAAGGGGGAGTGCAGGAGAGGCAGCCAATCAGAGATTTTCTCTCATAGCCAATCAATGATTCTCTCTCATCATTGATGTTTCTCTCTCTCTTCCTCTCCTTTCCTCTCTAAAATCAATAAAAAAATATATTTTAAAACTCTACTGAATAAAATATATACGCAGAAGAAAATAAATGTGAATTGAGGGTCATGTACTTTCCTCTTCAATCTCCCTTCACCAGGATCTGGGGCACCCTCTGCTTCTCTCTCTCCTTAATGAATTAGCTCCACTGCGGAAGGAGAGTGGAAATTGTGACCCGACCCTCTGTCTCTCGAGCCCGGAACTTCCTGCTCACCATTCTGCTGTCTCTTCACCCTGCGGGCCTGCAGGTAGTCAAGCCAGGCCTTCAGACATCTGCACTTCTGCCAGTGCTGATGGTGTCTCACTGCACAGAGCAGCTTCTGTCTCTCTCTCTGGACCTGCAGGAGCTGTTCCTGCCACCGTGACCAAGCCTGAATAATACAGAGAAGATGATGATCAAAGGAGAGGCAGGAAAACAAAGGTGAAGTATAGGTGCCGGAAACACACACACACACACACACACACACACAGTAAGATTGCTAGATGATTTTTAAATTTCTTCTGTGTCCTTAGCCTACATCCCACTAGGGAGGAACAGTCCAAATATTGTATTTTGAAGTCCCCTGAAGTAATTATTTTCTCTGTGGAGTCATTGCTACAAACTTGGTATGTTTGTTTCAGTGTGTCTTAAAACCCTAGGGATTTTCTTCCTTTTTTATTTACTTTTTGTTGTTTTATTTTTCTTAAAAACATAAGAAGAAAAAAAAAACATAAGCAAACACACCGTCTCTAGTTTCTCTCCCTCCCTTCCTCTTCAGAAGGCGGCAGTAATGAGCCAGAGGGGTCCTCTGAAGAGGTAAGTGGGATCACATCACTCCTCCACTCAAAGCCAACAGCCTCCCACACCCTCATACTCCCTTCCCCCACTCGGAATAAGAGCCAAAGCCTTTAACGGGCACAGCCTGCAAAGCCTTACAATCTGCCTCCTTGTCACCTCATGACCTACCTAACCCTTCCTGCTCTCCCTCTCAGTTGGGTCCATGGACCCCATTCTAAAGCGGGGTGGCCGGGGGTATAGAGAAGTCCCCCATTAGACACATACCAACAAGCAATTCTTGGACACCCTAGAATTCAACTCAATTCCCAGGGGTAGCAGCCAACATTGCCGCCAACGGTCAGTGAGCCCACAGCGGCTGGCAAGTCTTCAGAAAGCATGTGGAGAGAGACAAGCTTCGGCGGGAACGGGGGCGTGGGCAGAAGGGAACGCGAGGTGCAAGGGCTCTGGGCCCATGCAGCTGCTTGGAGCCGACTCTTAAATTTAGCTCGGAGCTTCTTATTTTTATTGCCTTTTAAAATGTTTTGTTTGTTACTGCACTTTTTTTTTTTTTAATCCTCTCCTGAGGATATGATTTTCATTGATTCCAGAGAGGGGAAGACAGGGGTAGACAGGGATCGGACCCACAACCTTTGGGTGTATGGGACAACACTCCGACTGAGACACCTGGCCAGGGCTGAACTTCCGCTTCTTTAAATTACAGGGACATTCAATAACGTATTAGTTTCACGAGTACAACACAGTGGTTAGACATTTACATAACTTACAGCGTAATCTCCCGATATAGCCAAGACAATTTTTAAAAACAAGGATAAAGCCGAAACCGATTTGGCTCAATGGATAGAGCGTCGGTCTGCGGATTGAAAGATTTCAGGTTCGATTCCGGTCAAGGGGCATGTACATTGGTTGCGGGCACCCCCGGTAGGGGGTGTGCAGGAGGCAGCTGGACGATGTTTCTCTCTCATCGACATTTCTAGCTCTCTATCCCTCTCCCTTCCTCTCTGTAAAAAATCAATAAAATATATTTTAAAAAAAAAAAACAAGGATAAAGAAGATCCCTTTCCATAGATGGAGACTTAGAGCTACACAGTGAGGTAAGGAGTAGCAGTGAGTGGCTAGCACTCACCGAGCACTGCCACATTCCAAGCATCACCCTTGGGTGCCGGGCTTCACAACGCGGGCCGAGGACTCACCTGCAGCTGGAGGCTCAAGGCCCTGTGCTTCACAGCCGAGGCACACAGAGCACGTCCCACCCGGGCCTGGCCCAGCTGCCGCCTCCACTCGCTCCACCACACCCTGCCAAAGAGCACAGTGAGGACGGGACCAGTCAGAGAAAGTCATGCAGGAAAGAGGAGGAGGGTAGTGAGCGCTGGGCCTCAGACTCTCAGCTCAAGTCCTTCTGCCTCGTGGCGCCATCTCCAGATTGATATGGTAGAGTCGCTGCTAAAAAAGAGTCAATCAAGACACAGTCCTAAAGCTACCAATTAAGGTTTGGAAACTGATGGTCAGATCCAGCCTTAAGACAACATGCTCTGTATGGCTTACAAAAATATTTACAAATATATAATAAATCACTGCCAAGATTAAAAAAATCAGGAGAGCTCACAGAATAACCTGCAAAGAAAGTAGCTTTTACATTTCTAGTCCTGGTGGATCCCTTCCTTTCCTGCTGCCTTGGCCGGGTTCATTCCATTCTTAGTTTCTCTTCTGATCTCCTAAAATCAGTAACAAGGACATGAGAGTTAGCAGCCTCTGCTTTACAGAAACACTCTATTTGCCTGGCCACTCTAACTCACCAAAATCTTTTTCCTCCTAACCTAAGCCATGCCAACTGCGTCATGCACTTCAAAATCTCAAGCTATCTTACAGTATTAGTTACCTTTTAGAGCACTTGGGGAATTGTAAGTTCCCCAGCGCCCAATATTGTACCAGGAACATTTTAATCCCTCAGTAAATATACACCGAGTAAATAAAATCATGTAAAAATAGCCATTATAGACTCTAGTAGAACTGCATTCTTATTAAGAATCTTACATTATCTGCTGAATAAATTTTAAATCATTTCAAAATTATTTTATTTTAAATGACTTCTATATGTCCATCCTATAGTAAAATACTTTACAAATATTATCTTAAAAGTGTCTCCATGACAACCTTAAGAGATACTTAATGGTGTTCCATTTCACAGATGAAACAAATGAGACGTGGAGAGGTGAAATGACCCCATAACACACGTTAGAAGAGGGATGTGAACCCAGCTCAGTCTAGCTGGAAAGCCTCTGCTCTTATCCATTCTACACACAGCGCCCAGGCAGGAGCACGGGTTTGGCATCAGAAAAATGCATTTGCAACTTACACGAGCTCCGTTAAGGTACTCAACCTTTCTGAGGCTTACTGTATATCTTAATCTGTACAATAAAACTTCTTTTACAGTTTATGGTGAGGGTTAAATGAGACACTTTACACTAAAAAAAAAATTAATATACACACATACTTAATACAGGGTTTAGAACTTAGCAAGTAATCAATTAGTGTTATGATTATGTGAAGACCAGTGACCTTATAGATGGACAAATTATCAATAAGTACTTACTGGGTATCAATTATGTTCAAAACTGTTTTGAGGTGGGTTTTTATGCTGCAAGGCGGAGAGAAAATGGTCGATGCTGAACTGCGGGGCATCTGAGCGCACTCACCACAAAATGCTCCGCTGCCTAAACCTCAGGGCGGTGGTCTGCATCTGAAGTTTGGTCCTTCGAAAAACCACGTAGATCAACCAGGACTTCCAGGCCTGCCGCATCTTTTGCTTTGCATCTAGATGCACCAATGAGATTTTCAAAGAGGGGGAGGGGAGACGGGTTACTCTGGGTTATGGTAAAACTCATGGGACTCTACTTCTCCCGCCTTTGAAAAGTCTAAATTCCTCCAGGCTTCAAGCGCCCTCTGCTGGGAAAGTAGTGAAGTTCTACAAAATGGATAAAGATTCAAGAGCCTGTGAAGAATGGTTATGTAAGTGATGACAGTTCCACAACATTTAAAGGAAAATCAATACACTGCCCAGTTCAGAAATAATTTAAAAGCCCTTTATTTTTTAGAGATGTGATGTGTAACATTTACATATAAAATGATGTGACTATCACAGGAAGTAGAGGTGAGGCTGGTGTGAGTTGATCATTGTTGAAGCCGGGTGGGTGTATGTACATAGAGGTTCCTTATTCCAACTTTCAATTTTGTAGAGATTTAAAATTTTCTGTAATATGGAGTTTAAGGACTAAGAAATCATGTTATAAAACTTGCTGTTTGAAACAATTTTAAAGTAGCATAAGCAAGACAAAAGAAAAGTCCACTATCTCTATCTGTTTGGGAAACAAAATAAGAATAAGGAAGACCGTAGTGATCCTGGAGGGAAGAGAAGTTAGTAGATATGAAGGTGCAAAGGCCAACAGGTTTCCCTTTGTGGTACATTCCATTTTTATTATGAAAGCTATCGCTAATAAAGTAAACTTTTCTTTTTGGCATACAAAGGAGAAATAAAATTATACAAAGCATTTTCAGACTCTTCTCCAAAATGCGGTCAAGAGGACTAGAGCTATACTTTATACTTCATAGTTGTTGACTAGTCAACTCAAAATATGAAGAAAAATTTAACATGTAGCTTCCTCGAGCCCACTGCAGACCTCAGGAATCAACAAGGTCTACAGCATGGTGCTATGGTTTAGAATTGGGGTAAGAGGCCAGGTTTGAATACTGGACCTTGTTGTTTATTAGGTAATTAACCTTGCCTAAGTTCCTTATCTATTAAATAACGCCTCCTTAGAGATATGTTCGCAAAGAGTCAATGAGATTATCTATGAAAAGTGTCTGCAATAAGTGCAAGCTGTTATTTTCTGAGCAAGGGAAGCCCCAGGAATCTGCATTAATCGTCTCTACCTAGAGTCTGATGACAATTTGAGGACCATTCCTCCCTCAGGCCTACAAGTACCTGCAGACTTTTCATTTAACAGTGAAAGAGTGAGTGAACACTTCCTGAAGTCTAGGACATGGTCTGAAACAATGGCATATGCCAGAAGTAACTTAATCGTTCAACAAAACAAAAGTTGATAAATTGGACTTCATCAAAATTAAAAGCTTTTGTTCTCCAAAGGATAGAGTTAAGAGAATGAAAGTCAAGCCCCACGGGGGAGAAAATATTTACAAATGGGGGAAACTCTGAATATGTAGGGACAGAATGTAGTTGGGTAATCACTGTACCTTCCCCTCCATTTTGCTGTGAATCTAAAACTGCTCCCAAAAAATAAAGTCTCCATAAAAGAAAAATAAAAGCCAATCTCAGCATTTCCTTTAGACGTGCACTTCCGTTTCTCACCGTAATTCTCGGCTCTCATGTACTTGGCCCTCATGCCCTGCTGCTGATGCACGTAGGTCTGCCAGGTCTGGAACATCAGGCTGTACAGGTAATACCTGAGGAGCCAAGAAAGGAAATGGCATTTCTTTACCAGAAACAATTCCTCGTTGATAGGCTTAGTCTGTATTCAGGAGAAATCTCCATGGACATTTCCGATACCAAAAAAAAAGCCCTGTCTTCATCCTGCGCTACACTTTCATGGCCTACGATCACAGTGAAAACTACTGTCCTTGACAGTATTTATTGCCCTCCACACTTTAGTGTCACTGAAGACAAAAAGCCCAACTTTTCTGAGAATAAACTCACCGTCAGCATCCACAAAGCCACGATATTTAAAATAAAGTCATATTTTAATCATCTTTCTTAAAATAAATATTATTTTTTAAATTTTATTTTTATTGCTTTCAGAGAGGAAGAGAGGGAGAGATGGAAACATCAACAATGGTAGAGAATCGTTGATCGGCTGCCTCCTGCATGCTCCCTACTGGGAATCGAGCCCAAAATCAGGGCATGTACCCTTGACCAAAATCGAACCCTGGACCCTTCAGTCTGCAGGCCGGCACTCTATCCACTGAGAAACACCTTTATATCCACAGTATATAAAAATCACTTCTCCTCTGCACTAAAACTTGGTCAATGACATTTTCTTTCTTTTCCTTCTCGATACATAACAGTGGACACATTCAAACTGTCAGTCCCTCCAATATTTTCACTACGCCATTTCCTTAGACTTGATATTTCATACTATACCAGCTTTTTAGAATTGTTTAATGTGTCTATTTTATCAAAAATATGTTAATCAGCCCTAGCTGGTTTGGCTCAGTGGATAGAGCTTGGGAAGCACACAGGCAGGGAAGACACTCGCTTCGGAAGTGTCCTAATGGCAAGGGTCTCTACTACGCATTGGGGCAGGTGGTGTGCCTGCCTGTGGCCATGGCCTTCTGGCACAGACCATTGTTCCTTCTTTTCTGGGTCATGTGAGCAAGCCCAAGGACAAGAGGGAACACCATTTTAAATGCATAATGTGTCAGATTTACGTATTGGACGTACATTTTCTCCTATAATCAGTATAAATTAAAGCAACTTATGTTAAAGAACAGAATATTCTCAGAATAAGAAATTATATATAAGTGAAAGTCAAGCAGAAAACTTTATTCAAATAACTAGCTTGAGCAGCACATAATGGTTATTTGACTTAGAGAACTGTCTCTCATGTGCGTGCTAATGTGCAACATGTGCTTGAGTTTAATATAGGATTTGGATCTTGCTGACTTTAAAATAATATGAAGAAAAATAGAAAAAGATTGAGAACTTGTCTCTGTTTGACCATAAACATGCCAAGGAATCTATATATATAAAAGCCTAAGCAACTGTTCAACCATTCAACTGGTAACTATGACACCCACTGACCACCCTCGACGCATAGGCGTGGAAACACGGAATAGACTGATGAATCTCAGAGGGAAGGGGGGAGGAGGAAAGGGGCGGGAAAAGATTAACCAAAGATCTTATATGCATACTAGAGGCCCAGTGCACAGATTCATGCACCAGTGGGGTCCCTCAGCCTGGCCTGAAGGGACTGGGCCGAAACCAGCAGACCAACATTCCCCAAGGGGTCCTGGATTGCAGGAGGGCTCAGGCCAGGCCGAGGAGCCCCTCCATCAGTGCACGGATCCGCGCACTGGCCCTCTAGTTAGCTGATAAACTGCATCGCTAAACTTGAAGCCACATAAATGAAATCTGACCTGTAGTAACAGTCTGCTCGAACACAGAGCTTCCACTCCCGCTGGGAAACCCACCACTCTCCTTTCCATTCTTCAAAGACCTTCCGGAGCACCCTTTGCTTATAGTAACACCTAGGGCAACGGAAAAATCAGGGGGACATAAGGATTTTAAAGCTGATCTCTAGTACCAAGTCACAGTTTCATTTTACCATTGCTTTTGCACAGTAAAGTGTGGCTCATTATTTGATAACACCAAAATAGGTTAAAAATAGACATTTAACTTTTTTTCAGATCTTACCAACTAAAGGCATTAAAGTAAAATAAAAATCTGACTTTTCAGATACCATATTGAATTGAGAATTATTCTCAATTTTGTTTTCATGCACCAGACTAAAAAATATTTTTGAGCGCTGGACAGTATATCTCAGTTGGTAGGAGCATTGTCCTGTATAACAAAACATGAACACAAGGTTGCATGTTCAATTCCCAGTCAGGGCACATACCCAGACAAAAAAGGAGCAATGAGGTGGCATGTGAGGAATATAATAAAAGTTATGTGGTTGAGCATCGACCTATGAACCTGGAGATCACAGTTCGATTCCCAGTGCCCTAAAAAGAGCTCACTTACTCTGGGCAAATACTTTTTTCCCAGAGGCTATTAGCTGTGCTGGTTTACTTTCTGATTCCTTCATACCCTCATTCAGCCAAACTAACATGTATTAAATTACCATTTCATTATATGCCTGCTGGAGGCCGAGGAGGGGCAGGGAAGGAATGTTACGTGTGCCATAATAGATGTTATGAGTGGGCTCACTACAAAAACAAAGCCCAGAATGAACACGACAGGAGCTCAGCGTTCCGAGCTAATACTACCCACCTGGCTTTAGAGGGAAATACTCTTCCAAAAGTTTTTCGAATCCACAAATACAAGAACTTCCTGGCCACACATCTGGAAGATGAAAAGAAAGATGCACATTTTAAAACTCCTTTTGGCCTATTTCATCTGCTGTCTGGAAAGGAGAGGGAAACTTTAAGGTCCCAGAGGGAAGAGATGCTAGTGTGAGTCAAAAGGTGAATCATAGCTAATCTTGCATCAAATAGACCATAGGATGGGACAGATTTATAAAGCTAAAACCAGGCAGATTTTTAAAAAATACTTTTAGTATAAATTATTTTGTCAAGGAAGACTTCAGCCCAACCGGTGTGACTTAGTGGTTAAGCATCAACCTTTGAACGAGCAGGTCACGGTTTGATTCCCAGGGGGGCTCGACCCCAATGTGAGGCGTGCAGGAGGCAGCCCAGCAATGACCCTCTCTTATCACTGATGTTTCTATTTCTCCCTCCTTCTCCTTCCTTTTTGGAATAAACATACATATGTATATTTAAAGACTTCAGGGTACATAACAATGCTTTTGTTTGTATTATTCCCCCTCCCTAAAAAGCCTGGCAGCCAGGACCGGTTTGGCTCAATGGATAGAGCATCGGCTTGGGGACTGAAGGGTCCCGGGTTCGATTCCGGTCAAGGGCATGTACCTTAGTTGCGGGCATATCCCCAGTAGGAGGTGTGCAAGAGGCAGCTGATCGATGACTCTCTCTCATCGATGTTTCTAACTATCTCTCTCCTTTTCTCTCTGTACAAAATCAATAAAATATATTAAAAAATAAAAAAATAAAAATAAAAAGCCTGGCAAATGCCCACCTACCCATCAAGGCTCACCTTCAATGCCTGCTCCTATGTGAACCCTTCTTGGACCTTCCTCAGCCCAAACAGGGTGACAGCTTTGTACTCTCAGCACTCTACTCTGGAACACGATGACACCAAACCACAGTCATGGATTTGCAGGGGCCTCTCTCCCTCTACCGTGAGCTCCTGAGAGCAGGGACTGGGCCTTACAGTATCCCCAGTACCTAGCGTGCGCGCGCACACACAGTTTTATGTCTCGGCCAGTTAGCCTCCAGGTCGAGTTGGGAATGTTTTTCTTCCTCCTGCCCTTTATCTGGTGCATTCTCACATCATCCTTCAGGAGTTGGCTTAAACTCCGCTTCCTGCAGGAAGTCACTGCTGACTACACTAGCATGGCTGGCCCTGATACACGAACCTATCTCTGGTACCACATCCTCTCCTTCACTGCACTTACCACACTCTGCTGTTGTGACTTATTTAACAGTGTATCACTCATCCCTGCTTTTAAGCTTTCCTGAGGCCAAGGGACCAGGAATGCTTCCTTCGCCTTGCACTGCTCAGCATCTAGTATAACACTGGCAAAGTGGGGGCGTGCAGGAGGCACCTGGCCAATGTTACTGAGTGCATAAATGGATGGATGCTAACAAGAGTAACAGAAAATAGTCATTTTTCTTGGACCATGTTTAGACTTTTTTTTTTTTAATAGCTTATACACTGTGGGGTACTAACTAGAGAACTAATGAAAACACTCAATGACAGTTTTATGTCTGCTGAGTCCTAAATATTTCTTTTCCTTCTGAACATTCTGCCATGAAACGCAGGCATGAAGGTGTTCAACTAAATGAAATAGGAGAATAAGAATCGTCCCTCAAATTTTTATTTTTATATTTTTTACTAAAATTTATATTTACAAAGAGGAAGAGGGAGAGATCGAAACATCAATGATAAGAATCATGGATCAGCTGCCTCCTGCATGCCCCCCACTGCAGACTGAGCCCACAACCCAGGCATGTGCCCTTGGACTGGAATCGAACCCAGGACCCTTCAGTCCACAGGCCAATGCTCTAACCACTGAGCCAAACCAGCCAGTGCTCGTCCCTCTATCTTAACCAGGAAGGGCGAACAATGAACATTCACTGCAGGCAGGGGACCACTCGCATGCTCACCTGATGCGCAGTTCTTTTAATCGACCCCTCTGGGTCCCCGCGTGACCCTGCACTGGATGGCTGGAACGAGGTATCGCACTCCGGATCCCAGGGGAGGCGGAAGACTTCTTGCTGGACAGTATCTTTGGAGAGTAAAGTTTCTTAACTGCACCATCCCTAAAAGACCTTAAATGTGAGGAGTAAGGGGGAACAGAATCAAATTCTCTCTGCATGTGATGCAAATACCTTTACACATATAAGTGAAACTAAATAAACTCTTTGAGACAGACAGATAATAACTATGCTTCAAGGACAGCAAGCAGCCCAATCTGAGACAGAAATGCCTGCAGGCTCTAGACATAAACTGCAGAGCTACAGGGTCCCTTGGAGTCTTGAGTCCTAACATCTCAATGTCATTTTAAGAGTAATCATTTATAAATTAGAAACATTCTTTTATATAGAAAGCAACCAGGAATGATTTTCAGATGTGACTTTTACAACAATATGAAACCACATACTTTTACTAGACACTAAATTTCTGACTTTTAATCCTGCTTTAGAAATATCAATAAGAGTTTACATTATTGGCCGAGACTGGTTTGGCTCAATGGATAGAGTGTCAGCTTGGGGACTGAGGGGACCCGGGTTCGATTCCGGTCAAGGGCATGTACCTTGGTTGCGGGCACATCCCCAGTAGGGGGTGTGCAAGAGGCAACTGATCAATGACAATCTCTCATCAATGTTTCTGGCTCTCTATCTCTCTCCCTTCCTCTCTGTACAAAATCAATAAAATATATTTTTAAAAAAAAGAGTTTACATTATTGGAATGAACTCATGATTTTTAAAAAATGTTTTTAATATATATTTATTGATTTCAGAGAGGAAGGGAGAGAGAGCGATAGAAACATCAATGATGAGAGAGAATTATTCATCGGCTTCCTACTGCACGCCCCACACTGGGGATCAAGCCCACAACCCAGGCATGTGCCCTTCACTGGCATCTAACACTGGGCCCTTCAGTCCACAGGCTGATGCTCTGTCCACAGAGCCAAACCGGCTACGGCTGAACTCATGATTTTTGAGAAATGTGTGGCAGGTGCTCTCCCCTCCAGGGAGTATGGCTCAGTGCCATTCCCTTCTCCCTTTTCTCCTCCCCCACTCCCCTGTAGCGTATCCCCTATCCTCTAAGTCTAAGGGACCCCGTGAGGCGTGCAGCCAGAGCGCAATGGGCAGCTGCAACTCGTCCAGGGCTAACCCCTTGAACCCGTCTCTGACTGCCCCGGGAGCTAAGGTAGCCCAACCTAGGCTTTCCTGGTGCTTCTCCTATGCCCTTTCTTGTTTCACTGCGCTAGGTATGTTTTTGCTGCAGTCAATAAATTCTTGCTTGCTTTTCTAAAAAAAAAAAAAAGAGAGGAGGGCAGGGGAGAAAGAAATATATGGCAGAACTCTACCTGCAGGAAATACTTGGAAGCAATGATATTCCGTTAACAATGAGCATGCACAGAGCTTAAATACTGTTTGTGAAGTACCATTCCCTACTAAAAGGAACCAGGGCTCCTTGGAGATATGTTTTCAGGTCAAGGGAAATATTAGGTGAGCCTGGAATGCCTTTTTAAGTCAGAAGACAAAGAAGTGTTCAAACAATTACGGGGGGGGGGGAGGGGGGGGGGCATGTTAACCACCTGTTTTCCACAAGCAGCTACAGACCCAAACGGCGGGCCTTTTTAATTAAATTCCAAATATCCAGGCAGTTAACTGGTTAAAGACATAGGCACCACTTGAAAGAGCTCCCACTGGCCAAGTCTGGGACAATGTGAACAGTAATAGGTGAAAGCACACCGAATGAAAAAGAAATTCATAAATGCATACTGATATAAATAAATGAATACATAAATATGTGTGAGAGGATGGAAAGCTTTACTTTGCAGTAGAGTGCTTACTAATAAACTTAGAGCCCAGCCAGCGTGACTCAGTGGGTGAGAGTTGACCTATGAAAGCCAGGAGGTTGTGGTTCAGGTTCAAGTTCCCGTCATATGCCACGGTGCTGGGCTCGATCCCCAGTGTAGGGTGTGCAGGAAGCAGCCAATCAATGATTCTCTTTCATTATTGATGTTTTTCTCTCTCTCTACCTCTCCCTTCCTCCTCCCTGAAATCAATAAAAGCATATAAAAATAAAAATAAACTTAAGGGGAATTAGAAAAGCATCATTTAGGAACCATCGCAGTAATAACTGACTCAGGTAAGAATCATGGATGGATACAAAAACAAGTGGGTGCTAGTTTGATAAGGAACAGGATGTTAATGTAGTTTCAAAAAGTTTATCTTCCCAATGTCCTGGCTGGGTGGCTCAGTTAGTTGGAGCAAACACTCAAACCACATACATACACACACACACACACACACACACACACGCCCCTTTCAACTGTTATGCATCCAATTCATCAAAGAAAATAGTGGAAGGAGTCGCCATTCCTGCTTTGCGGACGCTCTAACAGTTCTTCCAGATCCCACCAACATACTTGTTCATTAATTCCGGTCCCTTTATGCAAGAAAAGTCCAGACCCCTCTCAATGGCCAGAGCCTTTATAATCATCCGGGTTATAAGGCGTCCAGGCGGCCCCCACAGAACTCCTGCGGGCGGCAGCTGACCACCCGTGCGTGAGGGGGCAGCCCGCATGGGACAGGGCCACCCCACAGCCTGCGTCTATGTCAGTTTGCGACTTCCCAGGCCTCTGTCCGACCAGGATACAACCAGACATCCACTGTAACCTCCCTCACGGTGGAGGGCTTGCCAGAAACCAGAGTGACCTTCACCAACCCGCCACCCTGCTGCCAGGAGGTCAGACTGTTTCCCAGGACTCCCCGCGAAGGCAGAGGGTCCTGTCCCCCCTCAGCGCTTCCCTGGGGTGTCCAGGCTGTCTCCTTCCCTGGGGTGGCCCCAGCATCCCGGGCAGGGCCTGGCTCCACAAATGGATCAAAACCAAAACGTTAACGAGGGTATTTCCACTCGCTCAAAATCGGTCCCGGCTGTAACATGAGGTCTGAGATATGCATTATATAACTCTACCCGGTGCATGAGAAACCCAAAAAGTGAACAATAACAACAACAAAATCCTTACCCAAACTTCCTATCTCACCATTCATGAATTAAGGACAACACTTTTTTTTTTAATCATTTACTATTTTCACACACAAAATATTTGCACGCTTTTATCGGAAGCCATCATTTCGGCTAGTATTTTTGTTTTTTTCAAGTCACATCACTCACCTGGACTCAACCTTCCTCTCCATTCTCCGCTTAATCTCTCCTTATTTTACGGGAATTCAACAACCAGTGGCTTGATAATATATACTATTCTGAGTGAGCAGATTCTTCACGAATCAAATCTCTTCTAACTACAAGAAAGAAAAAGAAAAGAAAAAAACAGAGGGGGTGTATTTTTTGAGAGAGGCCGGAAAAGAAAGAGAGAGAGAAGCATCCTTTGGCTGCTGCCTTCCCGGAGACACACACACACACACACACACAAACTGGGGAGTGACCCCGCGACCCCGGTATGTGCCCAGCCCGGGACCCGAACCCGCAGCCTCCGGGTGCACGGGCCGGCCCCCACCCGCGCAGCCCCGCTTTCCAACCCAACGGCCCCAACAGGGGTGGCCATTTCCATGCAGAAACCAAGGCACCTGGAGACACACCCACACCCACGCCCCCATCGGAGCCACGCGAGGGGCGCCCCGCGCGGCGGGAAGCGGCGCCAGGTCCGGGGGGAGCAGCAGCCGCCAGAACGACGCGAGCGCCGCGCCGGGCGAGGACGGACTCGGGGAGCCTCTCCCCGCGCCCCCTCCATCCCCTCCCGGCCTCGGCGGCGGGCGGCGGCGGCGGTGGCGCTACCTGCACCTCAGGACCCGGAGGACGAGCGGGAGGGAGCCTGCCACGGGACCCCCCCGGCCCGGTGCTGAGAGGCGTGCATGTGCTGACTGACCCCCGGGAGGCTGAGCCTCAGGAAGGATGGGGACCCTCGGACCCGGACTCGTACCTGAGGGAAGGGCAGCCCTCGGGAGCAGCGCCTCAGGAAAGCCCGGGCGGCAGCCGGCGGACGCCATCCAATTTCCGGCGCCCGTGCGAGCGGATCTCGCGCAGGCTCAGCGCTTCCCGCGCACCTCGCGCCGGCCCCGCCCACGTCTCCTAGGCGACGCGGCGTGCGTGAGGGACGCGGCGCCTGAGACCCGGGAGTTTCGCGCAGCCGCAGTGCGTCGGGTGACACGCCCCCTTCCAGCAGCATTGCACCGTCTGGGTGGGTGATTTGTCCGTCTGGGCTAGGTGGGGGGCGCGTTGTTCTGCAACCCCCTAATTAAAACGGCCCCAGGCTGATAGCTTCTCAATCCTTCCCTTAAAAAGTGTGGTTAACATGCACTCGTTACCATGTTAAATTTGGGGTCCACTCTGGGATCGTCTTTTAAAAGGAGGAAAGGGTGAGCGTTGGTGTGACATTTTTACATGCTTTTCTCCTGTGCTTTGTAAAATATCGCTGGAAAGCACATGAGATGTCTGGTGGAAAGAGCAAAACCTAGCTAGTATCATACATGTAAATGCTTGGAAGGTTTTACGTTAAAAACATAAGGAAAAAAAATTGTTGGGTGCACCAAAACCGGTTTGGCTCAGTGGATAGAGCGTCGGTCTGCGGACTGAAAGGTCCCAGGTTCGATTCTGGTCAAGGGCATGTATATTGGTTGCGGGCACATTCCCAATAGGGGGAGTACAAGAGGCAGCTGGTCGATGTTTCTCTCTTATCGAAGTTTCTAACTCTCTCTCCCACTCCCTTCCTCTCTGTAAAAAAATCAATAAAATTTTTAAAAAATGATAGTGAAAATAGTTTTAAAAAAATGTTGGGTGTCTCAGATTTAGAATATCAGGTAATTTGCACTTTTGCCCTATTTTCTACATGTTAATTTTTTAAAATATATTTGTATTGATATCAGAGAGGAAGTGAGCGACAAACATCCCTGATCCATCAGCTGCCTCTTGCACACACACACACACACACACACACACCCTCAACTGGCGATCCAGGCAGCAACCCAGGCATGTGCCCTTGATCACAACTGAACTCAGGACCCTTCAGTCCTCAGGCTGACGCTCTATCCACTGAGCCAAACCAGTTAGGGCTGAGCAGAGCTTCTTGAATTTTTTTCCCCCCCTTGATCGAGGTTATGGTTGCATGAGTGAGTTTGCCTTGTGAAAATGTAGAGATGAGCCCATAGAATTTGTATACTCTTCTGTATGTATATACTTCTTCAATAAGTACATATATTTTTTATAAAATGCTACAATGAAACAAGTTTTTGCAAGCACAGGTGCATGTGGTTTACAGATGCCCCCCTTTAGTCAATTATTACCTTTATTTCTAGGTGATACGGTAATTGTCTTCTTTCACAAGCACAAATTGAGACTCAGAAAGAGGTAACAAGGTTCCACAAGACATTCAAGAGCCTAGTGGAAGAGTACATCCTAACTAGGGCAAGCCAGAGGGCCTAAGAAATTAGCTCCAGGCCAGGCCAATATCACGATAATAAATTGCCTTGAGATTTAACGTGCAATTTGTGGCAATTTTAAAATAGGCTCACACCTTCTTTTAGCGCTTCTCCCGTATAAAGGTGGGGTCTAAGTCCCCTCCCTCCCCTTGAACATAGGCCAGTCCTGGTGACTCCTAGCTGAAGAACACAATGTGGCACCAAAGACACTGCGTGATCTTTTTTAAAATATATATATATTTTTTTATTGATTTTTTACAGAGAGGAAGAGAGGGGAATAGAGAGTTAGAAACATCGATGAGAGAGAATCATCGATCAGCTGCCTCTTGCACACCCCCTACTGGGGATGTGCCGCATCCAAAGTACATGCCCTTGACCAGAATGGAACCCAGGACCTTTCAGTCCGCAGGCCGACGCTCTATCCACTGAGCCAAACCGGTTTCGGCTACACTGCGTGATCTTGAGGTGAGGTTCGAAAAGAAAACTCAGCGACTGTCTGATGCTTTCGTTCTCTCTGGATACTTACCCTCGGAATCCAGCCACCATCTTGCCACAGAGAAAGGCCATGTGGCAGTGTTTCAGCCATTCCAAAGGTCCCAGCTGACAGCCCCCGTCAACCATCAAACATAAGAGCCACTAGGTCAGTGGTCGGCAAACTCATTAGTCACAGAGCCAAATATCAACAGGACGATTGAAATTTCTTTTGCGAGCCAAATTTTTTAAACTTAAACTATATAGATAGGTACATCATAATTAACTCAATTAGGGTACTCCTAAGCTGGCCTTTGCTAAAAACTCAAGAGGCCAAAGAGCCACATGTGGCTCGCGTGCCACAGTTTGCTGACCACTGCTCTAGGTGATCCTAGCCCCCAGCCTTCCACCACCACAGCCGATTCTCTGGCGCAGAGACCAGCTGTCCCAGACAAAACCACCCAAAAAGCAGATTGGAGTGCAAAATACATGTGCAATGAAGCCACCGGTTTGGGGTAGTTCATTACACAGTAATAGATAACAGGCACAGTGTTTTTAATATGCCTAATTCCCACTACCAGCTTAAAAAGGAGATACTACTCGGCCAGTGTGGCCCAGTGGTTGAGCACTGACCCAAGAGGGAGAGAGAGAGGGGAAGAGAGAAAAACATCTATGTGAGACACATTGATTGGTTGCCTGGCACATGCACCCCAACAGGGGCGGGGATCTAACCTGCAACTTAGGTACCTGCTCTTGACCCCTTCTGACTGGAATGAACCTAGACCCTTGATTCGTTACCAATGCTCTAACCAATGTACAACACCCGTGGATAGAGAGTGTTGGCCTGCGGACTGAAGGGTCCCAGGTTCAATTCCGGTCAGGGGCATGTACCTTGATTGGGGGCACATCCCCAATGGGGGGTGTGCAGGAGGCAGCTGGTCAATGTTTCTTTCTCATCGATGTTTCTATCTCTCTCCCTTCCTCTCTGTAAAAAAATCAACAAAATGCATATTTTTTTAAAAGACCACTGATTAAAAAAAATTTTTTTTTTTTAATAATTAAAACGACCATTGTTTGAGCACCTATAATGTGTCTCTGCATAGGCTTAAAAAACACACAGCAGCTTTACGGGGATTGTACAAGGCCTTTTGCCCACCTTATCCTATTTAATCTAGACAACAGCGATGTGGAGTGAGTTATCATCATCCCAATTTGACAGACGAGAAAACCAAGGCTAAGAATGAATGAATTAATGAATGAATAAATAAATAAATAAATATCCTAATTCACCGCAGTCTATAGGGAGGCAAATTCGGCCCATTTGCAAATGCTCCCCTCTGCCTCTTGCTTGCAGAGAAAATATAATTTGTAAGAAACACATGGTTGTTTCGTTATTATTAAAAACGTTTGCATCCCGCCGAAACCGGTTTGGCTCGGAAAGGTCCCAGGTTCGATTCCGGTCAGGGGCATGTACCTTGGTTGCGGGCACATCCCCAGTGGGGGCTGTGCAGGAGGCAGCTGGTCGATGTTTCTCTCTCATCGACGTTTCTAGCTATCTCTCTCCCTTCCTCTCTGTAAAAAAATCAATAAAAAACATTAAAAAACAAAAAAAAAACAAAAAAAAAACCAAAAAACGTTTGCATCCCAATTTTCTCTGTTGCCAAGATTCATGAGAAGAAAACTTAGTGATCAGTGTCCATGCCCTTGATGTCTCAGGAAAGTTAAGCTCCAAGAAAGTAGGTCCCTTAAAAAAAAAAACCAAAAAAAAAACCCATCCACACCTATGTGTCATTTCACACAAATCCTGGGCGGTGCGCCGGGGCAGAAACAGGAGCTGGCGCTCATCCTGCCGAGCAGGCTCCCCGGTGACCGCTCCTCCCCGCACAGCCGCTCCCCCCGCGGCCCACACGGTGGGGAAACGGTATTCGCATCTCGGTGTCCCCTTCAGAGTGCCCGCACTCGGTGCTGAGCGTTGGACGCTCATTTTCACCCAAACACACTCGCACTTCCCCTTCCTGGGCAGACTTCAGGTTATGGGCGGAAAGAAAAAAAAAAAAAAAAAACACGTTTCAATGAATTTGTCAGTCGCCTTCCGCTCCATCAAAAGCAAGCGCGGCCCGCCTGCCTAGTAAGACAGCAACGCCAAGTAATTTCGCTTATTCCTCCGGAATGTTTATAGAGAAACCATTTTAAAAAAAAGAACGGGACTCAGAGAAGGCAGCTTCGCGCCCCAGATCACAGCACTAGAAAGAGCTGGGGTTCGAGCCCACACCCCGAAAGGCTCAAACACCCCAGCCAGGCAGGCTCGCCTGACTCGGATGATCCCCTCCGCCTGAGCCCCACGGTTCGCCCGCGGGCCCCGGCCCCCCGCCCCCCGAGGAGAGCACCCCAGCGGGGGTCGCGGGCTCCTCACACCGCGCGTCCCGCTCCTCCCCGCCCCGAAGCGCGCGTGGGAACCCGGCGTTCCCCCAGGGGCTGCCCACGAAGGCCGCCTGCGCGCACCGGGGCGGGCGGACGCCCCCTCCGGCCGGGCCTCCCCGCCCCCGCCGCCACCTCCACCCGCCGCCTCCACCTCTTCGCCTCCGAGCGCTCGCGGGAGCCCGCACCCCGGAAGCGCGCTCCGAAGGCCCCCCTTTTCGGCCCGGCACCGCCGCGGCCACCTCACATCCGGGCTCGCGGCGGCGGGGCGGCGCCGCGCTCGGTGCGTGGAGGGAGTTATTAAGAGGGCGGGGGCCGGCGGAGGGCGGAGGGCCGGGCCGCGGTTACGGCGGCTGAAGGGAGACAGCCCGGACGGGTGGGGGGGGCGAGAGCGAAGGCCGCGTTGAGGAGCGCTGGGACCCGCGCGGGCGGCGGCGAGGGGAGCGGCGGCCGAGGGGAAGGGCCTCCGGGCGGCGGAGGCGCCGAGTAAGAGCCGGGCGGCGGCGGCGGCGGGGACGGGCGCCGGGGCCCGCGGAGAAGGGGCGCGGGCGCGCCGCTCCCAGGGTCGCGTGCGTTAGCGCGAACGCCGGGGCGCGCGCGGGGGGCGGGCGGGCGGGGGTTCGGAGGGAGCCAGCCGGGCGGCCCCGCGGGCGGGCGGGCGGGCTGGTTGGGCCGGAGCCGCCGGGCCTGTGCCGGCTCCGCTCGGGGCGCCCCGGCTGGGGGTTCGGTCTCCCCCGTTCCCTCCGGCCCGCCTCCTCTCGTGAGTACAGTCCCCGCCCTTCCTCCGAAGGAGGCCGCTGGCCGGGGCCTGCGCGAGAGGCCGGGGGTTGGGGTCGCGGCCGGGGGGACGCCGAGTTTGGGAGCCGAAGCCGGCGCTCGCCTGACATGGCCACAGGTGCGGCTGGCGGCGGGGCGAGGGGCGCTCGGGCTCCGTCCCCGGTCCCCGGCCCCCGGCGAACGAGGGGCAGCTGGCGCCGTCCATTGGCAAGTGACAGGCACTTGACTACACACCCGACTTCCCGTATCCCCCGGCCCCGGCCCCTGTCCTACCTGCCCCCGCTCCGGGAAACTTCCCCGCGGTTCCGTGTCCGGTCTCCACGAGTAGCAGCCGCGAATCTTGGTTCCTGTTTGTCGTGAAGCAGCTGAAAGGCTGTCCCCACGACATGGGCACCTTCCCCTGCTGGGTTCCTCACCCTTTTGATAGTCTAGGGCACTTGATTCGCTGGAAGAGACAACCAAGGACCGGGGGTGCCATTTACAACGGGGCTCTGGTTTATAGCACAGTGGTTGGGTGAAGGTTTGTTTCTTAATGGTAGTCATGTTGAGAGGGGGGGAAAGTTTCCGTTTCTTAAAGAGTCAAGACTTTCTGGAACTGTATTGTTCTCAGAGACAGTTTTGTGCTCATTTCTCTTCCAGGTGCAAAGAATCGTAGACCCAGGAGCCATGGATAGGAGTGTGGGTGACATAGAAAACGGAGATGCTTTCCTTGACTTGAAGAAGCAGCTGGCCTCCAAATCCCCCCATCGCTATACAAAAGTAGGCTCTGTTACCAATGAAATAGTGTTTCTCTTTAAAGGTGGGGAGGTTGGTAACATTGTGTAGGTATCTCATTGCGTTATCTCAAGTGGTGGTGTCCTTCTGATTGACTACATGGACGAAACAAATGTTAACTAAAAAGCATAGCTTTGAACTTTTTTTCTGAAAGTGTGAATACCCAGAGTTTAAACTAGAAGGCGCTACTAAGTAGCTTTCAGGTGAAAGGAATGTTGGCTCAGATCCCATATGAATTTGTGGACCAGTCCGGATATGGTGGCACACACACATTCTGTAACTGCTGGTATGTTGTTGACTTAGAGGAAGAACTGCATCTCTGAGATGCCTCACAAAACCAGTGTCCTGTGTTTTCATGCTTTCTTAAGAGGCTAACACCCCAAAGGAATGCATTCTGGGTGCTTGGCTGGAGTAACCAGATTTTCAGTTATTTTTTGGTTCCTGTCACAAATTGAATATGGACTCACAGAAGGAAGACTTCAGTGATATTTCCCCTAGCTGAGAAATCATGATTTTAAACTGCTTTTGCCAGGGGTGGGAGTGGGGGTGCAAAACACCCCAATGTCGTATTCTTATTGAAGCTATTGTTTCCCTCAGGATCAGTGTTGGTTATTGAATGTTTCTGAAGAGGTTGACAGGACTGGGTGCGCTGTGGATTCATTCCTGGTTCCCTGCACTGTGTTGGGATTGGGACTGCTGACAGAACGGGTTATGTCCTAGTTGGGTCCATAGCTATGCTTTCTTACTACGGACCCAGTCGAGGACTCTGAGGTGGTTATTGTCCCTGGCTTGCTAGGGTACCGATTGGTTAATATTTTAAAGTGCAGCCTTGTTTGTGTACTTTTGTCGCTACTCTTACCTGCCTGATAAAGTATCGAATGCTGTCAAGTAATATTCATTTTTAGCATTTAGAAAACCTCTCTAGAGGGAGAAAAAATGTCTTCAAGTGTGAAAGAGTTCTTGGTTAATTGCTGTCTTACTGCAGTCTGTTTAGCATAACAGAGTTGATAGAGAGCATTTTACTTCATCCAGGTTTGGTCCTCCCTAATGTAGTTCCTCTCAAACCTGAGGGTGCTTGTTGAATAGTGTTCACAACTTAAATTCATTACCTAAAATGTTGACAGGTGAATTTTGGGTAGAGAAAAGCTTATTAATTGAAGGGAAACTTTTATAAACTTCTGTGATTTCAATTCTGCCAGAACTTTTTGAATAAAGTTCTGACCGGTAGTCTACTTGTAGAGTACTGACACTTTCATAGGCTGACCTGAGGCTGGCGTATGTATTTCATCTTAATGTTTATCCATCTTGATGGTTAAGTCATTTTTAGAAAGTTATTATTGGTTTCTCTTGGGGTAGAGGGTATGTATGTCTACAGTAAATAAAAAGCTCATTAAAGCCCTTTTTTTATAGTCCAACCTCGATATTCTGTACCTAAAATGGTTAAGAAAAGCATTTAAGTGAACAATAGTGGAGCTTATATTTAATACTCTCTTCTACCAAATTTAGTTGAAAATAGGCTTACTTTCCATTCCATTCAAGAGGATTTAGTTAATGGCACCTTCAGGATTATGTTTAGGCAAAGTTAGGGTAGTGTTATCTTATATATGTTACTCAACACTAGCAATTAACTAAACTTTTCTTCTTTTGAAGAAAGCTTAAAGCAATCCTGAGTTCTGAGTACCATAATAAATGGTCTATTAGTTCCATAACTGGAATCGCATTTGAGCTCACCTATTCTTTATCAACATACAGAGATCAAACCATTAGAATGAGTAAAGCATTTAGTAGTACTTCTGCCACTTCCTGTCCATGTGCTGGAAAGTTTAGCAGTAGAAGGAAACTGTCCTCAGTGATTTTCATAAGTGATGTATTTTGTGAATACTTTTGTAAACGTGGGAATTTTACTACAAGGTCAAAAAATATAAAACACATTGGCCAGATGAGAGGCTTCTTAACCTTTGACCCTTCGTAGTTTAGCATTCAGTTGTTTTTATGGGAAAACATGAATAGTCTGTTCAGAATTTGAGGGCTTTTTTTTTTTTTTTCTCATGAAGGTAAGGGGTCCAGATGTTTGGCTAAGTGCTTTTAAGGGTAACATTCCAGAGTTTCCTTGTGTCCCAGAATCACTTGTGAACCTTGTGAAGTGTGAATTCTGATGTTAGGTCAGAGGTGGGCTTGAAAATTCAGTTTTTAACCAGCTCCCAGGTTAAACACTGCTGGTCCACTGACCTTACTTTGAGTGGGTAGGCTCTAGTGGTCTTGAACAAACCGAGGTCTGGTGTGGATGTTGTCAGGCAACTCAGATGCGTTGTTGCTCCTGTTTCAGTTGGTGTCCATTGTGCTTTCATGAATATCTCAGGAACTGAAGTTAGACTCACATTGGGTACTTTCAGACCTACCCCTAAGTCTCAGGGATGATTAATGAAGACGGTTATAAGTGGATTTTTCAGATGCACCTGTTGTCCTGAGGGATTTGAGCCCTTCATTTATAAACAATAGCAGTCCATTTTGCCAGGTCAGGTTACTAAGATCAAAAGCTGTGTTTCCGTAGTATTTAAATGTGCGTTTATAAATTGGTTGGGTTATGTTGAGAGACTTTTGGAGGTTATAGAGTGGGTCTCACCTCAAAGTCATGGATTAAAGTGGTTTAGACGAGCAGTCGCCAACTGGTGGTCCATGAGGTCCAAAAGGTTGGCGACCACTGGTTTAGACAGTGGTTCTCACAGCGTGGTATTTGAACTAGCACTTAGCGTCATCTGGTAACTTGTTAGGAATATAAAATCTCAAGTCCCATCCCAAAGGTATTGAGTCAAACTCTAGGGCTAAGGCCTAGTCACTAGCATTTAACAAGTCTTTCAGGGAATTCTGACTCTGATGCTAATTTGAGGACCATTGGTTTAGGGCAGTGGGCAAACTCATTAGTCAACAGAGCCAAATATCAGCAGTGCAACGATTGAAATTTCTTTTGAGAGCCAAATTTTTTAAACTTAAACTTCTTCTAATGCCACTTCTACAAAATAGACTCGCCTAGGCCGTGGTATTTTGTGGAAGAGCCACACTCAAGTGGCCAAGAGCCGCATGTGGCTTGAGAGCTGCAGTTTGCCAATTATGGGTTTAGAAAACAGAGGAGATAGTGATGTGTAATAGTGAAGAAACTTTGGGACCCATTCAGTTTTTCTTACCTTCATCAGAGGTCCTTATTTACCAGTTCTTAAGGTCTAGCGCTTGCTATTCTGTTAGTGATACCATCTTCTGCTTGAAATATAAACTAGAAATGCTTTGGACTGTCCCATTACTCAGATCCATGTGTTTTTTCTTCAAGTGAACAGACTGATCTTAGACCATAGAGTGCATACTCAGTGCTTTCCTCCTTTGCTCTTTATCTTCCCACTGACTCCTGTCAGGGGACAGGAAATAAAAACAGAGGACACTCAGAAAATTCATCTTGGTAGTGACCAGTGTTAAGCATGTTAAATATAAAAGGTAGGTGTTGGATTATCTGAGCTTAATTCCGCACCATTTTAGCCATCAGTGTCTATAAGGGATCTTTAAAGGATCTCTCTCATTTATGGCTGATGGGTAATGGGTCCCAGTGGTGCAGCCATGTTTATGTCTTCACTTTAAAATTGTTAAGAAAGTAAACAAATGAAGTGGACTGATTTGAGTAATCCTTCTAGCCTTCTTGGAGAAAATTAGTTGCAAGACTTGAAGTCAGCAAGCTTCTGCGAAGAAAATAGTAACTGATTTAAACCCTAAGTTGAAATCAATAGTCAGGTGGTTGGTTTTTCTTGTACAAAGGTCTCATTTGATAACGTCAGGGTTGTTGACGGAATACTAAAGCCTAGCTACTCAAAGTATGGCCATAGGTTTCTCTCATAAACTGGATTGAATGGTAATCTTTAACAGGTGGCATTTCAGTGGCACACTTAATAGTTGCAAACTCCTTAAGCTTGTGTAAAAATAGGGCTGCCTGTTTATATCGAAGAAAGCAGAATTGTGGTATGAAAGTCATGATAGCCCTGGCCAGTAGCTCAGTGGATTAGTGTTGTCCTGATACACCAACCTTGCAGATTCAATCCCTGGTCAGGACACAAAAGAATCAACCAACCGTATGTAATTTGTAATTTTCCCCCTTATTTTGGGGGTCTTTTTGCTTTTTTTTTTTTCTTCCTTCTTTTTGCTTTCTTAATAGTAATTTTAAACACAAAAGTTTCTAAATTTGAAGTCCATTTAAAAATCTGTCTCCTTATAAATTGGCACCTGGTGCATTTAGGAGTGGTCACATCAGCAAGAGGTTTCAGGTTGGCCTGATGCGGCCAGGCCTTGAGGAGCATTCGGTGTGTGGGATATATGATTGGACAGTGATTGTGAGAGAATGTGTCTTAGCTAGAAACTGATCACTGTTAGATTATTTGCCGGTTTTGCTTGAGCTTCTTGTAAGAACCTTGAACTGACTCCAGTCCTTTGGGGAATAAGTCGGGTATAAATAAATAGGAGCTGTTAAAATGCTTAAGGTAAACAAAAATAGGCAAAAGTGTGTGAAATATTATTCAAAATCACCTTTTGATTTCTCTTTGTAGGAGGAGCTCTTGGATATAAAAGAACGCCCTCATTCCAAACAAAGGCCTTCATGCCTCTCTGAAAAATATGACAGGTGTGTGGAGGGGCGCAGCTGTCTGTCTGGGGGAGGGGAGGTCCTTTCTGCAGAAGATGGAAGGGCAGGGTTCAGGCACTCGCCTCAGGTGTCCCTGGTGGTGATGGCAGAGCTAGAATTCGGTCCCAGATCATTGGGCTCCGAAGCTGCTGTGCACACTGTACCACCTTGTCACCCCATCGTTAGAGGGGGAACAAAATAAAAACCATACCACATGTTTTAGGCTCTTACTAGGAAGAGCTTATGGGGAAAACAGACTATGAATAGAAATTCTGGGAAAAGACCCACTCAGCATTCTAGAAACTACTTCTAGGGAGAGGATTAGGGGTTTTCCTTCGTACTAATCTTTTATAAGCGGAGAAATCATATTTATGGAGCCATATTCTTTGTGTAGAACAGGCATAATTACTATAGTCCATATGCTCCCCAACATTTGTGATCTGAATATTTCATTTATGCACAAACCACGCTATTGGTATTACATGAACAACAACGAAGTATTACTGAATTAATAGTTGCTTTTGTTTTCATCTTAAAATAGATAACCATTTTAAGTCATTTTTTATGGCAATCATGATGTTTTATATTGGAAAGGGATGTGCTAACTGTCGTGCCCTTTGACTTGTAGTGATGGTGTCTGGGACCCTGAGAAGTGGCATGCCTCTCTGTACCCAGCTTCAGGGAGGAGCTCCCCAGTCGAAAGTGTGAAAAAGGAGTTGGATACAGACCGGCCTTCCCTGGTGCGCAGGATAGTAGGTGAGCACGCAGTCATTCGGAAGCGGGGGCAGCAATTTTGGAGACAGTGCTGTTTGCTGCATTCTTAGCTGTGAGAGCTTTGTACAATGAGGTAATGAAAGTGTCATTACCAGGAAATGATTTCTAATTGAATTTTTCCTGATTAGCAGAGTAAAATCATAGCCTTCCTTGTAGCAGCAGTGGCAAGCAGACATATTAGGCTATGTGCTTTTGAATGAAAAATACCAATGTCATTCATTGACATACATAACTGAGTCAGGTATGGCAGGGAGCATAAAGCTGTGCTGAAAATATGATCTTTATATTTAGATCTATTACCCATTTTGAATTAATTTTTGTATGTGAGACCAGGTATGGATTCGAGTTCACTAGTTTGTGTGTAGATATTCAACTGTTAATACTATTTGCTGAAAAGATACTTAACTTTTTAAGTAATTTTTTCAAATGCTGACACCTATAACTTATTAGTTGACAAAACATTTGCTGGTCATTGCATAGATATGGACATAGTCAAAGGGATTATGGAAACTGATCTGGGGAAATCATTTATGATGAAATAACATTTATTGCTACTAAAGATAAAAAAGCAAAAGGCTGCCTTACGTAAATATGTCATGTACATGTTCCTGGGTAACTGTGCGAGTGGTGACTCTTCTCAGCAGTCCCACCACCACCGTCATGAGCATCCCATAGCGGAGGGACGGCCATGCTGGTTAGCTTACCTCTTTGTTTCTGACCTCTCTCCAGACCCACGAGAGCGCCTGAAAGAAGACGACTTAGATGTTGTTCTCAGCCCCCAGAGGCGAAGCTTTGGAGGGGGTTGCCACGTCACGGCCGCTGTTAGCTCCCGGCGCTCAGGGAGCCCATTGGAGAAGGACAGTGATGGCCTTCGCCTGATTGGAGGACGAAGAATTGGCAGCGGGAGGATAATCTCTGCCAGGAACTTTGAGAAGGACCACCGTCTTAGCGATAAGGACCTGCGGGACTTGAGAGACAGAGACCGAGAGAGGGACTACAAGGACAAGCGTTTCCGGGTTTGTCTTCTCAGTTACTTGGCACCTTGTGTACTGAGGGACACAGCGGTCACCTCATTTGTTCCAGGTTACTTTGAGATCCTGTGTGAACACGGCTCATTCTTAAACCAGATAGGGAGGAATGGGTGGGGCAAAGAGGGGCTTCAAGTCTACATCATAGTATCTTCATTGCACTGTCGAGTATTACTTAATTCATCAAGGCCTTGATTGAGATAGAAATGCCTTAACTCGAATTTTCTTTTTTATCTGCATTATGTACTTTCCAGAGGGAGTTTGGGGATAGTAAGCGTGTCTTTGGTGAGCGTAGAAGAAACGATTCCTACACAGAAGAAGAACCAGAATGGTTCTCAGCTGGACCCACAAGTCAGTCTGAAACCATTGAGCTGATTGGCTTTGATGATAAGATCCTGGAAGAAGACCACAAGGGGAGAAAAAGAACAAGGCGACGGACAGCCTCTGTGAAGGAAGGTCAGCAAAAACGGGAGGGGAGCTCACTGTTATAAAATGCGATGTGCTTATAATTGGCTTAATTATGCACTTAGGAATGCATTTAATAAGAGTTAGCAAGTTCTAAACAGAAAGTCCTCACCCTATCCTGCTAAGAGCACTGTGCACACAAAAGGATTCCCAGAGATAAGACACATGTGGTAGACATAATTGGGTCTCATTTATTGAGCATACTATATATCACACAGAGTGGTAAGCATTTGTCTATATAATCCTGCTTCCAACAGTCCTGTGAGGTAGGTGCCTTTATGCCCATCTTGTAAGCGAGCAATTGATGGCAAAGGGGGCCTCAGAGACTTGTCTCTGAGGAAGAAAGGAGCGAAGCTGGGAGTGAACAGGATGGACGCTGTTACACTTTGTTCCCCAGGGCAACGCAGGAAACGGATAGATAACTTGGGAGACTTTGTCCTTAGTTACTTTTCCTAGGTCCCTGGAGGTCCCTGACTTTTGAGTTGATCATAAATGGCCAGTTGTGTTTGTCTGCTAGTGCATATTCCTCCTCATACAGACTCTCAGTAGTCAGGCCCAGTTTGCTTTCCACAGAGCTTAAAGCTGTACACAGTCCTGGCTGGTGTGGCTCAGTGGTTAAAAGCATCAGCCCAGCCGAGACCGGTTTGGCTCAGTGGATAGAGCGTTGGTCTCCGGACTGAAAGGTCCCGGGTTCGATTCCAGTCAAAGGCATGTACCTTGGTTGCGGGCACATCCCCGATGGGGGTGGTGCAAGAGGCAGCTGATCGATGATTCTCATCAATATTTCTAACTCTGTAGCCCTCTCTCTTCCTCTCTATAAAAAATCAATAAAATATATATATTTAAAAAAAAGCATCAGCCCACATACTGAGGTGTCATAGGTTCAATTCCTGGTCAAGGACATGTACCTGATTTGCAGGTTTGACTCCCCCACCCTACCAGAACATCTAAGAGAGGCAACTAATCGATGTGCCTCTCATCCGTTTCTCTCTCTGTGTCTCCCTCTCCCTCTCCCTCCCTGCCACTCTCCCTTAAAAAAAAAAAAAAAAAAAGAATTTCTGGGACCAACAATTACCTGATCATATGCTACCTTATCATGTGACCTGACCAGTAAGATGCAACTTTGTTATGTGACCTATATTTAGGGTGTCCCAAAGAAATGTGTACACCACTTTGAATAATTATAAAGGGAGTATTTATTAACATATATTTCATTTTCAAAATTGAGCTATCGGCTGTCTACATTTTTTTGGGACACCCTGTGTTTATGGTTCAAGACAGCGCATTCATACTAGAGGACTATTGTGTTGGCTGTGGTCATTTTTTCAAATTTGGCACCCTAAGGGCGGTCGTTGCCCCTGACTGAATAGTCAGGTATTAAAAATTCTTGCGGCACACTGTGGGAGACTTGAAGAATGGGCAGAGGGGGAACCACAATTCTTCCATAAGAAGAGAACTGTTTTTCTACTGAAAACGCTGTACTGTAACAAGTCTGCTTTTAAAGTCACCTGTGGCTCTTCTGCATGTGTGATGATGGCTGAGGCCACAGACTAAGTCTGCAGCAATGAGCTTGATCAGACTGCTTTTGTCCTGGTTTTGCTTTTAGGCATAGTCGAATGCAATGGAGGAGTGGCCGAAGAAGACGAGGTGGAGGTCATCCTTGCACAGGAGCCTGCTGCAGATCAGGAAGTGCCGAGGGATGCCGTCTTGCCCGAGCAGTCCCCAGGAGAATTTGACTTTAACGAGTTCTTTAACCTTGATAAGGTGCCATGCTTAGCTTCGGTGAGTGTAGCAGCACACTTATGAAATGGAGGGAGCAACTCCATTAAATATGGTTAAATTTGACCTATGTCTTTAACATACGTCCTTTTGAGGTATTGTTTTTGTCAGAGGCCCTGGGGGGTTTTAGGCTTTTATTTATTTTTTGTTTACCTAAATCTTCACCCAAGGGTATGTTTCTGATGAAAAATCAGGTGTCAGCCTTATGGGAGCTCCTTTGTAGGTAACAGTATACTTTTCTCTTGCTGCCTTTTAAGATTCTCTCTTGGTTGTTAATTTTTGCTGTTTTAATTATGATGTGTCTGGGCGTGTGCTTGTTTGGATTCTTCTTGCTTAGGGTTCTCTGTGCCTCCTGAACTTGTGTGACTTTTTCCTTTACTGGGCTAGGGAAGTTTTCTGCCATTTCTTCAAACACGTTCTCTATCCCTCTCTCGCTTTTTGCCTCTTTGGCACACTTAGCGGGAGGCACTACCCTTAGTGCATCCCAGCTTGCTCTGTGGTAAAAATGACAGACCAAATAAACTCTCAAGCATTCTTCTCAGGTTTAAAATGCTTTTAGTTTCTTGTAATTGGCATTTCCAGTAAATGTGTATAAAAGTAACTTTGTTTTATGTTTTAGCTGTAATAAAATTTAGCTTCTCTAAGTGAAACAAAGTTGGTAGATGGTCAAAATATACAAATGACTTTCTCAACACTTACTGTCATATCTTTAGAAAATGTCCAGAAGCTTTATATTCAGGTCCTTTGCTTTTCATATTCCTTCTGTATATCTTCTGACTTTTTTCCTATACAGTATGATCAGAGGAAATAAAAGGATTAAAATGAAAAGCCATTTTTGCTATTTTTAATATAGCAAAACTCTTTTCAACATTAAACTGTTTTTAATAGCTGTAGCTTTTAGTTACTTTTTAAATAATTCCTATTTATCACTAAGGTGATTGTATTTTGGATAAGATTCTCTATTTTTTACAGTGCCACATCACTCACAATGCTTCTCTTATGCTATAATTATTGAAGTGCACGTAAAAGTCAGCATTATTTAAATGAGTCTACAAGTGGAATGTGATTGAAACTATGAATACCTCAGAAAATAGAAGTACCACAGATAATAATCAAATTAGTGTCTTGAATTAAAATCCCTTTTCTTAGGTGAAAGGAGTGTTTTGTGGCTTAGTTTGGGTATGTGTTATGAGAAAATTCTTACAGATAAGAATAAAAGAATAGCTGAAACCGGTTTGGCTCAGTGGTAGAGCATCGGTCTGCAAACTGAAAGGTCCCAGGTTCGATTCCAGTCAAGGGCATGTTCCTTGGTTGCGGGCACATCCCCAGTAGGGGGTGTGCAAGAGGCAGCTGGTCAATGTTTCTCTCTCATCAACGTTTCTAGCTCTCTATCCCTCTCTCCTCCTCTCTGTAAAAAATCAATAAAATATATTTTTAAAAAATAATAATAAATAAAAGAATAAATCTTAACTTCCACTGCTGAACTTTGGAAACTAGGGGTTCTAGACTTCAGATAAAAGAGTCACTAACTCTGTCATCCATGTACCAGTTTGGGGGGAAATGTGTTTTTTTGTTTATTGGTATAGAAGTAAAAGTTTATGCCTACTTTCAAGGATATGCCTCGTTTTTGGATTGACATTTGCTTTATCTTTTCTAAATGTTGATGAGAATACTATACTGCATAAAGATCAACTTTGGTATTTAACTGGATTTATTTATAGGGTACAGTTGAAAAATTTATTTTTAAAAAATGTTTAAATCTGTGTTTCAAGAAGGGCTGGTAATAGAAATTACTGTTATGAAATAGTGTTGAAAAAAATATTTCTGATCATTGTGCATCATTTAGTTGGCCTTATTATTAAGCCAGAAACCATGGAAGTTGGATTTAAAGTAAAACAAACACCTGAAAACTCCTCGTTAAGTTCAAAAGATGTTAGAGATGCATTAAAAGTTAATCTTTCACATTCTGATATTTTCTAAACTTTGACTTGGAATTGTGATCTATGAGCTCTACTTTTTAGCTTTTGGCTTGTGAAATTACCAGCATTGAACTTTATGATGTTCATTACATCCATGGGACTGTTTGCAGCAAGGATTTTCTTTCATCGGCTGTTCATATATGATATTTAGTTGAAGGCCACTCCTCAGCTTGGCAATGGAATGCTTTACTCTTGGTGCTGATTTTTATTTTGAGACTATGTCCTCCAAAAACATGCAGTAGTTCATGGATTTGTCTAATGAGGCAAAGGATAAAAAACACCATGTCTATGGCACAGTGGTTTTGCTTTATATGCTTAGAAAATACATGGTTGGTTATGCTCAAGTTTGGGTTACTCAGAAATGACCCAGGAGGGAAAGAAAAATGAAAGATGTTCAGAATCCTAAGTTCTGAAGGTGTTTACCTTCAGGTCAGCCACTTCAAAGGAAGTATCAAAGTAAGTGACCCTTTCTTAAAATTTGAAACTTCTTTCCCTTTCACCTAGAAACTATTATCTTAACTCCTTTGTCTTTCCTTTTAGATGATAGAAGACGTTTTGGGAGAAGGGTCAGTCTCTGCCAGTCGATTCAGTAGGTGGTTCTCTAACCCAAGCCGATCAGGAAGCAGATCCAGCAGTCTTGGTTCAACACCACATGAAGAACTGGAGAGACTTGCAGGTAAAATGGCTTCAGATTCTGGCCCTAGACATACACTTAAGCTCTCTCTAATACTGTTCATTGTCTTCATTAGTCAGGGGTCCTTTAGGGTTAAAGAGTCTCTGGATACTGAAAAAGCCTTCAATTTGTGTCCTTTTAACACTATTTGAAGCTGTGTTTCTGTGCTTTATTTGGGTTAATTAATTATGAATATATTTACTTGCATTATTAGGTCTGGAGCAAGCCATCCTCTCTCCTGGACAGAATTCGGGGAATTATTTTGCTCCTATACCATTGGAAGACCATGCTGAAAATAAAGTGGATATTTTAGAAATGCTACAGAAAGCCAAAGTGGATTTAAAACCTCTTCTTTCCAGCCTTTCTGCAAACAAAGAAAAACTTAAAGAGAGCTGTAAGTGTTTATTAGATTCTGCTTTAGGCATCTGAGAAAGCTTGAATGCTCAGTCTTAAGGCAGTTAATGCTATTTCATCAAAAGTCAAATATATGGTGGGTTTTGAACATTCTTCAAAAGAAAAATAATTTATTTATTTTTTTTAATCAAACAATACCACCTCTTTGAGAACCTGGTAGTCAGTGGGTCCTGGGACCTCTATTAACTCTTCTCCCAGTCCTCCTCCCCTGGAGCCCATTTATAACACCAGCGAATGCTGACCGGAGCAGCATGTGGCAGCTCCTCCCATCTTTGTCCCAAACTGCATATTCTTGTGAGGTTATAAGCCTTCAACAGGAAGCCTTAGTGATACAAGAACCGTAGTGCTGCTGATGCTGGGCTAGCGGGGGTTCCTGCCCCTGGTGACAAGTCTCCGGAAGACTGTTACAGAGGTCCTCCGACAGGATGCACAGCAGATCTGGTCAAGTCTTCCAGCTTATGGCCCCCGTTTCCAGCAGAGGCATTCTAGGGCTGGTTTATGCCCTCTCTTACTCAGCACACAATTATGGCCGGTTTCACCTGAGCAACAACGATTTTAAGTGCCTTCAGCCTATTTTTGGTGTCATTCTTTTTTACTTTCACCTTAACCATGGTGGTAGCCAAAGAGAACTCCTACCACATATTCCTTTGCTTGATTTAACCTGGACTTTCTCAACTTTTCAGCACATTCAGGGGTTGTACTTTCAGTGGAAGAAGTAGAAGCAGGGCTCAAGGGCTTGAAGGTGGACCAGCAACTGAAGAATTCAACTCCTTTCATGGCAGAACACTTAGAGGAGACTCTGAGTGCTGTTACCAGCAATCGGCAGCTCAAAAAAGATGGCGATATGACTGCGTTCAACAAGCTAGTGAGCACCATGAAGGCAAGTGGGACTTTGCCTTCTCAGCCCAAAGTCAGTGTAAGTATTTTACACAAACTCCAGCCTTTCCTCCTTTTCCCTCTTTCTGTTCCACTTCCCACAATAAATGGATTTTTAAAAAGGTATTCTGAGTAAGTTGGAAATTTTTTTAGTTGTCATTGGTCCTTCCTGCTTTTGTGTGTTCTTTAATTACTGCTGTGCTATTTGTTACTAGAAAAAGCAGGTTTGTGGTTAATCTACATGTATTGTGGGTGACAGTATAAAGATTGAAAGAGCCATGTAACTTAAGTCATTGCTTAAAAAAAAAAAAAAAAAAATGGTGATGCATATCTTTTTGAACTCCAAAGAAAGTTTTTTGTTTATTCAGCTACCCGTCAGATCTTTTCCACACCTTCTAGTTACTTCCAAATACCTGGGCTTACCTGCTTTCTTGATTAGGCCGCTGGCAGTTGTACGAAACATTGTCAAACAGGATGGATTTTTTTCATGACAGTTGTATTTTGTTAATTTACTAATAGAAAAAGTTGTAACTCTAAACTTGTAAAACACCTTGAGGCATGAAGTTGGGTCACAAGGTGACTGCATATCAGTAAATGCTGGGGTGTAGCACATACTGGAAGCTTATCCTCACACCTTAGAGGGTGGCTCGCAGCCATGGCCTGTGTGTCAGTATTGCTCTCCTTGATGAAAGTGATGAAGGAAGCAGGATAAATCTGAAGAATAAAAATCCATTTGGCTGTATTAGCAAATTTACCAAATTGAGTGTTGCCTCTTGTTTTCTCCTTGTACATTCTTATCTGGGAACTACAAGTTAGCCTGGCAGCAGTAACTGATTCATTGTGCCTTGATCATGGGAAGGGAACTGATTTTTGGTGTTTCGCATATGACCAGCAGTTAGCAATAGAAATTGCCACAGAAATGCCATTGTTTTGGCCTTACTGCTAGGACTGTAAGGTGGCATCTCAGGGAGGTAGGCTTCTTCCTGAGTATCTGACCACACCATGCCAGTTTAGGGGAATACTTCTTGTAAACTGCTTTAGGATTATTTCCACTCAAAGAATTATTAAGATACAAGGGCCAAATTAAAAGATTGCAAATTCTTTTGTTCTCCTTCCTTGTTACCTTTGTGTCTTGGTGACTGTGTCACTTCTTGTACCTTTTTTAGTGTGAGTAAAGAAATGGGAACAGCCGAAACCGGTTTGGCTCAAATGGATAGAGCGTCGGCTTGGGGACTGAAGGGTCCCGGGTTTGATTCCGGTCAAGGGCATGTACCTTGGTTGCGGGCATATCCCCAGTAGGGGATGTGCAAGAGACAGCTGATCGATGACTCTTTCATCGATGTTTCTAACTCTATCTCTCTCCCTTCCTCTCTGTACAAAATCAATAAAATATTTTTTTTTTAAAAAAATGGGAACAGAAAATTCAACAGTTCACCTGATGCTTTTGAGCATTTTGTTTCAGATATGGATACGATTCTAGGGTTTGATAGTAGCACAGGTGACCCTAAATTGTTAGAGGAACTATTTCAGTGTTCTGAAATATATCTAGTTTCACCCAAGGGAAGGAGACTCAAACACCTACTTAAAGGAATAGATTATATAATTCAAGTTGCTAGGCAAAGAGTAACAGAAATTCAACATAACCTAGGAAAGAAAGCAACAAGAAAAATAATGTAATAAGCACACCAGGCATTATCCCAAAATATTGCTTAATTTGCTAAAATCAAGTTTTTAATTACTGTGGCTGTGTGTGATGTATGCTATTTCTGATCTGCCTATGTCTGTTTAGCTTCAATAATGTTCTTTCCTCCTCCAAACATGTTGATTCAATCTAAACTCCATTTCAAATTCATTGTAGGCTCTGTATAGAAAACCATATAGTATAAAGTTGCCTATTTGTTTTTTGTTAGAAGGAATTAAATGACTCTTTAATGTATCTCTTATTAAAATCATCTGCAGAGTCCAATTCCAAAACCGACAATAAAATGTCTGGATACCTTTGGGCTACATGTCATGCCCAACGACACTGCTGTGGGCTTGGCATCTCCACCTACGGGAGGGAAACTGGACCAGAGAAAGCACTTAGGCGTGGGGATGTCCTGAAATGCAGGGAGGTAATGCAAGTTGGATGCAAAACATAACTGCAGCTGCACTAGAAGTGCAAAAAGTGAAGGAATTGACTTTCCCCCTGTATGTGAGACCCATTTGAAACAGCGTGCTTATAAATAATAAAGTTTAAATTTCCTGAAATACGACAATTCGGGCCTGCATGTTACTAGATTTTTAGTATCACCTGGTCTAGAAATCTTGTTACAGTGTAGCAAAGTTGCCTCAAAAACTAAAATCTATAAATTATCCAAACCTTCTTACTAAAGTACTCCCCCTTTCACCATTTCTTTTTTTCTTTGTCTGGTCAGTGTTAGAAACCGTAAATGCACTAGAGTTACTACAGGGAGGAAAGGACCTTGTCTGAGCAGGTCTCTGAGGGGACTCTACATGTACATGGGAAGATTCTTTCTGGTCCCAGATATCCGGGACCTATATGATGAGAGAGTGGAATAGGTTGATTTAAGTTCGTTTTCTGTGACTTTGACGTTATTCTGCTGTTACATGCTGACTCCTGAAGAGTTTTTAAAGCTTTCTTGTCCCCACATAATCTTTAAGTGTGTAAGAAGGTTAAAACCAGTTTTCCTTTGATTTTTTTTTTTTAGCGGAACCTTGAAAGCCATTTGATGTCCCCTGCTGAGATTCCAGGCCAGCCCGCCTCCAAAAACATCCTGCAGGTACTTCCCAAACTTCCCCCAAGGCCTCGGCACCCGAACAGTCCTCTGGACTGGTTTTTGTAGCGGTCCAGCTTCGGGCCTTAGAGAATGATCCGTGCTGCCCTCGCACAAGGTGTCACTGTTGGTCTCAATGTGGGATGGGGAGGTAGCTTAAGAAATGACGAAGCAAGCCCTTGATTTCCAGTTTGCAGATTACAGTTCCTATGGAAATTTAAGTATCTAACCTGCATTGATAGCCCTAACTTACAACAATGTTGCTAACTGCACTTTCAGAGAAATGGGTCACATGTACATTTGACAAGTCCTTCATGGAGTATGAGGGAGATTCATCATTGGCTTCTGAAAAATCAGTCCCTAAGCCACAGCCTCTGACTAGGAGGGAGAACGAGCTGTGTTCACGAGGACTTGACGTTCTGCCTTCTAGGAACTTCTGGGTCCGCCCGTTCAGAGACCTGCTTCTTCCAACCTTCTGAGCGGCCTTATGGGGAGCCTGGAGCCTTCATCTCTACTGGGCCAAAGAGCGCCATCTCCTCCCTTGTCACAGGTGTTTCAAACACGAGCAGCCTCAGCAGACTACCTTCGTCCTCGAATACCATCACCAATTGGTAAATACTCGTGTGTAGATGTCCATCCAAATGTCCATGTTATCGTGTTTTTTTTCCTCTTGAGATTGATCTAAATTGGATCCAGCTCTTTGGTCTTTTTCAATATTTTGGGAATTCAATCCAAAAAAAGTTAATTTGACTTGCTGGGTTTTTGCTCTTGATAGAGGATGTCAGAGTACCGGCTCTTTACCAGCGTAATGAAGTTGGACCACAATCATTTGTGAGGTCTATGGCTCATTCAGACTCTGAAGGGAAGCACTTCCAGACGCTATCTTAGCAGAGCGTTGTGCATCACCTCCAGATGTTCCTGCCACCCTGGACTACTTTAGGCCTTCTGCCAGTCATGTCTGTGAGGGAGTTTTTTGTAATCTTCCCTCCAATTCCAGTCATTCCGTGCTGAGGGGACACAGAAAAGGGACCTCAGCCCAAGAAGTGAGGCCTTCTCAGAGAGATGGTGTTCAGGAGCAGCATGTCCTGTGATAATGCCTCTTTGGTGGACATGTGCTATCTTGACCCTCACTGACACTGTAACTTTTCCAACAGGTTTCTCCCCAGGACCACAGCAGCTACTCGGAGATCCATTCCAAGGCATGCGCAAGCCCATGAGCCCTGTCACGGCCCAGGTCCAGCTGAGCTCTTTCTCAAATGCAATCTATCGCTTGATTTTTACCTTTCTTATTATTCACGGGGTGGAGGGTTAGATTGCTACAATTCTTGGAGGTGGTTTTTAACTATAATTCAGGCTCAACTATATAATTTAAGTAAAGGCTAAAAAATTGGCGAACCGCTGAATCATATATAAATAGTTAAAATCCTCTTTGGTGGATAGCACAATTTAGGTTGCAGCATTTAATTTCAGCTGTTGCTTACAGAGGGTGAAGAGAGACCTTTGCATACAGTTCAGTGGCTGTCCTCATTCTTCTGATCCTCTGCCACTCTGTCCAGCAGATGAGCCAGCTAGAACTGCAGCAGGCGGCAGCTTTGGAGGGGCTGGCCCTGCCCCACGACCTTGCGGTGCAGGCAGCAAACTTCTATCAGCCTGGCTTTGGCAAACCACAGGTGGACAGAACCAGAGATGGATTCAGAAACAGGTAAGTTACTAATCCTACCCTTGTGGGGATTTGCAATTTAATTTTCCTCAGATTAGCAAATTAGTTGCCCACAGTGTAGTTGTAAACACCGATACACTGTACAACACATGGTGAGAATGCCATCTCATCCAGAGATGCAGTAAAGGGAGTAATGACTGCTATCTGCTGCTGGGCATAGGCTTTCGTCCTAATTCTTTTTATATTCTTGATTTTACATTCTAACTTACGAATTAGCTTCTTATTTGCAGTTATGCTATAAAATGATGGAAAGTAAAACTACCTAGCTTCCTATCCACGGCTTCCTTGTTGAGTTTATCAAGCCATCTCTCAATGTAGGTTTGTTGATCAGAGCATTTAATGATTACTGACTTCACTCTCTTCCCATCCTTTCTACTAGTGGCAACAAGTAGTAAAATGGAAGGAATCATATGTTGGGGAGTGGGGTAGTAGCAATCTTGTTTTTATTATAAAACAAAAAACTGCCTTAAGCAAATGTATAAGGCGAACTTCTCTGTTAGCCATCAGCAGCTCTCTGTGCACCTTGGCCCTTTTATGCTCCCATATGTGTCAGCCTTTAAGGACATTTAGTCCTGCCCATACAGTGCTTGGAAATTACCGAGTATTTATGTTTTGATGTGATTCTTAAAAATTGCCATATCTGTGTCTCAGTGTCTTGCTTCAGCTAGCATATAAATGCTGACGCTTTCAGAAAACATTGAGACCAGTAAGTACCCTGTACCTTTGCCTAAATGCATTCTATCTTTAGTAGCCCTCAGCCCAAACAGAGCTCAGGACTAGTCTGTTAAGGCTCAGTCATTGGCTCTCTCTCTACAATATAATGTAGATATCTGATATTCATTGACTTAACTTTCACACGCCTTTGCTATAAAATTACTGTGCTTTAAAGATACAGAAACTTAAGTTGTTTAAGTATAACTTGCTTGAAACTATAGTGTCAGTGGAGCCTTCATGTTTTAGATCAAATGTCACCCTCCCGGGCCTTCCCTAAACACCGTGTTACACTGTGCCTCCCAACAAACACGACTTTCTCCTCTTGCTTTGTTTACTGTACTTACCACCTTCTAGCATACTATTTTTAAAATATATCTTTATTGATTTCAGAGAAGAAGGGGGAGATGGGAACATCAGTGATGAGGAAATCACTGATTGGCTGCCTCCTACATATCCACACAGGGGATCAAGCCCACATATTCCCTGACATGGAATTCAACCGTGACCACCTGATTCATAGGTCAATGCTCAACCACTGAGCCACACTAGCCGGGCTCTAGCATGCTATTTAATTTCTTTTCTGTGTCCCTGCCCATAGTAACCCCCTCTGTACTCTCAATAAGAATGTAATGAGACCAAAGTTTGTTTTGTTTACTACTGTATCCCTAGCACTTACAATAGTGTCTAGCATATAGTAGGTGCTCAAGTATATTTGTCAGAAGGAATCAACCAGTTATACCTTATGCAGAATCACCTGATTTGGGGTTTACAGCTTAATCACTCAGAATACTATTAATCTGTCCCCTCATTGCCATGATCAGAGTCTCAGTATGGCAGCAGTAGGGCTTACCTGGAAGAGACTGGAAAGAGGAAAGAAGTCATGGCTTAGGATTCCCATTTGCTTGTGATGCAGAAAACTTCAGAAGCAGGCTGTACATGGGCTTGGGCCTTGGTGGTACTGGGTCTGACCAGCCCGAACTGCAGTGGAGCTTCTATTAGCCAGTGAGCTCACACATTCATTCCTCTCTCAGCCTATTTTTATCTTCAACTGTTTCCGTTTTTCTTCCAAATTAAGGCAGAATGAGTAGAATGTCTCCAGATAGAATGCAAGTCTGTTCTCTTAAACTTCACTTGGGAGGCCTGGGATCAGCCTTGTGTAGACCAGGAGTGGTAGGGAATGCTGCATGGAACCAGGTCTTAAAATAGCTGAAACTGTTGGCGCTGCATCTGATTTGAGCCAGTGTCTCAGCATCAGTTCTATGCCAAGCACTGTGCTAGTCAGTGTTGCTCCCTCTCCTCTAGAGCACAGCCTACCCATAAAATGAAACTGCTCGCTAGCCTACTTCATTGGTATAGTCCAAAAATAAACTAAACGTGAGCTGTGGATAACCCACATTTTCAAGGCCTTACCATGTCCCTGTTCCTTCTACCTAAATCCTTGTTCTCATCTCAGCTTCTCATTGGTCACACCCAAGTCAATGCAACTCCTTACCAGTGCAGCTTGTCCAGTCCCTGCAATAGATATCTTATCATTCCTTCTACCCCTCATCCTGCCATGACACCTTGTTGGTACCTACTATCTGAATGCCTTGGTGCATCCTAGGGTAGTAAGCATTTTCCCCACTAGAGGAGAGTTCTTGCAAGGCCTGGGGCCATGTTTCAGTGAGCTTTTGTCTTCCTTCAGAACTTAGCATGTGGTTTTGCATATTTAGACTTCGCAAATGCTTGGGAAGTTGAATTGGATAAGGGAAATGTTGAAGTCCTAGGCTGATCTTTAGTATTTTGTGGGTTTAGGACTCAGAGTTTAAGCAGCTTGGAGCTTACACTGAAACTTGGTTTGTTCACAGGCAACAGCGAGTGACCAAGTCACCAGCACCCGTGCACAGAGGGAGTTCCTCTTCCCCTGCCCCTGCCGCCTCCATCACAAGCATGGTCAGTGGCCTTTGCCTTTGTGAATGATTGTAGGGTTCTCCTTGTTTGGTTGTGCCTGTGTTGTGTCACTGTAACACAGATGTCCTTGAGTGCCTTCCACAGGAATCACTGGTTTAATAGTATTTCATACCTGACTATTGGGTTTTCCCCTTTCAGTCTGTTGGGGTTTTAGTTAAAACCCTTACATTGGGGAAAGTGTGTTTCAGCAAACAGACAAGTACAGGCTGAGCACATAGATGATATGTAGTGTTCAAACAAGTGAACAATAGGAGTGGGAAGGACAGTGCGAAAGGCAGGGGGTGAGGTGGATGGGCTGGTGACCAGGGTCAGGTCATGGGGAGTCCATGGTGAGTTCACAAATTCAGATCCAAATCTCTGAATGAATTAAGACTGGGACTGAGGGGTTTGCTTATTTGTGGAGAGAAGTTTAGTTGCACAGCTGACTCATTGTGCCAGCATTTATTTTTTTTTTAAAGTTTCCTTCCCCACAAATTTTTATCACCTAATTAAAGCTGACAGATGTGGGGAAAACTATCACTCTATGTTCAGGATCCCAAGTAGGTCTTTGTACTAAGCACCTTGAAGGCAGGGTCCAGGAATTTTTCTGTTCATAATTCTTTCCCTCTCCTGCCATCATGGATTTGGGTTGATTAAGAAAAGTTGCCTACATGATAAAGTCATCAAAGTAGAAATATGCAGTGAAGAGATAGGAACAAATGATCCCAAATGGTGAGTTTTAGTAGCTGAGGAGAATAGGAAGATAATTTTGAATGTCCTAGTAGTATACCAAGTCCTTGAATTAGTTTTTTTCTAAGTCATCTGGTTATAATGTTGATGAGATGCTATAGATATAACTCTTGTTTTTATCAACTAGCCTATAGTAAAATTGGCTTCATTATATGTCATTTAGCTCAAAGTCACAGAGCCTGTCAAAAATGTTAAGTGAGGACTTGCTGTATAGAAAAATTTAGGCTCTGAGGTCTTTGAAATGTCCTTTCCTGGCTGGAAGTGTTACTGCTCCTGGGTATACTTTTGGCCATATTCTCCCCACCTCCCAAGCTAATGCCCTTGCTGGGGAAGGACTGCATAGGCAGGTCCCCATCATCTAGTTAAAGCTTTTTGCTTTAACTTCCTTTATGTACAACCAAGTCTAGGTTTTGATGAAAGTGAGTTGAGAGGGAAGATGCACTGGGCCACCATCTATGCCCCATCCTGTGTCTTTACCTCTAGTAGCTAGAGACCACAGCATTGGCTTTCACATGTGGCCAGTAAGGGGACTCTTCAGCTTGCTTAGTTAGTCCAGTTAATCTTGGCTTGAGAAGCAAAAGGTATTTAGAGAAGTGCTAACACTAATTGTTCTCTGCAGCTTTCTCCTTCCTTCACCCCTACCTCAGTGATTCGTAAGATGTACGAGAGCAAAGAGAAAAGCAAGGAGGAGCCAGCATCTGGAAAAGCAGTTCTTGGTGACAATAAAGAAGACACTCAGAAGGCCAGTGAAGGTACTGCAGACCTGTTGAGGATGTACTGCCCAAGATAGTATATGAGAGAGGGAGCATGAATTTGAGTGCTGACTTGCATGGCCTGATCCCCTGCAAAGCACTAGATAAGATCCCTGACTGCTCTAGACCACATTTCTGTGTTTGACATTGAGAAGGTTGGGCCAGCTCAGCCACTTAGCCACTTGAAAAAACTGACCAATCTAAGAATACTAGTATTAGATAGGAAGGGATGAGCTTTAGGTGTGAACTCTTATTTAGGTTCAAAGTTGAATTATTAGTACATCTATTTGGCAAATTGATATAGTTCATTCAACCAGTTTTACTTCTGAAAGGTTCTCTCCAATCCAACAAACTGTGCAATGAATGAAGCGTATAGGACGTGTACAAAGCCTTTGTTGAGAGACTTCTTTTAGGAATTGCACCGTTGAGATTGAAAAAGACATGGTGAAACGTTCTCATGTTAGGTTTATACAGGCCTCAAATGAGTATGAGCTTTTTGCCTGTGAGGAAGTTGGGGGGGGGGGGGGGGAATCTTGTCAGTCTTACTTAAAAAGGCAGTTAAGGTTCCTTCACCAGGTTCAACTTTCTGTTATGATAGATTTGCGTAATTTTACTTGACTTTTTCCTTAGGCTTTGAAAAAGCATGTTACTCCCAAGCAGCTGATTAGGATAGGAGAGCTCCCTCACAGATAAGACCACAGCCCAATGGGCAGAGCAAGGTGGCCAGTGAGTTACACCAGACATGATAAGCCAGGCTCACCTGTCCAACAGCTACTCCTGGGTTGAGAGGATTTTAAGAATAAAAACAGGGGCTTAAGAGTTAAGTTATTTTTAACTTTAGAGCCTTTGGTTTTTTTTTAAAGTGCAGCAAAGATAAACTCTGTTCCAACGAAGTGTTGAAGACTGGAAAACTTGGTATCTGTCCCTGACTACCACTATGGCCTCGATTGGGCCTGTTCATAAGGCAAATGGATGTTCCCTAATGATGCAATTCACTAAATTTGTTGAGGGGAGTCAAATAAGGATTGTGAGTTTTCCAAGAAATGAGATTTACTGGATCATTGTGAGGATAAACTGGGAGTTTGCCAACACCAAAAATATTCTGTCTGTTCCCTACAGAGAACCTCTTGTCATCCAACTCTGTGCCCAATGCTGATCGAGACTATTCTGCCACAAATCCCAAACTGTCAACATTGCAGCGGTCTTCCTGTTCCACCCCACTGTCCCAGACCAACCGTTACACCAAAGAACAGGACTATCGACCTAAAGCAGCTGGGAGGAAAACGCCCACCCTGGCACCCCCAGTCCCAGGAACACCTTTTCTCCGTCCTGTCCACCAAGTCCCCCTTGTCCCCCATGTCCCAATTGTTCGACCTGCTCACCAGCTTCACCCAGGGTTGGTCCAAAGGATGCTGGCCCAGGGGATACATCCACAACATCTTCCAAGTTTGCTACAAGCTGGTGAGTTTCTGACCTGGCATGACAACAGTTGCTAGAACTAATAAAGTGCTGTGCTGTGGGAGGTTTTCATCCCTAGAAAGACGTTACTAGATTTTTCCATCTAACTGGTGGCCAGTGGGTCCAATCCAGTCCACCCCTTATTCCGTTAAAAGATTAGGAACCTCGCTTTAGCATTCTTCACTCATCAGATCAGTAACACTGTACAATCAAGCCTGAAAACTCCCAGGTAGATTAACTTCTCGCCAATTTCTTCTAACAGGTGTGCTTCCTCCTGGGATGGATCTGGCTCATTTACAGGGAATATCTAGCCCAATCCTGGGCCAACCCTTTTACCCTTTACCTGCTGCTAATCACCCTCTCCTAAACCCTCGTCCTGGGACCCCTCTGCATCTGGCAATGATGCAACAGCAGCTACAGCGTTCAGGTAGGTTCAGGAATGGGCTAGGTGAGCTGTGTGTAGCTAAATAGGCTTTAAAGTTTTGGACCCGTTCCCAGTGACGGGGGGTGAATTGACATAGACAATTCATTCTTTAACTTACCCTGCAAGACTGGGGTAAGGGTATAACCAGAGACTAGGACAGTGTAAACCAACCTCTACAGGATTTGGAATTCTGTTCCTATAAAACAGAGAGCCAACTGTGCTCTGGCGTTTTTTGTCCTTTGCCTCTTAGAAGAGGAGGCTGAATCCTTCCAGCAGAGGTTCAGCATAGGGACTGCACAGAGTCGATGTCCTCTCACCAGCTAATGTTAATGCTTCTGTGATGTGGCTGCTTGCTGTGGGACATAGTAGTCATGTCATCTACTAGAGTGTCTTCTGATAGCTCAGCTTTCCGAGGTCTGTCTGGCATTTTGCAAAGGAATTTCCTAGAATAAGTCATCAGGTAAAGAATTCTGTTTGGAGGTTTATGGATAAAGTGGAGTGAGGCAAGACCTGATGCAGTACTTTCCCCCTCATGTTCTTTTTTTTTTTTTTTTTTTTTTTTAATGTATTTCTTTTATTGATTTCAGAGGAAGGGAGGAGAGATACAAACATTGATGATGAGAGAATCACTGATCAGCTGCCTCCTCCATGCCTCCTACTGGGGATCGAGCCCACAACCCAGGCCTGTGCCCTTAGCCGGAATCAAACCTGGGACCCTTCAGTCCACAGGCTGATGCTCAGTCCACTGAGCCAAGCTGGCTAGGGCGTAACTCTTCCTTCTTATTCCCGCAGTTCTTCATCCTCCCGGCTCTGGTTCCCAGGCAGCAGCTGTCAGTGTTCAGGCGACCCCACAGAATGTGCCCAGCCGGTCAAGCCTGCCCCACATGCACTCCCCACTGGAGCACCGCCCCAGCCAGAGGAGCAGCTCCCCAGTGGGCCTTGCCAAATGGTTTGGCTCCGATGTGCTACAGCAGCCCCTGCCCTCCATGCCCGCCAAAGTCATCAGTGTGGATGAATTAGAATATCGACAGTGAGCAAGGCAGGCAGGCTCACCTAACCCTGGACCTATGGTGGCACCTGGTCAGGACTCTGCTTGGTTTACAGGCTTTTACTTTGGAGCACTCTGTGCAAAGCTGTTTAGGAGGCCTAGGCGTCTGGTGTGGTCTGCATGATGGAAACCCACGTGGTCTGAATACAGGATGCACAGTGTTGTCAATGCCGGAAGTAATCTTTCTTTTTTTGTAAGATATGTGAATGAAGTGTTGGTGTCTTCACCAAGAGGTGGCACCTAAGGGTTCTGAGGAAATAAATGTATAGAACCTTATGTACAGACCTGTGTATAAATAATTTTTGTATATACATATAGGATAGCTTTTTTGAACTTATACAGCTGTACATAAAAGTAGCTGATATTAGTTAAGCCTGTGTCTATCTACAGTTTGTATTTCTTTCACTTGTACATTTGGGACTTTCTCTTTTGGTTGATTAAAGTTGCATATGCTGTGAATGAAGTGAATGGCATTATTGTGTTTATTTCCTCCGGAACCCCTTCCTCCTTGTTTCCAACCAGCTGACCTAACAAAGTCAATAGGTACCTCATGGGAAATTAATCTGGTTTTAAGTTTTCTTTAAAACCCATAGAACTGTCCTAGCTGGTTTGTCTCTGAATAGAGCATTAGATGATTCCACTCAAGGGCAAGTACCTTGGTTGCAGGTTCAATCCCCAATAGGGGATTTGCAGGAGACAGCAGACCAGTGATTCTCTCATCACTGATGTTTCTCTCTCTCCCTCTCCCTTCCTCTCTGAAATAAATAAAAATGTATATTTTTAAATAATGGACCAGTGATATCAAGGCTTATATCCTACAAAGTGACTGGGATTCCAGGCCTAAGGGGTTTATCTTCTGAGTGGAAAAAAACTGCTCACTTTTTGTAGGCATTTTACAAGAACCACATCCCTTACTACTAACAATTCCCACTTTAGTAAGTGCTGTTACTATCCCCTTGTTATATGAGGAAACTCCAGGAAGATGTGGAGGGAAACAACTGTCACCAGGAAAACAAAAGAAACAAGTACTAGAGAAGCCTGAATGTGTGTATAATGCCACGTCTCCGTTCCTCACAAACTGCTTCTCTAGCTCACTTCCTCTCTAATCTCTCTTCCTGCAAACCTGTTTGCCTCCCTGATTTTCTTGGTTACTATCACCCCTTTAGCCCATAATGAAATCATCTTTGAGTTCTCTACCTCTAAAGAGCAAGTCAGTCACCAAGTTTAAATTTCTCCTCTGAACCTATATGCCCAACACCCTCTGACCGTCCATATTCTCACTAGCCAGTCCACCAAAGATTTTTGCCAATTTCCCATTATCCGAGCAATCCCTTCAAAATCCCTATTCCCAGCCCAAAACCTCTGATGATACCTTAATGTAATCTCCAACTGCCATACGTAACACATGATGTACACACAGCCTGCTCTGCTCTGCTCACACTGGCTGCCTCACTTGCAATGTTCTGCCTCCATGTCTTCAACCAGGTTATGTGGTTGAGGCCCAGCTGCCATGGGGGTTCAAGCAGGAAGGCTGGGCTATAGAAAAGGGGACACTTAGTGGGTTCAGCTAAACATTCAGCCCAACACTGACAGACGGCCATGTTCTGACTAGGGCAGGCAGGGAGCCCAGGAAAAGCACAGGAACCAGTGACAAGAGCCAACATTTAGCTGTGCTAGGCATTTTACAAGAACCACATCCCTTACTACTAACAATTCCCACTTTAGTAAGTGCTGTTACTATCCCCTTGTTATATGAGGAAACTAAGGTTTACTGAGATTAAGTAATTGGAGCAAGGTTCCACAGCTTTAGCTAATTAGAAGTTAACCTGCAATTCAAACTCCAATGTGCCTGACCAGAGTATTTTACTCAGTGACCACACATCATCTCCCAAATGGGCTAGCCTTGCAAAGAATACACCGTTAACTTACATCAAGTCTTTCGGCATCATCTAGGAAAGACCACTTGAAAGGACTAAAGGCCTCAGCCAGCTGGAAAGGTTTCCCAGGATTAAACATCAAATTAAGATGTTGCAGCCCAGCTAGTGTGGCTCAGTGGTTGAGCATCAACCTATGAACCAGGTGGTAACAGTTCAGTTCCCAGTCAGGGCACATGCCAAGGTTGCGGCTCAATCCCTGGTGTGGAGCATGGAGGAGGCAACCAACTGATGTTTCTCTCTCACATCAATATCTGTCTTTTCCTCTCTCTAAAAATCGATGGAAAAATATCCTCGGGTGAGGAGTCAAAAAAAAAAAAAAATTCTGGTGTTCAGTGGTTAGAGCATTGGCCCTGTCAACCAAAAGGTCATGATTCAATTCCCATTCAAGGGTACATTCCTCAGTTGCAGGTTTGATCCCTGGTCCCAGTTACGGCTTGTCCTAATCAGGGATCATGCAGGAGGCAACCTGTCAAAGTGTCTCTCTCACATCAACGTTGCTCTCACTCTTGCTCGCTCGCTCTCTCTCTGTCCCTTCCCACTCCCTACCACTCTCTAAAGATCAATGGAGAAAATGTCCTCAGGTGAGAATTTAAAAAAAGAAAATTGCAGTCACATTTTTATCCAGTTCACACTCAAGACCAAGTTCCCAAGTTATCCCTTATCCAGCTGCCTCGCAGTAGGTACCCATCCATATTTAGTCCATCGCAAAACAAATTCTGACAATGACACACGACCTGCACATAGCCAGCTGGCCGTCAGGTCCTTTATGCAGTTCAACACACAAGGTGACACCAAGTTAAGACAAGTGAAGTTCCAATTTGGGTACCTCCATCTCCCTCCCCTGAATCCTGATCCAGTGGTTGCCAAAGCCAGAAGGGGCTTGAGGTGGGGTGCTTGGTCGTGGGGAAAGCCGCAGTGGTTGGCCCAGCAGATGGGAAGGGGAAGCTTCACTTCTTCACAATCTGAATGACATCCTCATCCTCCAATGTATGGTCTTTACCCACTTTTTGAGGATTGTGTTTCACAGAGAGACCCCAGACCAGAGCGCTAGGTGGAAGGGAAAAAGAACAGTGTAAATAATCACTTAGTTTAACTGCCTGCCAGCCACCTTTCTGCTCAGGTGGAGCATTCAGGCTCTTAAAGAGCTACAGTCCTTTAGCTTTAGCTTCCCCAGCAGTGTGACACACTGGAACCTTCGCATACAAAGTAGCACAGACTTTTGGAAGTTGTGTAATTCCTTGTGTTCCAAAGCCCATTTTAAAAAGTCGGAGAGAAAAAACACAATGAGAAGGGTGACGAGATGAGCTTAAAATTAAGAAAGCATGGGTTTATTGTACAGAAATATCCTGAAGTAATTCAGATTGGAAATTAATTCTTAGAAATACAGTGTCAGTTATCGACTGTTAAAGATTACCACTTTATAGTGATTCTACTGAAACTATCAGTGGGTAACTGATAAAAAAATGTAGGACCTCCCTTCCTCAGCCATGTGTGGAAAATTCTCCCTATCAAGAAACCATAACTGAGCCCTAACCAGGTAGCTCAGTTGATTAGAGCATCGTCCTAATATGCCAATGCTGTGGGTTCAATCCCCGGTCAGGGCACATACAAAAACCAACCAATGAACACACAAATAAGTATAACAAATCAATGTTTCTCTGTCAAATCAATAAATTAAAAAGAAATATATATATTTGAAAATAACTTTTATCCACGGATCTCAAATACTAACAATATGTAGTACTACTGATGCAATCTGGTAAATAAGACACTGAGACCTGCCTCATAGAGGCTAAGAACTATTACCAAAAAAAACAGAAAATGGTGGCCACATTGCTATGAATGCTATGCTAAGAATTTCTAGTTAGTGAAATCGGTAGCTCACCGGGAAAAGAAGGCACCATATACATGCCCAGGATACTTACTATTTAAATTCTTTAATGAGATTTTTGTGAATCTTCATGCAGAAATCTTCCACTGTGGTCCTGGAGTAAGGCAGCACCACTGGGGATGTGTAATCTGGCAACTGGCCTTTGGGTTTGGTGTAACTAGAACAGAGAAGAAGGAGAGGTTGTCTACTTCTTGGAATGTTTCATGTGCTGAAAGCAAATCAACCCTCCATCACCTCAGAGAACAGAGGCACATAACCCCAACTTGAGGGAAAAAGTGCCCTCAATATTGCCTAGCAGATGACAGGAATTAGTCTGTGTCTCCAAAAAGACTTTAGGTTAATGAGCTCCAGAAGACACCATTGAGAGACAGTCTGGTTCCATTCCCAGAGCAGTATTACCCAATCCACTAAGACTCACATCCTCACAAGTTTCAGGTAGTCCCAGATCTTTTCCAACAGGTCATCAAAATTCCAGCGGTGATGAGCAGAGATGGGTACACAGTGAGGTACCTTATAGATGATATCCAATTCCTCAATGGAGATCTGATCAATCTTATTTAACACATAGATACAGGGGATATAAACTCTATAAAAGAAAAATAGGACATTGGTCTGGAGCTGCTGACAAGACTCAGTTTGACTGTCAGTACTCCCTCAGCCAGAATCCTAAATCAGAGACTCTCCAAGGGATCACATGATGCAGATCAACACCACTCGCGGCCCCACAAAAATAAACTTCCTACCAAAATAAAGTAGAACATCCAAAAGGTGAACTATACGTAACAAAACCCAGGCGCTAGTTTCAGCCAGGCAGCTAACTGAGAGAACATGCTATAAGTGAAAAGAACACAAGCTTTAGAGTCACACAGACTGAATCTACTCATAGCTCTTTCATTTCTACATATGTGCCCCTAGACAAGTCTCAGAGTTGATTTCCTACAAAGTTGTTTTCAGAAATGTAAGAATGTAAATGTATTTCTAATAACGTATTTCATGATAACTTTTAAAGAATAAAAAAAATTGCCCAGCTGGCATGGCTCCGTGATTGAGCATCAACTTACGAACCATGAAGTCACAGTTCCTGTGGGGGGCGTGCAGGAGGCAGCCAATGCATGATTCTCTCTTATCACTGATGTTTCTCTCTCCCCCTTCTCCTTTTCTCTCTGAAATCAATAAAAATATATTTTTAAAAAACATTTTAAACACAAATCTGGCAATGTCACAATCCCAATGTCCAATTAATGTGGCAGCTAAGTATTAAATAGGCAAGCCACAAATTCTCAGGCTTCACTTGCCTCACTTATTAAATGCCTAAATCAAAGCATTGGTTTTATTTTCAAATGAGGTTCAAATAAATTCATCCAACCAATCATAACAAATGAACAGGAAGACAACTAGAAAATACTATATCCAAATTCCAGAAATAATATTAACAGTAGTTCAATTATTATTTAATTTCAAACATTAATAGTAGTAATGTTTCATGGATTAGGGTTTGAGCTAATGAACCCTTAGGTTAGAGAGAACAGACACACCCCGGCCTACTCTGAGTTCTGTAGGATAGCCGCCTCTAGGATTTTTCACATGGATGAATTCTAGGAGCAAAGACTGAGAACTTACTCTCTTCGCCCATCATATGACACAGAGCTGAGGGGTCAGCCTAGCTCAAAGCAAGTAACTGAAATGGGGAATCGGACCATCAAGATGAAGTTTCAAAGCAAAGAAGGAAGTTAGAAAGCAAGATCAACCCTTCACTTTACAGTCAAAGAAACCAAGGCCCACTAATATTTCAGGCAGTAGCACAGCTAGTTAAAATCAAGGTCTGTCATATACATGAACCAATGTTGTTTCCATTAAGAGGCTTCAAATTCAAACTCAGGCACCAGATGCAGTCAGTCCATACCTGTTTCCTTCCACCACATCAATGAGGTCATCCGCTGTGGCATCGCTACGCAGAGTCACATCGGCATTATGAATTTTGTATTCAGCCAGAATGCTCTTCACAGTTTCAGCATCCAGCTCACTCTGAGGGCACTGAATAGACATGGAAGACAAGGACTGGTCAGAGAGCAAAAAAAAAAAACTTCCAAGAGTATCTATCCATTGATGAATCTGGATAACCTTAGCTAAGGTGAGCAAACTCATTTCTAAAGACTGCTATCCTGGATGAGAATAACGGACTTATAGAAGGAAATTCTAAAAACTAAAAATCTTTCCAAACTCTAAGGAAAGTGCTATGGCCTGAATTGTGTCCCCACAGCCCCCACCCAAATTCCTATGTTGAAGTCCTAGTGTCTCAGAATATAACTTTTGGAGATAATCTTAAAGAGGTAATTAAGTTAAAGTCATGTGATTAGGCTCATATAAGAGCAAGAATTTTTGTCTATTTTGCTCCCTCTTCCATCCACTCCCCAGAGCGTAAAGCAACACTTAGCTTGTGCTAAACACTCTATTAATCTGTGTTGAATGAATAAAAACATGGCATTGGCAACCATCTACTTCATGCAAGCATAAGATTGGTCTAGACTCCCATACCATCTCAAACAGATAACCCAAAAGAGGAAGCAAAATGGAGATGCCAAAATAAGTCTGAGACAGACTCTTATCCTACCTATTCTTGATTCTTGTAAATCATTACAAGGTCACTGTGTTACTTCAATTAGTGCTAGAAGTCAGGTAATTTCCAAATGACACTGTCCCTTAGCTCAATCCTTTCCACCCCAGTGTCTTTAGCAGCCTGCCCCATACCACCTTATCCACTTACTGTGGCTGTGAGATTAATGCCTCCCTTATCCTTCTTCTTAAAGCCAATGTTGGGAGGTTTGCTGTTCAAGCGAAGGCCAAAGCCTTCCAATTCATTTTCAATGATTTTCTTATGTCCCAAGGGTTTGAGGACATCCAGAACAATCAGGATCAAGTTACACGTTCGAGCCACTGAAGAATTAAAAAATAAAAATTATATCCAATCAAAGTTCATTAAAGATTTAACTAATACAAATACTCAATAGTATGGGGGTAGGGGAGAGTTCCTGCACCTAACAGACAAAGGGTGTTTTTGTAAACACATGGACACACTTGAAGTTCTTAAGATTATGCCATGAAGTTAAAGGGGGCAGAAGGGTAGTGTCAGGGATGGGGGGAAGAGAATTAAATCAGTAAGACTTCTTTTTTGTTACTGATTGGAGAGAAAGGGGGGAAGGGAAACAGAGAGAGAGACAGAGAGAGACACTGATGTTGTTCCACTTATTTATGCATTGGGATGATGCTTTAATTAACTGAGCTACCCGGCCAGAGCTAATCAGATTATTTTTGGAACTGTAAGTATCTAGAAAAATGTTGACTGATAGGCATTTGATCTATTGGACCATTTGGAAAATATCAGCAAACGCAGAAAAATAAACAAAACTTAACAACAGCTAATTATTTACTCCACGGAAAACAGCATTGAATAAAAGTTGCTTAGACATTACATAATCATGTAAACCATGACTATTAACGTAACTAAAAAATTTTGATAAAGCTTCTTTGAAAAAATGAGAAAAGAGGTATGGAGTAGAGTTTATCCTCTACCATAGAAAAATAGATATCTGAAATTAATTAATCATGAAATAGCAATTAAAGCATAATTTTTAAAAGTATGGCCGAGACCGGTTTGGCTCAGTGGATAGAGCGTCGGCTTGGGGACTGAGGGGTCCCGGGTTCGATTCCGGTCAAGGGCATGTACCTTGGTTGCGGGCATGTCCCCAGTGGGGGGTGTGCAGGAGGCAACTGGTTGATGTTTCTCTCTCATCGACGTTTCTAACTCTCTGTCCCTCTCTCTTCCTCTCTGTACAAAATCAATAAAATATATTAAAAAAAAAAAAAAAAGTATGAAGGTAGCCTGGCCAGTGTGGCTCAGTAGTTGAGTGTCGGCCTATGAACCAGGAGATCAGTTTGATTTGAAGTTAGGACACATGCCCAGGTTGCAGGCTTGATCCCCAGTGTGTGGCATGCAGGAAGCAGCCAATCAGTGGTTCTCTCTCATCATTGATATTTCTATCTCTCTCTTTCCCTCTCCTTTCCTCTCCGAAATCAATAAAATAAAAAAAAATTATTTTTTAAATAAGGTGATGGTGTGCAGACAATTTTTTCAAAAAAAGCATGAAGTAGCAGAAGAAACAGTTGAAGAGTTGACAGTATAGTTGAGGAAAGGTGGAGTAGCAGATTGTTGCAATTGATGATTAGCCTTTTATAAGATTTTACTTTAAATAAAAAGAAAAGAAGGAAATGCATGGGTGGGAATAAGGAAACCTCAGTTCTAATTCTAAATCTTCCATGAACACTGCAACACTGGACCAAAGCACTTCACCTCTCTTGTCCTTAGTGTTTCTTCTCAAATGGGGATCTGGGGTCCCTTCAAGTTCTGACATTCTATTCTGGTAAGAATCGGGTAAAGCTAAGCCCTTCACTATAGTGTCCTCTCCAAGTCCACAGTCCCATCTAAAGAACAGTGTCTGGTAAAGGAATGATATTCCAGGATGGTGGCCCTGGACCACTCACCTGCAATGACTTGACGGCCTCTACCTTTCCCGTCCTTAGCACCCTCAATGATACCCGGGAGATCCAAGAGCTGCAAGATTGGGGGGAGAAATGGAAAAACTGATAATAAATCTGAGCAGATCAAATAGAATGATTTATTTCTCAAGTATACAAATACAGGAGATAACAAATCAAATGTCCTTATGAGTCTGTGAATATTATTATTATTATTATTTTTAATATATTTTATTGATTTTGTACAGAGAGGAAGGGAGAGAGACAGAGAGCCAGAAACATCGATGAGAGAGTCATCGACCAGCTGCCTCTTGCACACCCCCTACTGGGGATATGCCCGCAACCAAGGTACATGCCCTTGACCGGAATCGAACCCGGGTCCTCTCAGTCCCCAAGCTCTATCCATTGAGCCAAACCGGTTTTGGCGTGTGAATATTATTTTAACTAAGCATCTTCTAAATGTCAGCTACAGGTTTTTTATATATTTTATCTAGTTTAAAATGCCTAACAATCCTATAAGATAAGAATATTAGCTGAGTTTCAAAAGTTTTGATTTACTCAAAGTCACAATCCTAATAACTCAAGTAAAATTATGACTCACATTTTTGGGGCCAAATACATTCATCTCTATTAATATCTTTCAATATCAACCCACTTTTTTTAGAGTGGGGAAGGGAGTAGGGGGAAAGAGAAAAACATCCATGAGAGAGAGTAACATCAATTGATTGCTTTCCACCCATGCCCAGACTAGGGCCAGGGATCAAGTCTGCAACCAAGATACATGCCCTTGACTGGAACTGAACAGGACTTTCAGTCCATGGGCCGACGCTCTATCCACTGAGCCAAACCGGCTAGGGCTGATCATATCATTTATTAAAGGTTTCTAATGGCTCCTACTTAGGTACAAGATAAAATTCAACTTCCTTAGTAGGCACACAAGTTTCTGCTCCAACCTACCTTTCCAGATTCAGTTACTAACACTCCCTGCCCCACACTAGGCTCACACCACAGTAGGCTGTTCACCATTATGACGCCCTGAAGTAGCCCTTTACCTTTACTGGCTGGTGAAATGCCTTTTGAACTTCAAAACCCACCTCCAGCCCTAGTAGGTTTGGCTTAGGGGATATAGAGTCCGGCTGCAGACTGAAGGGTCATGGGTTCCATTCCAATCAATGCCAGGGAACATGCGGGAGGCAACCAATTAATGTCTCTCTCTCACATTGATGTTTCTCTCTGTGTGTCTCTCCTCCTCCCTTCCACTCTCTCTAAAAAATCAATGGGAAAATATCCTTGGATGAGGATTAACAACAACAAAAAGGCCTACCTCCAATGTCACTTTCTACATGAAGTGAGTTATTTTTTATTTTATTTTTTTGTCTTATCGGATCTCCCCAAGACCCAATCCTCAGATGAAAAAGTAGTCCCTTCTTTCTCTGTGTTTTCACAGATTTATCCCACTGTAATACTAGTTGACTTTACTGCTCTATCTCCCTGCTGGACAATGATCAGAAAGCACAGTCAGCTCTGGCATATGGAGAGCTCCCAATAAGTGCTTTTTAAATGAATGAAAGGATGGATTTCCTCCCTTCCTTGTCCTGCAGGACTGACTCACCTGGATCTTGGCACCTTTGTATCTGATGACACCGGGCACAGTGGTCAGAGTGGTGAACTCATAGGCTGCCACCTCAGAATATACCCCGGCCAGGTTACTGAGCAGTGTTGACTTCCCCACGGATGGAAACCCCACAAACCCAATTCGAGCATCACCTGTCTTAGCCACATCAAAACCTACAACATCAACAAGTATCAAAAAGAGGAAGAAAGTTATCCCTGAGTGTTAAGACTCATGTAATTCCTTTCCCATTCTGGTTACCTATCTGACTAGGACCTATTTCTGCAATTTTGTACAGTTTACATCTAGAGTAGAACTTAAGCATACAAAATCCCCATATAGCTATTTGCTATGTTTAATGGACTGTTTAGGTTTTCTTTTCTTTTTTCTTTTTTCTTTTTTTTTACAATGGCTGCAAGTAGGTTCAAAGCCACATTTATGGCCCTTCTCTAGAAAGAATACAGAACACTGACATTATTTTGGTCCTAATCTTCACTCTCGATTTCTCTGGCTTAAGCTTATTCTTCCTGCCTTCGTGTCCCTTGGCATCCATTTCCTTAATTTTTATCTTGATTGTCTACATGTATATGTTTCTGCAAGCCGATGTAAATCTATCAGTACAATATACACATCAACAAAAACCCTAATTTATTTAGATAATATCCACTTGCCTTTGAAATCAGCAGAATGAACACAAATCAAGAATTTAGGCTTAGAAAGCAAAAATCTTCTTTGACAGAAACTCAAAAGGTTTTTTTCGAGCCATATGCCTGTGTTATTTTGATAAAATTTACGCCAGAGGAAAACAATGTTTCAGGACAACACAAACCTTCTCCTGGCCCACCACCGCCACCTCCCTTCGGAGTAATGAGTTCCCTGCGAAGCTTGGCCAGGCGAGCCTTCAGCAGCCCCAGGTGGTGTGCGGTGGCCTTGTTCTTCTGAGTCCGAGCCATCTACAAGGGGAGAATCGCAGCCCTAAGTCAGAAGCAGCTCCTACAGGCTCCAAGGTCCAGAATAAATGCTCCCTCACCTCCAAGAAAATTATGTTTTGTTTTCCTAGGTTCCTCTTAGGTCAGTATACCCGTACCCATTTTAGTCAAATGTTTAAAAGAGTGAAAACCCATTCTCTCCATCACCCAGCCCCGTGATGGGCAAACTGCGGCTCTCTAGCCACACGTGGCTCTTTGACCCTTCAGTGTGGCTCTTCCACAAAATACCACGGCCTGGGCAAGTCTATTTTGAAGAAGTGGCGTTAGAAGAAGTTTGAGTTTAAAAATGTGGCTCTCAAAAGAAATTTCAATCGTTGTCCTGTGGATATTTGGCTCTGTGGACTAATGAGTTTGCCGACCACTGACCCAGCAGACAACAGACGGGTATAAACAGAGGTGACATTACAAGCAGCGGGCACAGATAAGACTAAAACTCGTCTGCTGATCCCCTTTCTGCTGCTGGAACCTGGCGTGCCCCCCAGAACACAAGGTCACCACTCTCCCCAGTTCCAAGAGCTCTGAGGGCTTCGAGCGACAGAATCCTACGGCTTCCGCAGAGGTCCATCTGCACCCCGAGCCTAGTCCGGGGAAACGGGGTCCTCAAAGCAGAGACTGGGGAAGGTGGGGTTTCCAGGGGCGACAAGGAAAGATACTGAGGTACGTGGGCAGCCAGGACTGGAGTAAGGAAACGGGATTCGGTGCACACGCACGTACACACGCGCATACACACACACACGCACACAAACACACACACACTCTTAGAGACGGAGAGAAACCAACAGAACAAGGAGATACCAACCAAGGTGCAGGGGTGTGGAACTCGGGCCGGGACTGAAGGGAGTCGTTGAACCCGGACCTGGGCATAGGGGAGTCGGGGAACCCGGGACCAGACTGAGGGGCGTCGGGGGACGCGGGGCCAGGCTGAGGGAAGCCGGAGAACGCCGGCCCGGTTCTGACGCGGCTGAAGGGAGTTAGGCAGGAGCCGCCGCCACCACAGAAACAAGCAAGCTCGGACGGACAGGGAAGCGCCAGCTGCGCCCCTTACCTCGGCTTCGATCTCCGCAATCTTGGCTAAGGTGCCGCTCATCGTGGCGAGTCGCGGGGGGGCGCAGCCGCCTCCACGCCGGACTGCCTCCGCTCACACACGCCCGCCGCCGGAGCTGCCACAGCCACCAGGCGCGGCTGTGCGCAAGCGCGCGATTTCCTGGTTCTCGCGAGAGAGCCCCGCGCGAGGTTTCCCCGCGAGATCTACGGCGTCTCGCGGTCTCCTCCCCCTCGGGCAGCCCCGCCCCGTCCCGCCAGCCAGCGCGGTGTCATAGAGCCCGCGGGAGACCGGGCCAGAGAGGCCGCCCCAGCCCGGGCCTCCCTCCCGGAGCGCGCGGAGGGTCGCGCGCCGCTCGGCCCCGCCCCGCCGGACCTGCGCCCGGGCCCAGCGCGCGGTGTGCGGGAGCTGCTCCTCGCTGCGGCCCGCAGACCCTGGGCGCCGGCGGGGCGTGCGCTCGAGCCTCCCGCTTCTCCTCCTCGCCCGTGCTGTACGGGTCCTGGAGCCCCTTTGACTCCCGGGCGGACTCATCGGATCCCTAGGCTGATGGAGAGACCGGTCTTCAACCTGTCTCGTTCTCTTGGAAAAAAGAAAATGCTCGTTTTTCATCACTCATAACTATATTTAGGTGTCTGTTTTGTTTAACAACCCCCCCACACACACACTCCCCTTAACCCCGAGTAGAATGCAGGGCACAGGGTGAGCCCACAAGAAAGGCAAGATTAAATGGATAATCCCCAGAGAACCGGTACTGAAAATTTGGAAACTATGTGAACGCCCATCGATGGGAAAACCGGTAAATCAATAACGGCCCGTCTATGCTGTGAAATACTATTTCAGTCATTAAAATGGACCTTCGTGTGGTCTGACAATAGATGTCCAGATTTTATATATATAGTTTTTAAAAGAACACCTATGTTTAAAAAAAAAAAGAAAAGAACACCTATGTTATGATCCCATTTATGTTTTTTTTAATTAGATATTTATGTAGGAGTTCATGTAAGAAAGTGCGTTGTTCAAAGGCCTGAATAAAAGGATACACTCTCAACTTCTTCCACTGGGATGGGACTCGAGGGAAGGGAAAGCCTTTCACTTGTTATTCCACACAGCATGCCGTTGGAATTGTTTGAAAGCTGACTTGTATCCATGTGATATTTGTGTAATATAATAAAATTAAAAATTTCACAACACTCCTCTTTCCCAAGTGTCTTGTGAAGAGGAAGCCAAGACGTCCAGGAGCCGTGTGCTGGTTTTGAAATCTGCTTCCTGTGGGATCAATGAATTCTTGTTGATAGATTGATTGATCCACGGGGAGTGGCGGGCCAGGCTTAACCCACATGGCTGGCCTCCACTCCGCCCCGGGGAGGGAAGTTTATTTACTTAAATTTGTAAGTAAGAACATTTCCAACTTGCCGGAGACAGAAACGGAGGTTTTATGGGGCATAAAGGAGGGAATAGAGAAAGGAAAGCTTTTTGCACAAGGTTCCCCAAAAGGGTCTAGGAGTTGTGTTCTTCTTTTCTTTAACCTCAGCCCTTTCATAAATAAATTAAGGGGTAATGAGGTAATTAGATCCCGCACCATCAGTAATGGAGGAGGGAAGAAGAGGAGAGGAAGTCCAGCTGGAATGGGATATGATCAAAGATCCCTCTTAAAAAACAGATAACATCAAATCAGCAGGCCTTTCCTAACGTGGAGTGCTTAAGGAATTAATTGGCTGACAAGATCGAGGGCATCACTGCTCTGTGAGTAGGTTCTCCTAGCAAATCTGTGGTAGGAGACCTGCAGCTGAGTTAACTACTTCATTGCTCAGAGACACCCTGAGACCCACCTTGGAAGCCCCAAGCCATCCAGGATGTGCCCGAGGGTGATAATCCTCTCCGCCGGGGTCCTGGGTGGCCATCTTATTCCTCCAACCGATTACTGAGCTCCAACTGCCGCCTGGCACTGTCCCAGGGCTGGGGACAGAGCAGAGAGTGAATCACACCCTGTCCTTGAACTTAAGAAACGCCTGGCCATCAATTGATGTTTCATTCTTCCTTACTATCTCTCTAAAAATGAATTTAAAAAAAAAGAAGAAGAAGAAAGGGTGGGGGGTGGGAGCTGCCAGGGAGAGGTCAATGTGGGGGAGAGGGGAGCGGTGTGGGAACAGAGACTCATAATATTTTAAACAATAATTTAAATTTTAAAAAAGAAAAAGGGAAATTCAGCCTTAATACTACCACCTATAAAATTGTGAACACTTGGGTTTAATATCCTCTGACCCATTATTTCTGCATATATACATGTACATATAAATATATTTTTTGGTTACAATGATTAATAAATCATCTCTATCTTTGGAAAAAAGAAAAAAGAATTGTCTGGCCCTAACCGGTTTGGCTCAATGGATAGAGCGTCGGTCTGCAGACTGAAAGGTCCCAAGTTCGATTCCGGTCAAGAGCACGTACCTTGGTTTCAGGCCCATTCTCAGTAGGGGGGTGTGCAGGAGACAGCTGATCGATGTTTCTCTCCCATGGATGTTTCTGACTATCCCTCTCCCTTTCTCTCTGTAAAAAATAAATAAAATATATATTTAAAAAAGAAAGAAAGAAAGGTCTGGGTTAGGAGGCCAAGGCCAGACCTTCCAGCTTTAGGCTCCTAAGAGCCTTAGGTAGCCCAGGTCTGCTCCGTACCAACCACAACAGAGGGCCTGTTCTGCGTGATGGCTAAGCCACCAATGCCTGGCACTGCGTTTCTAACAAACAAACAAAGTAATTAAAAATAAAATGGAGGAAAGACAAAAGCTTCATGGGTTGCCAGGACACTCCAACCACTAGGAAGTAATTATACTTCTCCAGATGTGGGAGGGTTCTCTGGAACTTGTTTTTTCTGCCTGGCATACTATGATCCCACCCTTTCTCTCCACCACTCATATCTAGCCTAAGTCTTCCTCATCTTCATAGTTTTCTTTTCTTTTCTTTTAATATATTTTTATTGATTTCAGGGAGGAAGAAAGAGGGAAGATAGAAACAACAATGATGACACAGAACCACACAACCACTAGGCACACAGAACCTCCTGCATGCCCCCTACTGGAGATCGAGCCCATAACCTAGCATATGACTTTGATCAGAATTGAACCCGGGACCCTTCAGTCCACAGGCTGGCGCTCTAACCACTGAGCAAAACTGACCAGGGCTATCTTCATAGTTTTCTGATTGGTATAACCTGAGAAGCATTCCTTGGCTGAGGAGGGCCCGCCTCTGGCTTCCCCACTCCCAGGTTCTCGGCCCAACCAGGGTGCAATCACTCTGCTTCTTGACTTGTCTGACTCACCATGAACCCCTGAGCCCACGAGGGAGGAGCAGGATGTATTTCCAGCAAAAGTGCAGCTACAGCAAACTCTTGAAACATATTTCTAAACAAATGGAAATAAAAAGAAGGCAGAAAAAAAAATTTATAGAAGCAGAAGAGGTTTTAGTATTTTTTTCCCTCTAAATGAGCATTTATACCGTGTTTCAGACACCATATATATGATAAGTATAATGATACATGGGAAAAAAAAAATCCATGTTCTCATTTTTTTCAAGTTTAGCTTCCAAACAGGTCAAAATTCCCCGGATACTGCAGCGGTAAAGACTGGGAAGCCCTAGATGAAGGGGAGTTATTAATATCATCGGTGAATGGTAAATGCTTTGCTTTTAGAAAGGGAATTCTCAAGAATGTGCACATGGGGCATCATGAAGGCAGTTCTTCTCTATAAAAACCTTAGCTCATAGATGCAAAAAATGAAAGTGCACAAAAGCTTTCACTAAGTTAAAGTCTGTTTTTTTTTTGTTTTTTTTTTCATTCATGTGGGTAATTCCTTGACCCATATAGTAAGTACTTCTGATCCTTTCATCTCTGTATGCATTGTGTGTCAGGGGCTGTGTGAGGCATGGGGAATACAAAGCCAAGATACCTGCCCGCTCCCCAAGAAAAGAGGAGAAGGATAAAGATATGCAAACACCCAAACTTGTCATACAAAGCCCAATGAGGTGCCAGGAGAGAGATAAACGAGGTAGGGTTCAAAGGAAGGCGCTCTCACATCTGTTTTGGGAAGAGATGGGCCTGGGAAGACGGAGATGGGAGAGAGAACCAGTTCAGGCAGGTAAGCAGAGGCAGAGCAGAGGGAAGCCCAGCACACACCTGCGGCTCCACAAGTGATGGTGAGATGGAGTGAGAGTGTACCTTTAAGAACCTCCCAAAACAGAACATTGTTTGTGGTTATCACCACACCTCCTGCTCGCTGAGACTGTGAGTATGGTCCACATGGCCAGTCATTTTTTTTTGGATAAAAACCAATATAGTGCCGTACTTTACTAAAAGTTAATTCACTTCCCTTCATTAGCCTTCTTCTGAAAAAGTTGTAAAAATGTCCAAGAACTCGTATTGTTTGTCCTAAGTAACGCTCAAAACAGAGGAAATAAGCCAAAAAGAAGTCTGAATGAAAACCCTGGTCTAGAAACGTCAATCCAGGCTGGTCAAAGGGAGGCATTGAGAGTTGGAGAGACTAGAGAAATAAATGTGCTCTAAAGGCTTAGTCATGATTTCGCCCTGGTTGATTTGGCTCAGTGGATAGAGCATCAGCCTGCGGACTGAAGGGTTCCGGGTTCAATTCTGGTCAAGGGCACATGCCCGGGCTGCGGGCTCAGTATCCAGTGGGGGACATGCAGGAGGCTGCCGATCGATGATTCTCTCTCATCATTGCTGTTTTTCCCTCTCTCTCACTCTCCCTCTCCCTTCCTCTCTGGAATCAATAAAAAAAAATTTTTTTTAATAAAGGCTTAGTCATAATTTAATTGTGTTATGCTAATAAAAAATATACCTTTGGTTATCATGTTAACAAGGGGAAGGGAGGTAACCATGGTAGCACTGAAAAGCACAGTCGAGGTTCTGAAATAACAGGAGAATAAGGAAATGTGATTAAAGCAGCAATAGTAGGGGAAAGGAGAAAGAGGAAATAATTAAGAAAAACAGGATGAAAGGAATAATATCCAATATATCTGTTATTATACAATAAATGCTAAATTCCACTCTAAGAAACAGAGATTGTCAAATTGGGTATTTTTAAAAATCTAGCTGGATCTTAAATATGAAAGAAAAAAAAGAAAAAAAAGCCGGTTTGTCTCAGTGGATAGAGGGTTGGCCTGCAAACTGAAAGGTCCCGGGTTCGATTCCGGTAAAGGGCGTGTACATTGGTTGCCGGCACATCCCTGGTAGGGGGTGTGCAGGAGGTAGCTGGTCGATGTTTCTCTCTCATCGATGTTTCTGGCTCTCTATCCATTTCCCTTCCTCTCTGTGAAAAAATCAATAAAATATATTTTTTTAAATAAAAAATTAAGTTTAAAAAAAAAAAAAAAACGGGACAAAATCAGAAGCCATTGTTCTCAGGCAGTGGGAAAATAGGCAGCAGAGGCTCTGATCCTCGAGAAAAGGGAAACAGACAAGATGAGCCCCGTGTTTGTCCTGGCCTTCTGCCTGCGTGCAACCGCCCGGAGAGAGGTGGGTCCCAAGCAAAGGAGCAGCCTGCCTGCGCTGAGGAGGCAGAACTGCGCGCTGGAGGCTGCTGAAGCAGCAGGAACCTGCAGGTCAGGGCTCAGAAGCGGGGGGAGCAGCTCAGTGGGAGATGGAAGGAGGCAGAAGTCCCTGCAGAGGCGTTTCTCTGAGTCTTTGGTCAGAGAAGGCCGGGCTGTGGGCTGTGTGTGTGTCCAGACTGTGAGGCTGTGAGGCTTAGCACAGAGCAAGGGCTCGGGGCGGGGAGCCGGACAGAAGTAGCAGAGTGTGCTCGGGGCTGGAGCATGCTGGAGCTCAAGCCCAGCCGTGGTGGACACGCGAGACATTCTGGGCATTCGGTGGAGACTCCCAAAGGATGAAGGACTAAGTCCTCGCATAGCATACGGTCCATCCCCTAGGACTGAAGGACGAAACCAAAAGAGATTCTCCCAAACAAAACCTAAAACCAAACCTGATAGGAACAGGCGTTACTAATAATTTAACCACCTTCTAGGAAGAAAATCACACCAAAAAAACCCCCCAAAAAACAACCACACCCTAACCGGTTTGGCTCAGTGGATAGAGCTTCGTCCTGCAGACTGAAAGGTCCCAGGTTCAATTCCGGTCAAGGGCATGTACCTTGGTTGTGGGCACATTCCCAGTGGGAGAGTGTGCAGGAGGCAGCTGATAGTTGTTTCTCTCTCATCGATGTTTCTAGCTCTCTATCCCTCTCCCTTCTGCCCTGTAAAAAAATAAATAAATAAAATAAATAAATAAACAGACAAACAAAAAATAAACATGTGAAAAACTGCTTCCCAAGTCCACTGACCAGGGAAATGACACGGAGACACACAGTGAGGTAGCATTTGTCCCTGTCACACTGATTAAAATAGAGAAGTGACATCAAGTGCTAATAAGGATGTGGGAAAAGAGGCAGTAGAATTGTGGCATTCCCGAGCAGGGGAATTGTGGCATTCCTTTTTGGGGAATAGGGTGGTAATCTTTACTAAAATTGAAGACATACATGCCCTTTGATCCCGCATTCCCACTTTGGGGAATCCATGCCATAATCGCTATATAAGTACAAGAATGTTTATGGCAATATTGTCTGTAGATTAAAAAATGAAGCCTTGAAACAACCCAATGTTTATCAGTAGGGGAACAGTAGAACTCATTATGTACAGGAAATAATATTAATGAAACAATATGAAACATTACATAGCTACTAAAAAAAAAAACCTATGTGTAGTGTTAGCTGGTTTGGCTCAGTGGATAAGAGCGTCGGCCTGCCGATTGAAGGGTCCCAGGTTCGATTCCAGTCAAGGGCACGTGCCCGGGGTGTGGGCTCCATCCCTAGTAGGAGACATGGGGGAGGCAGCCAATGAATGATTCTCTGTCATCAACAATGTTTCTCTCTCTCCCTCTCCCTTCCTCTCTGAAATCAATAAAAATATTTTTTAAATAAATAAATAAAAGGGCCTAGCCTTCTCTTCAGAAAAACAAAACAAATAAACAAAACAAAACAAAACAACCAACAATACAGCTGAAACTGGTTTGGCTCAATGGATAGAGTGTCGGCCTGTGGACTGAAGGGTCCCAGGTTCAATTCCGGTCAAGGGCACATCCTCAGTGAGGGCTGTGCAGGAGGCAGCTGATCGATGTTTCTCTCTCACCTATGTTTCTAGCTCTCAATCCCTCTCCCTTCCTCTATGTAAAAAATCAATAAAATATATATTTTTAAAAAATACATAAGATTTTTTTTCTAGGAAGGATAAATGTAATACTTTATTTTTAGGTGAAAATGATTAATGGAATCATATATACCCATTTACCTAATTTTTGTAAAAATAAAAACAAAAACAAAAAAAATCCTGAAATAAAATCCTATAGATACAAGCTGTCATTAGCCAAAGCTGAAACGATTTGAGCAACAAGATTGAGTAGAGAGGTATTAAAAGCCCTAACCGGTTTGGCTCAGTGGATAGAGTGTCTGCTTGGGGACTGAAAGGTCCCAGGTTCGATTCTGGTCAAGGGCATGTACCTTGGTTGTGGGCCCATCCCCAGAAAGGGGTGTGCAAGAGGCAGCTGATCAGTGTTTCTCATCAATGTTTCTAACTCTCTCTCTCTCTCTCTTCCTCTCTGTAAGATATCAATAAAATATATTTTTTAAAAATCTTGACTACAAACCTAGATTTTAAAAAACACACCATGACAACTCGATAGGAAGAGACCACAGGACAAAGCCAACATGTCACTGCTTTCAACAGCATCCCCCCTGCTTTTTTGCACAGGGGCCCCACATACTCATTCTGCATGGGACCCCACAAATTGTACCCCTGTCCCCGGGAGCAGCCAACAGACAAATGCCAGGATCTCTGCTTCGGAATGAAGGGCTCGAGGCTAAAGAAGAGGAAGAAAGCCCAGGTGAGGCAGCAGCACCTTTTATTTAGCTTCGGTACAAGTGACATTAGCAGCAGCACACGCCTGGACATGCCAAAGGCTGCTACCCACTGTTTTTCTTCATTTGCCTTTGTCTGTTCTACTCTGCATCTTTTATTGACTTTAGAGAGCGAGAGGAGGGGGGGAGGGAGAGAGACAGAAACATGGATTTGTTGCTCCACTTTCATTGGTTGATTCTTGGGAGAGAGAGAGAGAGAAAAACATAGACTTGTTGCTCCAGTTACTCATGCATTCATTGGCTGACTCTTGTATGTGCCCTGACCGGAGATCAAACCCAAAAACTTGCCCCTTGGCCTGTGGGGAAAACGATCCAACCAACTGAGCTACCAGCTGAGGGCTGCTCTAAGTTTTTCCAACATGGTTTAAAAATCCAGAGAAACACAAGCTCTTATAGTTCATTCTCTAAGGAATTCATAGAATGATATCTATTCTGCCGAGACTGGTTTGGCTCAATGGAGCGTCGGCTTGGGGACTCAAGGGTCCCGGGTTCGATTCCGGTCAGGGGCATGTACCTTGGTTGCGGGCATGTCCCCAGTGGGGGGTGTGCAGGAGGCGGCTGGTCAATGACTCTCTCTCATCGACGTTTCTAACTCTCTATCTCTCTCCCTTCCTCTCTGTACGGAATCAATAGAATATATTAAAAAAAAAAAAAAAAAAAGAATGATATCTATTCTCTGATGAAAGAAAGCGTGAAAGCTTTTCCTTTGCTACTCCCTAAAGCCCCTCTCTCCCACAGGTAAGAGCAGTTGTGGGCGGGTCTGTGCCCACCCCGTAAGGACAGGCCTCGGGAAGTGCTTGGGAAATCCTAACCAGGTACCAACGTCACCACTGCCCATGGCCTTCCATAGTATTTGTGTCTTTAAATAAAAAAAGAAGGGCTGGTACCAGTCTGGCTCAGTGGATAGAGCATTGGCCTGTGGACTGGAAGGTCCCGGGTTCAATTCCGGTCAAGGGCATGTACCTTGGTTGCAGGCACATCCCCGTGGGGGCTGTGCAGGAGGCTCGATGTTTCTAGCTCTCTATCCCTCTCCCTTCCTCTCTATAAAAAAATCAATAAAATATATTTTTAAAAAAAAATTTTTTTTTTTTTTTAAAGGATGACTCGGAGTAAGGAGCTCAAGCACACCCTGAGTTTCTGTGATCTCAACACGCAGATGCATTCCTGCGATGTAGTGCCTCCTAACGCAGTCAGCTGGGCATTCCCAGGCAGGCTGTGTCGGAAATGACAGATTTCTAAATGAACCTGACGGACAGAAATACAATATCGGGGGCAGGGGTGGCCGGGAATCTACTGAGCAGCGATGATATCTGATCATCTCCGGACGGTCAGGCCTGGCACAGCTCAAGGTAATTGCTCAATAGGCCGGCCAAATTGAATTAGTCTGTGCGCACAAAGGTTTGTACATCCTGATGTCCTTGCAAGAGAAAAATGACACCCCGGTTTTTCGGGGGCTTCAGTGGGAGAGAGGAAAGCTAGCCCCTTTGTTTATAAGCTGAGCAGTCATGGCATGGAGCTGCCTCAGGAAGAGCTCTCATCGTGTGCGTAACAATCCATTTTCTGAGAGCTGCTCGCTCCCCACATGTGGTAAGACAGAGGGTGAACTCTCTCCCTTTCCCCCAGACACGGGGGATGATACCAGGGTTTATAAGGGACCTGAGTTGAGCTCAGCCGGTGTTGCTCAGTGGTTGAGCATCCATCCATGAACAAGAAGGTCACGGTTCAATTCCCAGTCAGGGCCCATGCCAGGTTTCGGGCTCAATTCCATGGGAGGAAGGGCAGGGAGGCCTGAAGGAGGCAGCTGATCGATAATTCTCTCTCATCATTTAAAAAAATATATTTTATTAATTTTTTTTACAGAGAGGAAGGGAGAGAGATAGAGAGTTAGAAACATCAATGAGAGAGAATCATCCATCAGCTGCCTCCTGCACACCTCCCACTGGGGATGTGCCCACAACCAAGGTACATGCCCTTGACTGGAATCGAACCCAGGACCCTTTGATGGGCAGGCCGACACTCTCCATCCATTGAGCCAAACCGACTAGGGTTCAAATAAAGTTCTTGTATTTACAGAGCTTGAGTTGACTCTGTTATTGCCAACCAAAAGAGCTCTAACCGCAATTCTCAGGATTCTTTCCCCGGCCTCCGGAGGCCCCATTACTTTGGGGTTCAGTGCGATGGGACAGCGCCCTTCCAGTAAATTCCTGTTCTCTTCACGTAAGCTGGTTTGAATAGATCTTTGCAAAGAGCTTTGACTAAGACAACACACGCTTGTATGCATGTGGCATTGACATTGGACCCAGCTCCCCCGGCCCTATTCAAGATGTCCCTCCTGTCTGTTGTCACTGGCTCCTCTGCGCCTCGCCCGATCTTCAGATGCCACATGTGCCCGGCCAGGAGGATGCAGGAAGTGACGGGGGTTTCCCCTCGGGAGGCAAAGAACAAGCCTTGGGAGGACCTGCGCTTCAGGGTTGGCTCCATGCATTAGCTCCAGACTTTGGGGAGAGCCCTAAACCAGTGGTTGGCAAACTGTGGCTCTCGAGCCACATGCGGCTCTTTGGCCCCTTGAGTTTTTAGCAAAGGCCAGCTTAGGAGGACCCTAATTAAGTTAATAACATCGTACCTACCTATATAGTTTAAGTTTAAAAAAAAATTGGCTCTCAAAAGAAATGTCAATCATTGTCCTGTTGATATTGGCTCTGTGTACTAATGAGTTTGCCCACCGCTGTCCTAAACCCTCCTGGAACCTCAGTCTGCGCATCTCTAAAATGGGGGGAATAGCCCTCACTTTTCTGACCACCCAGACCTGTGGGGTGGTCCAAGAGAATAAGAAGTCCCACAGCAGCAAAGAACTTACTTGATAATGACTACAAAGGGAACAGACGGCTACGGAGAAAATCAGGAAAATGAAGAATAACGCAAAAAACAGAAGCAGAAAAAAAAATTCACATAAAAATTACTAATGCCGCTGGTAAGATTTTACTATAATTCCTCAAATATTTTTTCTATGTGTACTTTCCTTTTTCCTGATAAAATTGGGATCCCACTGTTTTGTACGGAGTAGGATCTCTACTCTTTGAACTCAACAATTTTGTGATTATTCTTCAAAATTATTCCACATCATTTTAAATGGCTGCATAGTGTTTCATGCCAAACATGAATTATTTTTATTTACTGATTGGGAGGGGGGGAGGAAGAGAGAGAGAGGAGCATCATCGGTTGATTCTTGTACGTGCCCTGGTCAGGGATCAAACCCACAACCTTGGCGTATGAGGATGATCCTCTATCCTGCCAGGGCCCAGAAATAAATCTTACAACCATTCCCCCATTCATTTCAAGACCCCGTGCTGGACACTGAGTCAGGTTAATGGAGAGAGAGGTCAAAGATATGGGGGGTCAAGACCAGCTAAAGATCAAGAAAGACTTCACTCCACTTGAACTTTGAATGTGCTTGTGCCTGTATTAACCTATTCAAATGATTAGAGGGACGGAAGTCTTCCGAGGAGCTGAAATCTGAGCAGGCTATTGAAAATGAGCAGGATGTTTTTTCAGAAGAGAAAAATGCAGGGAGAGGGGAATTCCTAACGAAGGAAGTGAAGCAAAGGTGCAGAGGCACGAACCACAGTGGATTATGGGACAGATTTCTTTACCCAGAAAAGAGGCTAACCTCAGGAGCTGGCAAGTGGGCAGGCAGGATTTGAACCCAGGCCTGCCCGGTTCCTCAGTGCTCACTAGTAACCACTGCCCCTTTAGCAGGGATCGGGGTTCCTCTGGATTTGAGGCAGATTGCTTCCAGTCTGGGTCTGTGAAATGAAGGCATTGAATTAGCTGATACCCAAAGCTCGGACAAAGACCCTGATTTTCGGGGTGTTTATTTTTTAATATCTTTAAGAATTCTTTTTCTGCCGAAACCGGTTTGGCTCAGTGGATAGAGCGTCGGCTTGCGGACTGAAAGGTCCCAGGTTCGATTCCGGTCAAGGGCATGAGCCTTAGGTTGCGGGCAGGTCTCCAGTGAGGGGTGTGCAGGAGGTGACTGATCGATGATTCTCTCTCATCGATGTTTTTAACTCTCTATCCCTCTGTCTTCCTCTCTGTAAAAAAAATCAATAAAAATATTTTTTTTAAAAAGAATTCTTTTTCTATTAAGGATGTTGACTTTCACTGTCGAAGGTGGCCACTTTTTTTGTGTGTGTGTGTGTGTGTGTGTGGTTGGCCATTTGCCTTTTGTGTGTGTGTGAGAGAGAGAGAGAGAGAGAGAGAGAGAGAGAGAGAGAGGGAGGTGATTTATCATCTGCCGTGTTTTCTGCCCCCATAACACCAGTGGCACCTTCACTCTCCTTCAGTTAACCGGGAACAAAAAAAAGAACACCTTCTCCGATTGGCAGGTAGAAAATATAAAACTATCGCCTATGAGGATTTTATTTTTCTTTTTTGTTGCTGATTAACTGAGAGAGTTGAGGTCCTGCCGGTGACAGAGAAGCAGGAAGCGTGGCCCGTGATAAAGCGCGGCCCACAGCGGCCCTGGCGGCTCTGGGAGACCGCAGCCCCGGCCTCAGCGATAACCGGGCCGGGCCTGGGGGATAAGCCTGGGCCTCCGCTCCTGCGGGGCCTCGATGACACCCCGAGAGCTGGGCCTCCAGAGCAGGCCGACGGCGTGCACCGTCTGCCCTGCCACAAAGGAAGCGCCATTTCAGGAAACAAAGGAGGCTCCGGGGTCGGTGGACAGAGCCTGGCGGCTGGGGTCGGGGAGGACTGGGCCTCCACCCTCCACGGTGCAGGCGTGGATGACCCCCCCCCCTACCTTCCCAGGGACCTGACCTGTAAAAAGGGGGTGATGATCCTACCTCTCAGGGTGATGACACTAAATAAACCCGTGGCACAGCTAGCCCAGAGCTCCGGTCAGCAAGGGGCAGAGCTGGGCCCCAAATGCGTGTCTGGCTCCAAAGCCTCCGCGGTGCCTCTGCGGGAGGAGCCAGCACTGCTCAGCGAGTGATCTTGTCACTCCACGGTTAGGAAGCCGAACGCACGCAGCCTGGCACTGAGGAGGGTCAGGAGCAAGCCTGATGGAGGCAAGTGGGGTGTTGGTTGTTGTCTGGCAGAAATGAGGGGGCCCCTCTCCCGGGCTTCCCTCCATCACCACCTCCAGCTGGGGCCCTGGCTCCTGGCCAATCACTGGACGGAGCCTGGCCGCCTGGGTCTGTGGGAAGGCCCGGGAGCAGGCTGCCATCCAGGTGCCGCTCTGCCTTTCGCAGGCTTGGGGCCGCCTTCCCTCGCCCAGCCTGGCGATGCCGCGGTTTCCTCGCCTGTAAAATGAGGACCCGTGCCCTCGACCGGTCTGGCTCGGTGGATAGAGCGTCGGCCTGCGGACTGAAGGGTCCCGGGTTCGATTCCCGGTCAAGGGCATGTACCTTGGTTGCAGGCACATCCCCAGCAGGGAGTGTGCAAGAGGCAGCTGATCGATGATTCTCTCTCATCGGTGTTTCTAACTCTCTATCACTCTGTCTTCCTCTCTATAAAAAAATCAATAAAATATATTTTTTTAAAAAATGAGAACCCCAGATTGGGCGTTTCTAGGGTGACAGAGGGTAAACCAAGGACACTTTTAGGACCATGGCTGGCGCAGTGTTAAAAAATAAAAATAAAAATATCCGTTTACTATCATTGCTCTTGAGGAACTTCGAGGTGTGTGGGAAGGAAAAGCCCTTGTTAGGAGACACGATCATAAAGCAGTATGGGAAACAGGACTTGATTCTGTTAAAGAACGAGGACATTATACATACGTAGGGAGGGGAAAGGACCAGAAGGACATGGTGGTGGTGCTTAACTATTGGCAGTGAACTTACAGAGCAATCTCTTGTGTTTTCATGTAGTTCCTACTTTTTCTGCAATGCACTTTTACAATCAAGAAAAGTAAATTAATATTGAATTATATTGTATACTTGAACCTAAAATAGTGCTGTATGTCAATTACTCCTTAATAAAAAAGAGGGGGAAAAAAAGAGAGAGAGAGAGAGAGAGAGAGAGAGAGAGAAAGGAAAAGAAAAAGAAAAAGAAAAGGCAAACAAATAGAATCTCTGAGAGCTGAGAGGAGCAATCACTTGGATCGGGGCTCCTGGAGAGGACGCCCCAGAAGTGGGATTTGAGGGGGGCCCTCAGTGACGGCCGAATTTGAAGAACTGGGGAGGGGAGCCAGGAGAAGCCTCTTTCTTCCTTTGTTTTTCTTTTTAATTTTATTTATTTTTAAATTATAAACCTATTTTTTAAAAAATATGTTTGATTTCAGAGAGGAAGGAAGAGGGAGAGAGAGAGAGAGAGAAACATCAATGATGAGAGAGAATCATGGATTGGCTGCCTCCTGCATGCACCATAATGAGGATGGAGCCTGCAACCCGGGCATATGGCCTGACCAGGAATCGAACCGAGACACTCAACCACTGAGCCACGCCAGCCTGGCCTCTGTTTTGGTTTTTGTCTGTCTCCTCCCCTAGACTGTGGACTCCTTGAGGGCATGACCCATGGTCTAGCTTGTTCACTGCTGCGTTCTTAACACCTAAAACAAAATAAAACAAAAACCTCAAAAAACCTGTTGCCTTGCCGAAACCGGTTTGGCTCAGTGGATAGAGCGTTGGCCTGCAGACTGAAGGGTCCCGGGTTCGATTCCGGTCAAGGGCATGTACCTTGGTTGTGGGCACATCCCCAGTGGGGGATGTGCAGGAGGCAGCTGATTGATGTTTCTCTCTCATTGATGTTTCTGACTATCCCTCTCTCTTCCTCTGTAAAAAAATCAATAAAATATATATATATATATTTTTTAAAAAAACTATTGCCTAGTATGTGCTCAATAAATATGGATCTAGCGAATGAGTAACCAGCTCCTCTTAGCCTGGGAGGAGATAAGGATGCTCTCAGTTCCTTGTCCAGCTGATGCACTGCCAAAACGGAGGTGCGTGGTTTCCATGACAACAGAAGAGGACCAGCCAGGAGACAGACACAGGGGTTGTGAGATCTGCATCTTTTCAAGGTGCAGCCCGGAAATTGAGAACATTGTAGTGGGCTTTTCCACAGATGTTGAGGAGGGAAAGGAACTTCATAAATATGGTTAACTCAGCTGATCGCTGGTCAGATTTGTCAAACAACTCGGGCAGGTGGTTGGATCTCTGATGGAGGGTCAAAGGCTCTTAGTGGACAGAAAGCCAGAAACTCAGGTGAGTTTGGTTCTAGCCTGGACCCTGCTGTGTGACCTTAGACAAGGTACTTAATCCCTCTGGGCCCCAGCATATTCATTCATAAAATGGGAGGTTTAACAAGCTCTAAAACTACTTGCAAAAACACCTGTGTGGTAGGAGTGTGAAATGGTTACAGCTGTTGTTTTCAACAGTTTGAGGACTTCTCAAAAAGTTAAATATTCCCTTAACCGGTTTGGCTCAGTGGATAAGAGCACTGGCCTTCGGACTCAAGGGTCCTGGGTTCAATTCCGGTCAAGGGCATGTACCTTGGTTGCGGGCACATCCCCGGTGTGAGGTATGCATTAGGAGGCTGGTTGATGTTTCTCTCTCATTGATGTTTCTGGTTCTCTATCCCTCTCCCTTCCTCTCTGTAAAAAAATCAATAAAATATATTTTAAAAACATAAAAAAGAAAAGGTGGTACCCACACAATAGAATCCAGCCATATAAAGAAATGAAGTACTGATACCTCAAACAAATTATTCGAAGTAAAAGAAGCAAGACTCAAAAGTTCCAATATGGTATGATTCCATTTATATTAAATATCTAGAGTAAGGTGACCAGATGCCCTGATTTTTAACAATTTGTCCTGCGTCCTGCGGCGTTTTAAAAAAGACCAAAAGAATCTTTTAAAAAATCTGGACTTTTTTTAAAACGCTGTGGAACAAATTGTTAAAAATCGGGACGTCTGGTCATCTTAATCTGAAGCAGATAAACCCTTAGGGACAGAATGCAGACTGCTGGTTGCCAGGGGCTGGAGGGGGGACTGTGGAGTGCGGCAATTTTCGTTGGAGTTAATGCAGTGGTCGGCAAACTCACCAGTCAACAGAGCCAAATATCAACAGGACAACAATGGAAATTTCTTTCGAGAGCCAACTTTTTAAAACTTAAACTACATAGGTAGGTACATTGTTATTCACTTAATTAGGATACCCCTTCAATTACACGTGGTGTTTTGTGGAAGAGCCACACTCAAGGGGCCAAAGAGCTGCATGTGGTTTGTGAGCCACTGTTTGCCGACCACTAACAAACATGTTTGGAACTTGATAGAGGTCGTGTTTGCACCTATTGTGAATGTAATACGTGCTACTGGATTGCACCTTAAAATGGTTACATTTCGTGTGAATATAATTTCAGTTACTAAAAAAAAAAAAATGTCCTTTAAGAATGCCCGGGAGCCTGAAGTTACAGAATGGAGTTTGGGGAGCCTAAAGGATGGGCAGGGCTGAAGGTGGGGTCACGGAGGAAGGTGAGAGGTCACTGCAGTCCTCCTGTGCAGGCATGCTGCCAAGGTGACATGCAGCGGCAATACGACGTGCAGGGCTGGAGTATGGGTTTGCCTCTGGCTGTACCGCATGGCGGCATCCTAGGCCGTTCAGATTCCCTCAGCCTCAGGCCTCCCGTCTGCAAAATGGGGCTGACGCATCGCCCTCTCCCTCAGAGCACGGGGCACCTATCGTCATAGGGTGGACTCTCTGGGATGAAGCCAGTCACAGCCTCCCTTTTTCCCCCCCAGGGACTGAGCCTGCAACCTGGGCATGCGCCCTGACCAGGAAGGAACCAACCCACTGGGCCACACTGGCCAGGGCCGGCACCCTTTTCCACACGCAGCAGAGGGAGAGCCAGTTCTTCCTTTCAGTAAGCAGGTTCAGAAGCCACCAGGGAGGCAGGGAGTACTCAGGTTAACCGGTTGGGTTACTGTCTGGCCTCGGGCAGGTCACCCATTTCCGTGGGTAGAACGGACATGGCTGTGTCCACCTCGGAGGGAGGATGTGCGTTCAGCAAAAGGCCCTCAATAATTCAATTCCTTTCATCTCTCTCAGTGGCTGCTTCCTGCAACACTCTGGAACACACACACACACACACACACACACACACACACGAAAAACTGCGGTTCCAGAACCCACCCAAGAGTCTCTGAGCTCTGGCTCAGGGAGGTTAAGGCAGTAGCCTGAGGCGACACAGCACGTTGTGGCTTAGAACAAACACAAATAGCCTGGCTCTGGGTCCAGGAATTTCCCTCAAGTTTCTAAGCTTCATTTTCCCCCCTCTCCAACAGGCTTTTAGCACACACTACGCCCGGGGAAGGGCTGAGGTGTGCAAGGAGAGGCATCCAGCCCAGAACTGGGTGCCGCGCAAAGACCCTCGGATCCTGCCTTCCTGAGACAGGTGCTGCCATCGCCGGCGTACACATCGGGGGAAAAACTGTTTAACCCAGAGGCTCAGAGAGGCCCTCTGGCCGGAGCCAGACCACAGTAACCCGAAGGCGGGGTTCTCGAACTCGGGTCCTCCCGCGGCGCCACCCGCGGCAGCCCCCACGGCGCGCGCGGCCCGGCGCGGAGCGGGCAGGCGGCGGCGGCGGCGGCGGCGGGAATCCCGAGTGGAGCTGGGAGCCGGGCCGATCATTTGCACGCGGATCCCCAGAATGCCCCCCTCCCATCCCCTCCCCCGCCCCCTCCTCCGCGGCTCCTAATGGAAGCGCTCGGTTTGGAGTTGGGAACCGTGGAAAGTTTGGAACCCACACTCGCTCCTTGTTTGCGACTGTGGGAACTTCCCGCCCGCACGCGCGGCGCCTGCAGCCCGGAGCCCCGAGCCCCGGTGCCCAACGGCGGCGGCGTCTCCCCGGCGGCAGCCAGACCTCAGGGTCCCGCCCGCACGCGGCATCCTCCGGGGCCGAGCGGGGACAAAGCGCGCAGGCCTGCCCGCGGGGCCTGTGGCCCGAGCGCCCGGGGGCCGCCGGGGATGCTGCGGCCTCAGCGGGCCGGAGGGAGCTCCCCAGGCCGCCGGCACCCTCCCTTCTCCAGGGGCCAGTGCTGGGGTGCGCGCGGACCCCTGCCCCTCGCCCCCGCGCCTGTGCGGCTGCCTCCCCGGGCACAGGGCTCGGCGCGGGGGCTGGGGGCAGAGCCGGGACGGTGGCCTCTCCTCCCCAGCTCCCGGGCGCTCAGCCCCCTCGGATCTGTGGGGGCGCGGGGTGCAGGGGCAGCTCCGGAGGTTCGGCCTGCCCCCCAGCCAGGACCCCGGGCTCTCTAGGGCTGGGAGCGGGAAGGCGACTTCTGGGTATTCCGCGCATCAAAGGTGGGCTCGGAGCGGCGGCCGAAGCCCGTTTCCCTTTCGGGTGCACATCGAAAGCTGGGACCGGGGGCCCAGATCTGCGCCCCTCGGTCCCCCTTCCCCCACCGGCCCGCACACACGGCCACTTTTCGGCGGGGAGGGAGGGAGGGGCAGTGGGACCTGGTTTGCTGGCTCGGCGCTTCGTTTGCATTGGTCCGGGGGGGCCGAGGCTGCAGCCCCTGGCCCCGCGGCTGGGGTGGGGAGGCGGGGGCCGGACGGGGGCTCAGCTGCGCTAGCATTGGCGGAGCTGGAGAATGGGGAGGGGGGGCAGGAAGCGGGGGGAGCGGCGGCGGGGGGGGTGTATAAATAGGGAAGGGGGGACGTGCATCCTCGCTCGGTGAGGGGGGGGCGCTCGGCACAAAGAAAGTGGAAAGTTTGCAGCGCGGGGCGGCCGGTGCCGGGGATCCGGGTGCGCACGTGCAGGGCCGGGGGCACCGGGGTCCCCCCACGCCGAGCTCGCCTTTTCTTTCTTTTTTTTTTTTTTTTCTCCTGCAAGCGAGAAGGGGGGGTGTTGTTGGTATCGCCCCCTCCTTCTCCTCCCCCCAGGGGTGAAAGTGCAAGAGGAAGTGCAGCCGCTGCCATCTTTCCTCCGCTCCGAACACACGGAGCCCGGGGCCGCAGCTCGCCGCCGCCTTCGCCCGGCCCGGGGAAGGGCCCGCCCAGCCGCCGCCGCCGCCCGCCCGCTGCAGCCTTCGCCGCCGCCGCCGCCCGCCAGGCTCCGGGACCCAGCCGGTGCCGCCGCCCGGTGCGCGCCCCGCCGCCGCCGCCGCCGCCGCCTTCGCCTTCGCCTTTTGTTTCCTCCGCTCCGGCGCCCCCGCCCCGGCTCGCGCTTTGCAGGGGACGCAGCGCGCGCCCCCAGCGGCCCGGGGAAAGCCGCGGCGCGCGCCTGCGCGGCGGACCCCTCCTCCTCCTCCTCCCCGCGCGCGCGCGCGCCCCGGTTGGCTGCGCGCCGGCGCCGCCTGGCGGGCGGGAGGGGAGGCGGCAGGCGAGTTTGCAGGAGGGGCGCACCTCTGTGCGCTGTTCCCCCCGGAGGTAGACCGGGAAGGGGAGGCGGGCGGGCGGGCGGGCGGAGAGGAGAGAGGAGCGCGCGATCCGGCGGGGGTCGGGGCCGCTATGTGGGGGGCGGTGCGCCCTGCAGTCTAGACGGTACGATCCGGGGCAGGGGGCGTGTGCGCTCGGCGCACCTGCGAGACTACAGAGCCCGGGGCCGGCACGTGTGGGGAGTGTAGACGCGTCCGCTGCGCCCCTCTTGTTCCTGCCTAGGGGAAGGGAAAGGGGCGGGCGAGAGCCGCGGCCGGGTGAGCGGGGAGGGGGCGGCGGACATGGAGCGGGTGAACGACGCGTCCTGCGGCCCGTCGGGCTGCTACACCTACCAGGTGAGCAGGCACAGCACCGAGATGTTGCACAACCTGAACCAGCAGCGCAAAAACGGCGGGCGCTTCTGCGACGTGCTCCTGCGGGTGGGCGACGAGAGCTTCCCGGCGCACCGCGCCGTGCTGGCCGCCTGCAGCGAGTACTTCGAGTCGGTGTTCAGCGCCCAGTTGGGCGATGGCGGAACTGCGGACGGGGGTCCCGCCGACGTGGGGGGCGCGGCGGCGGCCCCGGGCGGCGGGGCCGGGGGCAGCCGGGAGCTGGAGATGCACACCATCAGCTCCAAGGTGTTCGGGGACATCCTGGACTTCGCCTACACTTCTCGCATCGTGGTTCGCCTGGAGAGCTTCCCCGAGCTCATGACGGCTGCCAAGTTCCTGCTGATGAGGTCGGTCATCGAGATCTGCCAGGAAGTCATCAAACAGTCCAACGTGCAGATCCTGGTGCCCCCTGCCCGTGCTGACATCATGCTCTTTCGTCCCCCCGGGACCTCAGACTTGGGCTTCCCTTTGGACATGACCAACGGGGCAGCCCTGGCAGCCAACAGCAATGGCATTGCAGGCAGCATGCAGCCCGAGGAGGAGGCGGCTCGGGCAGCTGGTGCGGCCATTGCCGGCCAAGCCTCCTTGCCTGTGTTGCCTGGGGTGGACCGCTTGCCCATGGTGGCCGGACCCCTGTCCCCCCAACTGCTGACTTCCCCATTCCCCAACGTGGCATCCAGTGCCCCTGCCCTGACTGGCAAACGAGGCCGGGGCCGCCCAAGGAAGGCCAACCTGCTGGACTCCATGTTCGGGTCTCCGGGGGGCCTGCGGGAGGCAGGCATCCTTCCGTGTGGCCTGTGCGGGAAGGTGTTCACCGATGCCAACCGGCTCCGGCAGCACGAGGCCCAGCATGGTGTCACCAGCCTCCAGCTGGGCTACATCGACCTCCCTCCTCCCAGGCTGGGTGAGAACGGGCTGCCCATCTCCGAGGACCCCGACGGACCCAGAAAGAGGAGCCGGACCAGGAAGCAGGTGGCGTGCGAGATCTGCGGCAAGATCTTCCGCGATGTGTACCATCTCAACCGGCACAAGCTCTCCCACTCGGGGGAGAAGCCCTACTCCTGCCCCGTGTGCGGGCTGAGGTTCAAGAGAAAAGACCGCATGTCCTACCACGTGCGGTCCCATGACGGGTCTGTGGGCAAGCCCTACATCTGCCAGAGCTGTGGGAAAGGCTTCTCCAGGTGAGCATGGTGCCCTCTCCCCCCCCCACACCCCTACCCCCACCCCCGGTGACCTGCCCTATTTCTGACCCCGGGGCTCGCTCCTTGCCAGGATCTGGGAGTGTGGGGGTCACTGGACCTCAGTCTGGGGCGGGGAGTGCTTTATAACGGCCCTGCTTTTGGGATGGTGCTGGCCAAAAGCTGCTCTCTCGTCCCCAGGGAAGTTCTCCTCCTCGGGGCCTGGTGGGAAGGGCCCCGGATTCCTCCGGCCACAGCCACCGGGCCTCACCATTCTTCTCCCTGGGCTCCTTTGTGTTTCCGGCACCAGGCGTGGGGCCCCCTCTGGGGGCGGGAGGCTGGGCTTCTCCAGCGACTTTCCCCGCTTGAATGGCTGCCTGCCGAGGGAGGGAGACAGGCGCTGAAACAGAAACAAGTGTGTCTCAGACTCCTTACGCTCCTGGGCGGTGCACCACGTCCCCCAGCCCGCAGCTCAGCACCGGCCATCAGGGATCGGTGGGCTCCAGCTCTGCCCCTCGCGGGCACGCAGCTGGGCACCCGGAGTCTCTTCCTAACCCCGAGATCTTTGATCAGCTCTGATCCGGGGGCTCCCGAGCCGAACTGGCCCCACAGGACACAGAGGAAGGGGGCAGGGTGTCTTTTGAGATGCACTTTTGAGGGATCCCCGACTTGTCCGGGAGTGGGGGGTGGTTTTGTTTCTCCTCTGAAGGGAATATCCAGGATAAAAGGCTGGTTTTAACTTGCCTGGATACTAAGGACCTTGTGTGTATGTGTGTGTGTGGAACCCGGGGATGGAGAACTCCCTCAGAGGGGCCCCACTCAGGAACCAGTCTTACCGGTCAGGCAACCCCTGCCCACCTGCTCTGCGGGCATCTGGCTCACCAGCCCAGCTGGGGACTTAAGGCTCCATCCCTTGGCCTCTGGGGACTGAATTCCATCTGGGTGGCATTCATTGGCTGCCGGCGGCGGGAGAGGCTGGGGGAGGGGAACGCTGAGTTTCTAAGGGGCTTTAGTCTGGACAATGAATCACACACACCCCCTCCCCGGAAAGGCTGCAGCGGCAGCTTGTCTCATTCTGAAGCCACCTCCTCAGGGTCCTGGAAATCATTGAGTTTCTGGTGGGGGAGGGAGGTGGGCAGGCAAGGTCAGACACAAACACTCACTTCCCTTCCCTCCAGAGAGGCCTGGGCCTGGGAGCCAGAGCAGAGGGGGGGTTGGGGGGAGGGGGAATGAGGCTGTCTTTGTCACGCTGGGGGGTGGGGGAGAGGGAGTGCTTTCCATCAGGGTGGGAGGGGGGGGGGATTGGGGGGCCTGGCCAAGAGCGTGGCCCCGTTTTTGTTTTTTTTTAGGTCTGATTTTAAAGCCTGTCTCGGTTCTCTCCCTTCCAGGCCTGATCACTTGAATGGACACATCAAGCAGGTGCACACCTCCGAGCGGCCTCACAAGTGTCAGGTAGGGGTCGGCCAGGGCCGCGCGGGGCTGGAGGAGATCGCTGCTGTCCTCACGGCCCAGCCACCAGCCAGCCAGCTGCTGCTGTGCGTGCGGGGTGTGCGGGGGCCGCTGGCTGACCACCGCTTGGCACACCTCCTCCTCTGTCCCTCCCCGCTCCCTCTGTCCGCTCTTCTTTGTTCTTCCCCCCGGCCCCCTCCCGCCACTGCCGACGTCCCCTCCTTCCTGGCTGTCGGGTCCTGGCTCCCACCCTGTCTCCTGTGTTGCTTAGCTTAGCTCTCCTTTCCTGGTGTTGGCCGGCTCTGCGGATGTGGACGGTGGGCCGCATGGCTCACGTGTTGTCCTGGGGGCACTGGCCTCCCGCTGGGCCAGGCTTCTGGTTCTCAGCAGTGTCCAGAGGCGGCCAGTGGGGCGGGGAAGGGGGGTGCTGCAGAGGGCTCCTGGTCCCCTTGTCTGTCAGGCAGCTTGACCCAAGCTGGAGTCCCCTGAGGTCGGCAGCAGGTGGGGAGGGAGGGCGGTCTTCCCTCGGAGCACTGGCACCCGTGTCACCCTCCTGAGGCCTGGAGGGCAAGATGGTTTCCTCTCGTGAGCTCTTTGCATACATAGCAGGCGGCCGGGAAGGCCGGGCACGGTCCTGGCCCTCGGTGTGTCTGCTTGAGTCATACCTGGGCGCCCTGTGGCTCCCAGAAACTTGAGTTTCCTCTCTTGGCCGCTGAGCATTGCTGTGCAGATGGAGAACGGGCCTCTCTCTTCTCCTTGGTTACCTCCCCTCTCGGGCGCCCAGAGTTGCGGGGTGCTTGCTGCAGCCTCTGCGGGTAACCTGCTTCTCTTCTACCCTGTTGGTGGCAAGGAGGGAGGGTTCGGGGAGACCTGCAGTGAGGGGTGGCCTGCGTGGTAGGCAGGCCAAGGAGCCAGCGCGGATGGTGATCACGTGAGCGAGGCGAGGCGGCCTCTCCAGGGACGCTAACCCGGGGCGGGGCTGTGGGGTCCATCCGTGCCTCGTTGCCTTCTCTCCGTCTCCCACCTTCTCGTCACAGAGCACATGCGGACTCTCCCGGGTAGCGCGCCGAGAGAGCCTGGCAGCGTAGGAGGAGCCCAGAGGGCAGTGGGGCCGAGCCCGGTGGCCTCGGGGGGTAACCTGCACTCTCTGCCCTTTTTCCAGGTGTGGGTTGGGAGCAGCAGCGGCCTGCCGCCCCTGGAATCTCTTCCTAGCGACCTGCCATCATGGGACTTTGCCCAGCCTGCTTTGTGGAGGTCGTCCCATTCTGTTCCTGACACCGCCTTTCCCCTTTCTCTAAAAAAACCCTTCCCGGCCCTCGAAAACCTGGGCCCCGCACACTCCGGCAACGCGCTCTTCTGCCCGGGCCCTCCGGGGTACCTGAGGCAGGGCTGGGCCGCCCCCGAGGGCAGCCGGCCCTTTCCCCAGTGGCCCGTGGGCTAGCCTGGCCTCCCGGACGGGGCTTTCTGTGGGGGGACCGGGAGCGGCAGTTGCTCTGAGACCCTTGCTTTTGGGAGAGGCCAGCAGAGCGGCTCCCACCCGCCATGCCTGGCTCCTCCCAGGGCGACCCGGAGCCTTTCCCAGCTCAGGGACCCCAGATGGGAGAGCAAGAAGCTCCTTGGTCCCCACCCACGCAGGCTTCAGGAGCCCCTGGGTGTCTGTCCTGGCCAGAGCCACTTTGGAGGTTGGTGCATTCCTGGGAGCTAAGCCGCTGGCTCCTGTGCTTCCCCTCCCCCTGGCATCACCTCCCCTAAGGCAGGGGTTTTCTAGAATGTTTGGCCTGGCCACCCCGCCCCACACCCTGGCAGTGATGCCCCTCCAGAGGTGCAACTCCACCTGGGTCCTCCCTGTGCCCTGCTCCTCCCTCCCCCTCAGACAGGTCCTGCTCTCACTTCTGGCTAGTGAATTAGACTTCGGTGTTTTTGAGGTTTATTAGCGGGTCTGCTCAGGAACTAGACTAACCAGTAGCTTTGTATCGGGTCACCCCATCATGCGAATGGCTTTGGGGGCTGATAAAGCAGATGTATGTAGATCCCCACCCCCACCCCTCGGATCCTGTTGGTGTGCCCTTTAGCCCCCGCGGGCCCCGTGGGGTAACAAGTGATGATAAAAGTTTTCATTCTAACATTTGAGGCTTTGTGTGTTTTGTCCTTGGTGTGTGTCATAACACTGACATCATCCCAGCCCTCTCCCAGGCCTGCCGGCCCTGCCTGCAGCCCCTAGCCAGACTCCTTTCCCGGGGACCCAGCAGGTAGAGACGTGCTGGCTCCCATGTGCGGGGCTGGCCTGCCAGGTGTGCCTGGGCTTGGTTAGCCAGCAGGGGCATCTGTTTTGCATTCGTCCCTGGTACCAACCACGTGGGCTCTGCTTCTGAGCGGCTGCACCCGTGGGAAGAAAAGCATCAGGAGGTGGGCTGGGGAAGTGGGCATATCGGGCTCAGTGTGGAGTGGTGATGAGCAGAGGTGACCCCAGCTCAGGCTGGCTGGGCTGGGACCTGGCCTTTAGCAGCTGCCTAAGCACAGGGCTGTGGGGAGGGCAGCTGTGCCTAGCGCCACCGGCAATCAGATCACACCCTGCGGGCTCGCTCTTGTCCCATCTTCTCCCTGTCTCCTGGAATGCCTTTCCCTGGAGTTGTCCCGCATGGAGGTTCTGGGTGACCCCTTCTTTGATATGTCTCCCCTCTGTCCTCTGTGCCGTCTCTCCTGGGTCATGTGACCAGCCTCTTTATGTCCTGCGTTCTCTGGACTTCTGGCAGGTCTAGACTCAGACTCACACACTTTGAAGATCCCCCCAGAAAACTTGGGGGACTAAGCCAGCCATCGCTCCAGTGGGCTTTGTCACACAGTGAGAGTTGCTGTTGTGCTTGTGTGTCTTCTTCTCAGCAGCAGACTTACATTCCTCACGCTGTTTGCCCAGGCTGAGGTGCGCGCTCATTCCCGGAGAGGCCATCCACGGGGGATGGGCGGGGGGAGGCGGCCTGGTCTGAGATTGTAGTTTTGCTTAGCGAATCCTCCAGATGGATAATCCACTTGTGGATAACTGAGGTTTGGCGGTCCGTTTATCTTGAGCCAGCGAGTCTGACAGGGCCGTGCTTCCAAGGACAGATCGGCAAAGAAGGCTGGCGAGAGAAACAGGCGTCCCTTTCATATCCGTCCGGGGGCATCCCCTCCCGGGGAACGCGGGAGGCACAGTCCTGAATGCCCGCTTTCAGCTGCGCGTCCTCACACCTGGGCCATGTGTGGTTCCTTTGAGTTCCGAGGCGCAGGCCGCCCGGCCTCTCACCACTGCAGGGGCGGCGCGTAGGTGACGGGCTAGCCAAGCTGGCTCCTGATTGTGAATCGATCGACAGGTGCACCCTCCCGAGGGTGTTTACAGCAGCCCTCGCTCGCTCTGGTTCACAGGCTGGGGGGCTAGGTGGAGACTTACTCTCTCTTTCCCCCCCTCTTATCCCCCCCCCACTCGCTCTGGCCCATAATTGGGTCTTGTGGTCCCAGACTGAGGTGGGACCCACCTGTGGCCATGAGACCAAGCACCCGTGATGCTTTCTGAGGCACCTAAGTGTTCGAGTTCCCCTGCACAGTCCTGTCACCTCTTCCCGTCGTCGGGAGTCCTGGCCACCAAAATACACTGTGTTAAAAAGTCCCGGCACCTTTCACTGTCCAGAAGCAACCTCTGCTGAGCCAGAGATGGTGAGAGCACAGGCTCAGGGGGCTCACGGGCCGGCTGTCCCGTGTCCTCTCAGGGCTTCTGTCTGCCCAGCGGGATGTGAGGGAAGACAGGGACCCCGGGGTAGCCGGCAGGACCGGTAGGGTCCTGGTCTGGCGTGGCAGGGTGTTCAGACCGCTGCTTTCTCTGGTAGCTGAATGTGCTTTGGGCAAATCACTTCCTAAACTCAGCTTCCTCATTTGTCAAACGAATAAACTCGATATGTAAAACAAATCAAAGCGGTGTTTTATTAGTATAAAGTGTTCTGTTCAAACTTGTAACGCTTACTTAAGAGATAGTGACAGAACAGCAAGGCCTGTCCTGACGCACACAGCCATTTGGGATTAGGGTAGCCGCCGGGGCATCTTGGGCCTCCAGAGTATCACGTGGGTTTGTTTCTTGCTTTTGACTATACAATAAGGAGACAGATAACGGTACTTGTACAGTAAGGAAATAGATAAGTGTCGGTGAGGACTGTTCACTTACCAGGATAGGCTTCTGTTAAACAGACACAGCAGGAGCAAGTGAACAGGGTAGCAGGTCTTCAGCGGGTTAACCTTCGATCTGGAATGCACTTAAGAGGGGCAGGTTGCTTTCTCTTGAAGTTCTACAACAGTAAACATACACCGAGAGATGAGTCCGACTCAACTAGAACCCCTGAAACACTTCCATAGACTCCAAATAGCCTGAGAGTCACCAGCCTGAACGCTCCCGAGGACTTTCCCCGACATTCCGTGGCCCCAGCGGAGGGAGGGGTGCTGGGGGAGATCGAGGACTGAGGCTGAGTCAGGTTCCAGACACAGGAAATGCCCGGGGCTTGGGCCCGCCCTCCCAGGGTGCAGGTGTTGTGGGTGCCGACCTCCGATCACCCGAGTCATCTGGCCCCGGGACCTGGCCATGAGCTGGTGGCCACAGCGCAACTCTCTGTGACCGCACTCTGGGAAGGTGATAGCGCAGCCTGCCCCGGAAGGCTGCCGTAAGGATGGGCCGAGTGAGATAAGCGCCTCTTGAAAGGCTAAGCGTGGTGCCCGCCTGGCACGGAGTGAGTGCCCCATCAGTGTAGAGTGGCATCGCCTTCCTTGTTATTACCAGCACTTCCCCAACTTAACATTTCACAAATGCTCCCGAAGCCTCTGGCCCGCTTTCTCTGCTCTTTCTCGTGTTAGCAGCAGCACGGACAGTACCATTTTATGGGCGGAATTTTTCAATATTGACTCACGAGAACATGGGAGCACCCTATGGGCTTGGTCTTGCCTTTCTTTCTCATTTCCCTGTGGCCAAGACGAACAGTCGCTTTTGAATAAAGTGAATAAATTGAATTCTTTGCATAAAGCAGCGAGGGAAACCCGGGATGGAGAATAGGAGGACTGGTCTGTTTATATGCCAGTAGCTCTTGTGCAAACTCCCGTGTAGTCAATGCAACTGGTGTCAATGCTGAATGTTTACAAATTGAACAAATGCCTCGTCTTCATTCTGGAGGGGAGCATAGTGTGCCGTGCTGGGGTAGTCATGGGAACCAGGAATTCCAACTCCAGGGTCCCGTGTGGGAAATCAGAGCGGCGAGCTGGCCTGCCGGGGAGAAAGCCTGGGCCGTGTTCTAAAGCTCTCTGTGCGGGGAGTCGGATGTGTCGGCCAGAAACGGCTTAGTCCCACAGCACGCTCGGTGAGGAGTCGGGGGGGGGGAATGCCAGCTCGCCCCTCATCCTGTTTTCCTCTCTGCCCTCAGACCTGCAACGCTTCCTTTGCCACCCGAGACCGTCTGCGCTCCCACCTGGCCTGTCATGAGGACAAAGTGCCCTGCCAGGTGTGCGGCAAGTACTTGCGGGCAGCGTACATGGCGGACCACCTGAAGAAGCACAGCGAGGGGCCCAGCAACTTCTGCAGCATCTGTAACCGAGGTAATCTCCCTGCGGTCCCCTCACTTCCGGAGGGGGGTGCCTGAGCCCGCGTGGGCGGCTGGGGGCTCCGGACCACCCTGCCTCAGGCTCCATTCTGCACACGGCCCGCCTTCCCTTCCCTCTGAATGATAAACGCGGTCCTCGCCCAGCTAGCTGCTTGCCACCCCTTCCGTCCCAGGAGACTTAGGGCGTTCGGAATGGGGGTTCCCAAGAGATCAGCAGTGGGAACAGGCAGGGTATTGTTCCCAAGCTGGGCCCGGAACATCTGCTGCTCAGGTGGATGCAGTTGGAGAGCCCACGGAGGCATTGATGTTGGTGAGAGAGGCATTAGACCCCACGGGGGGAGAGAAGGGCACCTCCTGGAGAGCTTTGCTGGCTGGTTCCCTGGCAGGTGGAATTCAGCAGCCAGGGAAGGAGGCTGAGCCTAGCGATGGACAAGGGTCAGGAAGGAAACTCTGTGTGTAGCGCCAATGGTCAGGAGCAAGCCCAAACCCAGGCAGATCGTGGCCTCGACGAGGAAGGAGAGTGGAGGTGTTCTGGGCAGGGGAGCGCGCTTGCTGCTGACGTTGGCCGAGGTGGCTCTGGCTCCGGCCCGGGTGTTGTGTTGGGTGAAGTCGGGCCCGTCCTGGATCCGAGCTTCCGCCAGGACCTGTCAGCTGTTGGCAGAGCTGAGGTTTGTGTTTGCACGCACAGTGTCAGTGGAGGAGCCGGGCACCGCGTCTCTGCTGGAGGAGGCTGGGCAGCTGTCGGCAGTGGGTGTGAGGATGCTTCTGCACGTGTGCTCGCTTTGGCCCGGAGTGGATGCTGGGAAGTCCTGTGTGCTGGGACGCCCTGGTCCCAGTGCTTCTGGAAGTGTTGGCGGTGGCTTAGCGGACTGAGTACTGAACCAGGAATCAGGGGGGCCTCGGGCTTAATCCCAGCCGCTTCCCCCTCACCCTACTACTGCGTGACCTCGAGCTTTCCCTTACCTCCTCTGAACATCAGCTTCTTCATCTCTTAAATGGGGTTAAGAACACCCCCCCCCCCTTTGCCCACCTCACAGGGTCGATGTGAGGATCCCGGCACACAAAGTAGATGGAGGTTAAGGGGGAGGCCTGTTCTTACACTTCGTAACTGATAGGAAACACACCCCGACACGCTGGCTGGGACAGAGAGAACTAAACATTCCTGCAGTCCTTGGCTGGAATGCGGGGGCCTGTGGGCCTCCGTGCGCCCTGAGGCCGCTGTGGGGGAGACTGCTGAGCAGCGGAGGTGTTCTCACTACCCCTCCCTGAGACTGCGCGCTTGGGGTTTGCCTGAAGGCCACTGGGTGTCACTCTCTGCATCCCCAAGAACCCTGCTGGGGAAGCAGGGAGGAAAGCCGCTGAAGCACCTGTCCTATCTTCTGACGGGCCCATAGGGCCCTCCTGGCAGGAATTTCCCCGGCTAGCAGGTGGCGGGGTTGTGCACACAGGGAATTATCGGGGGCTAGCTGACCATCTTGACCGTGGCTGCCCCCTCTCTAGAAAAAGTTTCCTGTCTTGTTTCATCCGAACCTGGCTTGCTAACAGCACCCCCCAAATACCGCTAATCCTGCCACAATGTTCCATCCTCTGGCCTTCGGTGTCAAGCTTTCAGGGTTGCCGTTCTCAGCTTGAGAACTGGGGTCAGAGCCCAGGAGCAGGAACCAGTGAGAGTGGAGAAAGACGCTCATGAGGAAACCCAGAAAGCCTAGGGTGGCAGAGGGGAGTGAGGACTGCTGGGAGGTCCAGAGCCACAGCCCCTTGGGGCTCAGCTCCCCGGGAAAGAAGAGCTGAGAGCAGCAGGGAACAGCAGGGCAAGTTGGCCCAGTTACCAGACCGCTGATGTGGCAAAGCCAACAACTATTTTACAGTCAGGAGTTGTTTTTCCTGGGGCTGGCGAAGGCCTTGGGCCACAGCCCGCAGGCGACATGACTGGGATGGAGACAACGGAAGGGTAAAAGCAGAGGCCACCTTATCTTTGAGAAGACAAGACTGCATCTGGATCATAAGCTAAACAGCTTCGGGTCTGAGTCAGAGCGGGAAGTCCCATTCTTCTAAGAAGATAAGAGAGGGCTCTGGGCCAACCTACCCTGGGTACTCAGAAGCAAGAGAAGACCATTTAACTTTTTATTGGAAGAGAAGGAACAGGATTCTACCTCCGGACTAATTTCTTTGGCATAAAGAGACCCAACAGGAAGGGATAAAAAAAAAGGAAAGAACACCCAGGAGGAAGGCACTTTTTCCAGGAAGAAAATGACACCAAAGACATCAAGGCACTGGAATCAGAATGCAGATAGCTCTGGATCATTCATACCTGCCACCAAGGTTAAGAATTCAGGGAGGAGCTGAACCAATAAATGGATGTTCTTAACTCTAGAAGGGTTTGAGCAAAGGCTAATGCCAGCCAGCTGGTCAGATGGTTGAGATTGGATAAAATGAATTTCCAAATGCCCTCTGCATCCTTCAATTCCAACAAGTCTTTTGATTCCAGAGAGAGGAAGAGGGAGAGGGGAGAAACATCAGTTGGTTGCCTTCCACATGCATCCTGACCAGGGATCGAACCCACAACCCTTGGTGCATGGGATAGTGCTCCCACTAACTGCACCACACCTGCCAGGGCCCAACGAGTCTTAAGCCAGTAGTCGGCAAACTCATTAGTCAACAAAACCAAATATCAATAGTACAACGATTGAAATTTTTTTTGAGAGCCAAATTTTTTAAACTTCTTCTAATGCCACTTCTTCAAAATAGTCTCGCCCAAGGCCGTGGTATTTTGTGGAAGAGCCACACTCAAGGGGCCAAAGAGCCGCATGTGGCTCAAGAGCCGCAGTTTGCCGACCACGGGTCTTAAGCAGTCAACTACTTATGCACCTGCCATTTTCAGTCTTTGCCTGTAAAGGATGGGAAAGATCAGAGGCAGCTTGGCTGCTTAGTCCCACACTTGAGACAGATGACCTTGTCTTTGTCCTAGAGACATACCAAGATGCGGGTCAGACCTTCTGGAGAGGAAGATAATTTGTAGTGGGAAGATGGTGAGAAAAGTTTGTTCTTTCATTTTCAAGTTGAGGATATCAGTTAAGTTGATCAGCGGGAGGGAGAAAAGGATCCAGTAGGTCACCATAGTTTTCTACCGTTCTTTTAAAATTTCTGTAGCAGGGTCTTAGTGTGTATGCATAAGTACTGATGTGAGGAAGAGGGGTTGCTCATTGAGAACGTGCCTCTGACAGAGACAACATCGGGTCCCCAACATCACTGCTTAAAAGGTAGAGGAAGTCTTCTTTCCAGAGATGGGCGTACAAGTTGTTATCAATGCCAGACTTGGGCGCAGACGGCCTGCCATCCTCTGGTTCTCTGAGCTGACACAAACCAACTAGTGCCCCCATCTGGCACCAAGGTGTGGACAAGGAGAAAGCAGTCCCCGGCCCCTGCGTGGACGTGAAACTTGCCAAGAAGGGATTTGCTTCTGGAGTGTGAAATGCAGCGCAGCAGACAAGATGCAACGGAGGAGCACAACGGCCCTTTGGCAATGACGTCTTCATCTCTAGAATGCCAGGGAGGGCGGCTTGCTGGTTCTAACGGAATCACGTGTGCGCTCCGTATCTCCCATCATTCTGTGCCTGGATCCAGCCGCCTTGTTGGTTCTTGGTTAATCAGTGGTGAACGGGCATGTGAGTTCAGAATTCCAACGGAATGTTTCTGACTTAAAAGATGTTTTCTTCTCAGAAACTCGGCTTCTGTTTTAGCCCAACAGTTGGCTGCTGAGTTGCTCTGTGTTTAAATTCTGGGCTTCACGCGGCAGCTGTAGATCCGCTCCTCCCCACCTGCCATGTGGTTCTGCTATAGATAGTACCGTCTGCAGCTGGGGAAGAGGAGCCAGCCATGGGTTACTCATCCTGACTTTCAGGAAAAAGCAGCAAGTTTTCATGGAGCATCTGCTGGGTTCCCCTGGCACATAGCTCTTCCCAGAAAGAGTAACTACACTAATTCCTGGTGCCCTTTCCCTCCATGGACCAGCCTGGGTACACCACGCCACTGCAGAGGCCTCAGCAGGGATTAAAAAAGAAAGAAAGGGAAAAAAAAATTCTCTTCTAAAGTAGAATCGTCAGAAAGTCCCTGATGTCTGTGCTGGTTGTTGGGGCCACAGCACCCAGGAAGGGGGCTGAGATCCTCTTTCCCATGAGCCTCACTGACTCATTCCTGACTACACCCTTCCTCTTAGGAATGTTTTGTAAGATAAGCCGGGCTGCTCTGTCACTGGCCCCGGGCAGGACACTGGCCTCTGGCCCAAGTGGGTCTGGGAAGGAGCTGGGTCAGGAGAGGAGGAATATTCACTCATTCCCCCATTCCCTCCAGAACCACCAAGCACCGTTGTGGGGGGAGTGTTCGTTCAGCGGCTTCCATTCTAATGGAAGAGAGATACATGATTGTGAATGGTGACCACGGAACCGACTGCAGAAGTCCACGGGCTGTTTCTAGGACCAGGGCCAATACACATGAAAAAGCAGGCAGTCTGTCCCACGCAGCCGGTGTGGCTCAGTGGTTGAGCATTGACCTATGAACCAGGAGGGTCATGGTTCGATTCCTGGGCTGCGGGCTTGATCCCCAGTGTGAGGTGTGCAGGAGGCAGCTGATCAATGATTCTCTCATCATTGATGTTTTTCTCTCTCTCCCTCTCCCTTCCACTCTGAAATCAATAATAATAATAAATAAATAAATAAAAAGTCTGCCCAGTGGTTAAGGACCACGTGGCCCTGGGGTTGGAGTCCAGGCTCTGCCATTTCATAGCTGTACCTGTGACTGCAAGTTGCTTAGCCTCACCAAGCCTCTTATTTTTTAATCTATAAAACAGGTATAATTCTCAGCTCAGAGGGTGGTTGGGGGAATATACAGAATAATGCATGCAACGTGCTGGCTGGCACACCATCACCACCTGCTGAAGGCGAACTTTTTCTTTTTTGGCAAGAGAACATTTACCGGGTAAATTAGGTAGAAAACGTACTTCCTAGAAGAAACAGGCTTAGGAAACAAGTTCTAGAGGTAAAGGAAAGGACCCTTGGAGCTTGGAAATGAGGAAGCTCATGGTAACTTTTACTGTCGTTCTAAAGGCCACGCCAAGTCAGACTTCTTAAAGTGAGTCTGTGCAGACATCACACAGCTCTCTCCAGCCTCTGACCCGCCAGCCATGGATCCCATTGTTACCCTGTAATTTTAAGGGGGATGACAGTACCTGAGAACATGTCAGCCAGGTCTGAGTGAATGAAAGGACACCATCAAGGCACTGGCACCCCACGTGGGCCTCATGCTCAAAAGCTTCGCTTCCTGCCGAAGGCACTTGCCGATCCTTGGCCACGAATGGGGTTCGATGACGACACAGCTTCTTCCTGTGAAACCCTCTGACCTGCCCACCTGGTTCCATATCTGCAGGCTTGTGGGTGGTGCGGAAGTTGGCCCAAGATCTCCTCTTCCCAGCCTGAGAGATGACACGGCTCAAACTGACCGGAGCGTCTGGGTTGGGCTGGAGTGGCCCCAAGATGGCTGGACTGTCCTCCCCAAATAGAGGCAAAGATCATCCCTGCTTTTTCCTTAAATGAACCCGACGGATGCTCCAAAACTGAACCAAAAGGCCACCATCAATAAGAGATGGCTACTACACTCTTTAACGTGACGTCCTCTTTTTCATCAAAACGTCTAAGCAGTTACTAAGTCCCGTTATTCTGAAGGTGAAAACGTAGCAGCTAGAACATGTCCTAAGAAATAGAAGCAGGGCTGCTCTGGAGGCATTCCTTTGGGAGTTCATCTCGCCTCCATCTGATCGGTGGTATCATTCACAAGTGTTAGCGAGCCTTCTGCTGGCTGGCTGGCGGCCCGGGAGCCCGGATGCTTTTCTGACTCCGTTTCTAGCTGTGGTCCTTGCAGCTGACCCGGGGCTGTGGGGCCACGCAAACCACTCCTTACTGAGGTCCCAAGCAAGCCTAGAGGCGTCTGGCCTTTTAACCTGACACCCATCCATCCGTCCAGGCAGCTGGCCTGGGCCCTCCACCGCAGCCTGGCAGAGTGGGCTCTGCAGAGGAAGCGATTCGAGGACAGTGCCATCCTTGCTCCTGAGCCAGAGGGCTCCTGTGGTTGCAGCTGTGTTTGAGCCATGGAGGGCCCCTTCTAGGTGCAGCTGGCCTGGGAATGCTAGCCAGAGCGGCCGGAGGAGAGGCGTGGGGGAAGCAGAGAGGTGTCTCGGTGCTGGCCGCGGGATCTCATCTCCTTTTGTCTTGTTTAGGTTTCTCCTCTGCCTCCTACTTAAAGGTCCATGTTAAAACCCACCACGGTGTTCCCCTTCCCCAGGTCTCCAGGCACCAGGAGCCCATACCGAATGGGGGAGCAGCGTTCCACTGCGCCAGGACCTATGGCAACAAAGGCAAGCGACCCCTTGCTCTGCACTTTGCTTCTCTGCGCAGACTGTGTTGTGGGGGCGCTGGGCCGGGTGCGGGGAGGCGGGAAGGCTGCCGGCTTGCTGGCCGCCGCGAGGAGGCTCGGTGATCCGAGTGGCAGTGGCCTCCAGGACGGAGTCACAGTGGGTATCTCACGCCAGGGCAGTGAGTGAGGCTTGAGGGCCCTGCCATGATCCAGCCCCCCGCCTCCTGGCCAGCCCCTGCTGTCTGGAGCCCTGCCACAGGCCCCCGGCCCAGGGCAGGAAGAGGAGCCCTGCATGATGAGTTACTCTGGGCTTGTCTGGCGCCTGTGGCCCTGGAAGGGTGGTGTGGAGCTGTAGCTGATTGCTTTCTCCTTTGGTCCTGCTGGGCAGGGGGAGCCCAGGGCTGGCTTCCCCCTCCGTAGGTGTGGCTGGTTGCTGGGAGCGCCCTTTCCAGAGGGCCTCTGGCTGTGTCTGTGAGGTGCATGGCGAGCACTGACCTACCTGATGGCCTCCGAGTCCGAGTTGGTTTGCGTAGAGCTCCCTGCACCCCACCTTCACTCGTTGGTTCAGGTTGTTTTGTGGTGTTGTTAAGCTGTGGTTGCTTTGGGGGTGATGCCAGGGGCTTGGCGGATGGCAGAGATGGCATGCTCCACGCTCCCATCACAGACCTCCCTTCCCGGCATGGCTCTCTGACCCCAGGCAGGAGGCTGCTGATCGGTGGAGGACTCCATTGCGGGCCGGGCAGGGCAGAACAGTGAGGGGTGTCCGGCGGTCCGGCTTGTCCTGGGCTCTGGGCGGGCCCCAGCCTGCCAGCTGAGTTGTTCCAAGGTGCTTTTAATCTCTGTGCTCTGGCCACTCGGCCCAGGAGAGGTTTTGGCAGAAGGCAGGTGGCGAGGGCAGGCTTGTGTTTGCAGCACTGGGAAAAGGACTGGCTTCTGTCTCCACCATCTTGGTGTCTGCTGACTTGGGGAATCCCCAGCTCTGGTTCCGCCTTGCTAGGGTGCAGCTAGTCTGGTGCAGAGGTGAGGCCACTGACACCCCTGTTTGGGCATCATCAGAACAGACGTTTTCCTTCAGAGGCACCCAAGGCAGGACCTGGGAGTTGGGGGTCTTCGTGTTGTTCTGGGGAGAAGCAGTGGAGGTCCCCTCTCTGAACCCCCTTCTTTGGAGCAGGCTGAGATGGTGATGCGCGATACGTACGCACCTGCATGAAGAGTCCTCAGCCCCAGGGCCCTGCTGTCTCGCCCCGTAGGTGGTCAGACCCCCAGGCTGACCAGCCAGACCCCGGCGGGTTCTGCCAGGACCGTGGCTGGCTGCCGACCACCCTCCACAGGCCTGTGGCTGGTCCCTCCCAGCCCCTCCAGGCGGGGCCCTCTCTGGAGCCCGGCCTCATCCCGCCTCTGTGTTCTGTTTTCTCCTAGAAGGCCAGAAATGCTCGCATCAGGATCCGATTGAGAGCTCCGACTCCTACGGTGACCTCTCGGATGCCAGCGACCTGAAGACTCCGGAGAAGCAGAACACCAACGGCTCTTTCTCCTGCGACGTGGCGGTCCCCAAAAACAAGATGGAGGCCGACGGGGAGAAGAAGTACCCCTGCCCCGAGTGCGGGAGCTTCTTCCGTTCCAAGTCCTACTTGAACAAACACATCCAGAAGGTGCATGTCCGGGCTCTCGGGGGCCCCCTGGGGGACCTGGGCCCCGCCCTCGGCTCACCTTTCTCTCCCCAGCAGAACATGTCTCTCCTCGAGTCCTTCGGGTTTCAGATTGTGCAGTCGGCGTTCGCATCGTCTCTAGTAGACCCCGAGGTTGACCAGCAGCCCATGGGGCCAGAGGGGAAGTGAGGCAGAGGCCGCGTCCCTGTGGAGGCGGCCGTCCATCCGGGGACTGCTGAGAAATGCTGTGAATGCGGAGGGAAGTGATGTCTTTGGGTTCTGTAGCGGAGAGATTTTTATTCGTTTTTAAACCCCGCCCTCCCACCTTATCGTCCCATCCCCTCTCCACCCCCCCACCCCCCCACCCCCGTGGTCTTTAGCTAGATCCCCATCTGATACTCTGCAGACATGTCTGTGAGGCCCAGGATGGGGTAAGGGCAGGAAACACTACATAGGCCATCAAGGGCCTTCAAGGCAACAAGGGTTGCAGTTTCTCCAGTGAGCAGAAGCTGGGATTCCTGGTGCTCAGTTCTTAGTGACCCCCCCCATCCCAAACCCACAGCTGACGGCATTCTGGGACCTCGGTGATTCTGGTCCCCTCCCACTTCTCTAACCCCTCACTCCCCCATCTCCTAGCCCTTAAGAGAGAACACAGTAGGATCTCCACCCACGTATACAACTCTGACGCCCCACTGTCTTTAAGGAAGCTGGACGCCTACAGCATCCCATGGACCAGAGGGCGAGTGTCCTCCAAGAGCCCCCCCCCTGGGCTTGACCCTTGACCCAGAGGGCCCCAGAATGTTCGGAGCCCTGCTTGGAGTCTAGCATTTTGCTTTTAGGACAAGCTTAGCTGTTGAGGACACTCCCACCCAAAATTCCAGTTCTTACGTGATTTTTAACCATTCAACTTGCTGTTGGGTTTTAATTCTCTAATTATTATTATTATTGTTATTATTTTTTAGGACCAGTTGTAGTGAATTGCTACTGAAAGCTATCCCAGGTGATACAGAGCTCTTTGTAAACCGCAGTCACAGGTTAGGGTTAGTATTAAACTTTGTTTAGATGTACCATAATTAACTTGGCTAGTTGATTGTTTGGAGTCTATGGAAGAAATAGTTTTATGCAAAATTTTAAAAAAATGCCAGTCTGGTCAGGGAGGTAGGGGGTTTAGTGCTATTGGGGAGCCAGGGAGACAGGAGAGCTGGCAGGCGGGGACATTATGTACCTCAGTTGTGTCACATGTGAGCAAGCCCAGGTGGACCTCGTGATGTGAATTGATCTGATCAGACTGTATTAAAAACCTTAGTACGTTACTCTCCCTGCTCCCTGAGTCTGGTTTTTCAGCTGTGAGGGTCTTTGGGACCCAGAGGGTGGGCAGTGCACGCCCCTGCACCTCGGGGGGGAGGGGAATCCCAAGAGAACTATCTCCCTCTTATTGCACCGGTCGCACTGGGACTGACAAGTAACAGTTCCCACTGAGGTGACGGTTGCCAGCTTTCACCCATTAGTTCAGCAAACCCTCGCCCCTGTTGTCCTCACTGCTGTGTGCCAGGCCCAGCCGCAGATCCTAGGGTACGGAGGTGAAAGGAGACCCTGGTGGAGCTCACTGGGAGACAGTTAACAAGCAAGCAGACTGAATTTAGGTCGGATAATGGGAAGTCCAAGGGGAAAACCTGGGCAAAGTAGGAAGGTGTGAGGTAGCGGGTGGGACTCTGGGAGAGAAGATCTGGAGTTAGCTCTAACTGGTTTGGCTCAGTGGATAGAGCGTTAGCCTATAGACTGAAGGGTCCTGGGTTCGATTCTGGTCAAGGGCATGTACTTAGGTTGCAGGCTCGATGGTTGGCCCTGATTGGGGCATATGCAGGAGGCAACCAATTAATGTCTCTGTCTCACATGATGATGTTTCTCTCTGTCTCTCCCCTAACACTTTCACTCTCTCCAAAAATCAATGGAAAGATACCCTGGGGTAAGGATTAACAACAACAAAAGATTATGAAAAAACAAAACAAAAAAACCCACCTAGAGTTAGAGGGCACTGGCTAGGACCTAAGGAGGGACAATGTGCAGGCTGAATATCCTCTTGGCCAAGGGGCTCTAAGAAGCTTAGCAACGTGAATGTACCCCCCACCCCAACCCTGTGCCATCTGTGGGGTGAGTAAAAGGTGGTCGCAGCCTCAGTAGTGAATGCATGAAGAGAAGGGGGAAGAACAGCAAACGAGAGGCAAGAAGTGAGCACAGCGGGGAGTTAATGGGAGCTGGAGTCAGTGGGAACAGGCTGACTTCACGGCAGTCAGGTATCTTGAGAAACCTCAGGCAAGAGGGAAACCAACCCCTAAACGAACAGAAACGGCATTTAACCTCCAAACAAGCACAACAAGTGATAAAGGAGAAAAACAGACCAGGAGGGACAAACAAAGCCCACGATGACTTAGATTCACATGAATATCAGTGATCACACTGTTCTGGTTAAAGACGCACTCAGAACTGGATTTTTTAAAAAAAAAAAAAAAAAAAAAAACCTCTAAACCACCTACGTGAAATCTTGGGTAAATTGCCGGGCTGTGGACTGTGGGATGGAGGCCTGGGCTGTTTGGTGTGAGCATCGGAGAAAAGAGCCAGCCCGGAGTGCTGAGCCGCTGTGGACAGGGAGCTTTGTGGCCACCACAGTCTCTGCCAGCAGGTCACACTGCAGAGAACCTGGCCTTGAACCAGCGGCCTGAGACACGTAGGTCCTGCTCCCCACCTGCACAACCCCGGGTTGTGTCCGGACAGTGGCAGGAGTGGAACAACAAAGCAAGCAGCTACTGCTTCCAAAGCGCTCAGCTGGAGGCCTGAGCAGCAAGTGGAGGTGCCCCCGCTTGCCCCAACGTCCCCAGCTTCCACACCTCCGTACGCCATGCCCGTCGGACCATCGGGGGGGGAAAAGCCGTGCAGGACATGGGTACACTCAGGTGGAATGCCTTCTCTTGCCATGGTCAAGGGCAGAGAACCTGAGCTTTGGCTGTCCAGCTCCTCCATCTGGTCACTGCCAACCCTGGGCAAATTTCCGAGCCTGTCACCTCATCAGTGAAATGGGCTGTGAAGACTAAGGGGGGCACCATACGAGCTGCCAGTCTCTGAGCCTGACGCTCAGGATGACCTTCGAGGGTGGTTCTCTTACTGTCCCCTTCCTGCAGACGGCAAACAGGAAACAGGCTCAGAGAGGTGAGGGGCACCCTCCCACCCCAGGTCACAGAGCAAGTGACAGCCAGCATTTAAACTCAGGTGGTTCTCCGACCTTGATTCCCAAGCCCTCAGCCATAAATCGTGCCTTTAGCCACACATAAATGCCCAGTTCAATACCTGGCAGAGAGGAGGCTCAGGTTGCCCTGCCAGGCCCCCAGGATGAAGGCCTGACAGTGTAGCTGAAAATGACCACTGAGGAGGCCAGGCTCAGTGCCAGAGGGAGCATCCAGAGACCGAGTGGAGTAAGCAAGCTCTTCATACTTGGACTGACTGGGATGATCTGCACCCCACCCCAAGCCAGCCTCACTGGACCCCACTGCATGAAGGTCTGCTGGGCACCAGCAGCAGCCCGTTTTCTTAAAAAAAAATTTAAAAAAATACATATATATATATATATATATATATATATATGCAGGATATGCCTGCAACCAAGGTACATGACCTTGACCAGAATCGAACCTGAGACCCTTCAGTCTGTAGGCCGATGCTCTATCCACTAAGCCACACCAGTTAGGGCAGCAGCCTGTTTTCTAGGCACCGCCAGGCAGAGCTGTCACACCAGGAGCCAGTCCAACTCTAGTTTCTGGGCTCAGCTCCTCCCACTCTCAGTGCGTACCAACCGTTCCCAGCACCCTCCCTTTCCCCACGGAACACACTCCACTGGAGGCTCCTCCTTTTTTTTTTTTTTTTTTTTATTTTTTTTTAATATATTTTATTGATATTTTACAGAGAGAAGGAAGGAAGAGAGATAGAGAGCTAGAAACGTCGATGAGAAACATCGACCAGCTGCCTCCTGCACACCCCCCACCGGGGATGTGCCCGCAACCAATGTACATGCCCTTGACCGGAATCGAACCCGGGACCTTTCAGTCCGCAGACCGACGCTCTACCACTGAGCCAAACCGGTTTCGGCTAGAGGCTCTTTCTTAACAGCTCTGTGCTCCTGAGTCTTATTCTGTTCATGACCTTTCCCTGCCTCGGCGCTGCTTCTGCCCCGCCCTGTCATCCGGCGGTCTTTGGAGACCGTGCCGGGGGCAGATCCCAGCACTACTCCCTTCTGACCGGGTGCTTCTCCCTTAGCTCATGTGGAAAACAAGAATAACAGTTCTCAGTCACATGGCTGCTGTGAGGATCATGTGGACTCATACATGTGAAAGCACATTAGGAAACACTCAGTAGGCTCCCTTTTCATTCACCTCCTCCCCCAGACTACACTCATAAAAATGAATGGCAGCAGGGAAAAGCGAACTTCGTCTGCAAAGAGCCAGAAGTTAGACAACGTTCAGCTCTGGGAGCCATATGGTCTCTGTCACAGCTCCTCGGCTCTGCTGCCGAGCAGCCAGGCAAAGACAATAAATTCATAAACGGATGGGCATGGCTGTGGTCCCATAAACCTTCATTGATGGGCCCTGCAACTGAATCTCATTTAATTTTTACAAGTTAGGAAATTCTCTTCTTCGGATGTTTCCAACCACTGAAAAGTGTAAGAACCATTCTTAGCCCGTAGACGGTGCAAACACAGGTGGCAGGCCGGGCCTGATCCCCGGGCCACCGTTTGCCGGCCAATGCACGAGACCTGCTTCTCTTCCCGCTTCCCCAGGCCCTCCCTGGTTGCAGATCTTGGATGTCACCCAGACTCAAATCCCAGCCAAGCGTGGGCTCACGGTTCATGTGAGTTAAATTAATCCGACACCCTTGTGATTTCTTGGTCTGCCAATCAATCCATTGATCCACGTGGAATGCAATGCCACGCCCCCAAACCAAGATTGCTCTAAGGAACCTCAGAGTCCACACAAAGATGGGCCTAATGTGCTCAGAATAAGAATTGCCTAACCTGCCGAAACCGGTTTGGCTCAGGGGATAGAGCGTCGGCCTGCCAACTGAAAGGTCCCAGGTTCAGTTCCGGTCAAGGGCATGTACTTTGGTTGTGGGCACATCCCCAGTAGGGGGTGTGCAGGAGGCAGCTGATCTGATGGATGCTTCTAACTCTCTCTCCCTCTCTCTTCCTCTCTGTAAAAAAATCGATAAAATATATTAAAAAAAAAAAAAAGAAAAAAAAGAATTGCCTACCCACTCACCCTCCTTTTGAGGATAGGGGCAGGGCAGAGGGCAGAAGGTCAGCAGGGAGCTGGCAGAAGACAGACCTGAAGGAAATGGTGAATGAGGTCAGTCATTGACCATGCGGTTATTGTCCATGTGGTTCTCTCTGGCTGCTTAGCTACCTCTGCTCTCTGGCTTTCATGAAAGGTTGCTCTTGGGGGCACCAGGGAAAAGGAGAGGGTGACGTTTTTGGCAGTGAATGCAGAATTTCACGGGTCTCTCGCAGGAGTAAATAGTCATGTCCTCTGACGTTGAGTGACAGTGTTCCCAAGTCTTGCGGATCCCTCTAAGCCCTCGGAGGAGGCGGCTGGTGACTCCCCAGTTTACATAATCCAGACCTGGCAGCACATCTCCGCGGCCACCTGCCCCACCCTCTGGACCTCCGAGAGCGGAGGGCGCCTCTTACACGCTGTGGAGCGGCTCTCACTGGGGGGGAGAGAGACCGAGGGGGGCAGAATAATTAATGTCTGGATCTGTTTATCGCTTGATAAACTGCTGTGAAAGGAAGTGCCAAATCAAACAAGTTTCTGCTGAGAACAAGGCCGTGTGGAGGTAGGCACCTCTGAATACAGCTGCTCTGTACCCTGTGGGTGGCACCTCAGGAGACAGCTCACTTCTCCTCAGGGAGACCCGCTGTCCCCCTAACTGCTGCTCTAGCGGCGGCCAGGCCTCGCCAGGCTGAGATCAGAGCCGGTGGCGGCACTGGGAAGAAACTGCATGACTACTGACGGCGGCTTCCCTCCTTCTAGGGCGGTGGTCTGCAAACTAATTAGTCAACAGAGCAAACATCAACAGTACGACGATTGAAATTTCTTTTGAGAGCTAAATTTTTAAAACTTAAACGTAAGTGAACAGCTGTAAGTACGTAAACGGGGCTGGGGCCATGTGAACAAACGGAAGTGAGCCCTGAACAAGGGGCTGGGCCACGTGATCACGCAAGAGTGGGCACTGAGGACGGAGGAGGGGCCATGTAGAGATTGAAATGATGCGGCCAGGAGCCCCCAGGAGCTGAAAAGGCAGGTGAGACCCTCTTCAGACCCTTGGAGAGAGCACAGGAGGCAGAGGGGCCAGACAGCGGGTTCTGGGACCCCCCCCCCCTCCGCCTCACCCATCAGGGTTCCTGGGCCTGGGCTCCAGCGCCTCCCACAGTTCCCAGTCCGGGCGGGCTTCTCCTGCCTCCCTGCTTTCACACCTGCAGTTCCTTCCACCTGGAATGCCCTTCCTCATCCTCCCAGTCCCAGCGGGGCTTTCCCTCCACTGGGACCTTCCTGAGTCACTGGGGCTCCCCCTGCACCCAGCACCCACTTCCTAAGGAGCTAGTGTGTGAGGGAGAAAGGCTCCATCACAAAACCGGACTTGCAAGCTCGCAGGGGCCTGAGGGCTGACCTTGAGCAGGTTTTCAATGGTTTTCACACTGAGTACTTTCCCCCAACAAAGCTCACCCGAGGCCGTGATTTAAAACAGATGGAAGCTCAGCTGCTTGGGGTGAAGTGGTGCATGTGGAAGGGCCTGGGAGATGGGACCAGAGTCCCCTTCCCCTGTGGCTCCAGGTCCGGAGAGACAGGGGTTGGTGTGGTCCTGGCGGTGGGATGGGGAGCCAGGAGAGGGGGGAGCCCTGGGCCAGTCCAGGGCTGACAGTAACTGACTGGTACGGACGGGCTTCCATGTTTTCTGAGCTGCGGTTCATGCCCGTGTGGCTGGGCCAGCAAACTCATCTCTCACAGCAAAAAGCCAGTGTGTACCAGTGGTCTGCCAACTCATTAGTCAACAGAGCCAAACATCAACAGCGCAATGATGGTTGAGAGCCACATTTTTTAAACTTAAACTTCTAACGCCACTTCTTCAAAATAGACTCACCCAGGCCGTGGTATTTTGTGGAAGAGCCACACTCAAGGGGCTAAAGAGCCGCATGTGGCTCGCGAGCCACAGTTTGCCGACCACAGTTCTAGGGCATTTCTTTTGAGTCGATATCTGTGCCCTGGGCCTGCTGAAAGCTTTGGGGTCCATGTTAAGGGCCACAAACTCCATGGGTGGGGGGGACCCTAGGTTAACATTTTTTAAAGCTTTTCTGTGGATAATAAACGATTTGCTTATTCATGTAGTTTCCTATACCTACCAAGTACTTGTCTTTTGTTTATCTGAAGAATTCTTCAAAGCCCAGCTCAGATGGCCCCTCAACTGCACAGCTTCCCTTGTCCCCCAGGAGGGAGACAACTTTCATTTGTTACATCACTACTAGGTGTCACACCCATGCCAGAGGCCTTCTGTACCCCAGCAACCCTGTGAGGTAGATATTGCTTTATCTTCCCTGAGGCTCACTGAGGTCAAGGCACTGCCAGTGCCACATAGCTGGGAAGTGGCAGAACCAAGACATGAATCCTGACCTGTCTGACCATGGGGCCAGGGCTCCATCACTGCCTTCCTCTGTGCCAGCTCCCTGTTCCACGCATATTCCTACTTTTCCATCATCTTTTTATGGATCTCCCCATAGGAGACCGGGTTTCCTTGCAAAGGTAATTCATCTCTGTATTCCCAATACCTAGAATAGTGTTTGACACTGAGCAGCCACTAATTTATTCGACAGGAATTCTGGATGCACACTGTGTGCTAAGAGAGACTTAATTCCTCAAAGAGCTTAAGTATTCAGAGCAGTACAGGACATGGGCCATAGACATACACAGATATCTGCACCACCAGAGAGATAATGACATGACGGGTGAAGGGAAATAAAAGCTCTGATGATCTGGAGAAGGAGGAGATGCCAGCCAGGTCTGAGAAGGTAGTGGCATCAGAGGAGGACCCCGGAGCATGCTTAGGGCTGGGCATAGAGGGCTGGGTGTGGGGGAAGCAGGGTGGCTCAGAGGAGGGAAGATATGGGCAAACTTGCCCTTGAAGTCCAAATACCAGCTGATGATCAAAGTGACAAGTCCCTCAGGTCTGAGAAGAAAAGGGCCATTTCAGAGTGTGTAGGAGCCGCTGGGAGGAGTCAGCCAGCAATCAGATTGTGAAGAAGAGCTGGCCAGGGCAGACCGGGAGGCTCCGTTGGGCGGGGCCCGTTTGGATGAACAAAGACAATTACCCAAGAGGAATTCCATTCCGCAGCCAGCTCTTAAAATAACAAACATCATTCTAATAATAACCATTACCATTTATTGATCGGCTGCTTCCTGCACACCCCACTCTGGGGATTGAGCCCTCAGCCAAGATATGCGCCCTGACCAGGAGTCCAATTGTGGCCTCCTGGTATTTAAGATTTGTTTTAAATGTTTACACAAATAAAAACATGCATTTTACAAATGTTCATGTCTGCCTTGGCTGAGTAACTCAGCTGGTTCGAGTGCTGTTCTGATACACAAAGGTATCCCGCTCAATCCCCATTCAGGGCACATTACAAGTATCAACCAATGAATGCGTAAATAAGTGACCCAACAAACTGATGTTTCTCTTCCCTCCTCTGTCTCCAAAACCGATAATAATAAAAAGTTTAAATGATCATCTCAAGCTTCCCTTCAAAGCTCTTGCTCTGCCCCCTCCCAGAGAAGCTGGAGCTGGCCGTGGCTATGAAGGTTTGAGTGGAGCGTGGGAGAACGTGGTCTGTCCTCCACCAGGTCCTCACCTCTTCCTCTCTCTGGCTGGTCTAGGACAGGGCTCAGAGGTGCCGTTCCCCCTACCTGACAGCCTTGGAGATCGGCCGATTCTCTGTTAACTGGCTGGTACTTTTCCGGATTAACTGGCTGTGTCTTCCTCCGTGTGGCAGCATCTAAAAACCGGCTTCAAAAATAAATTATTAATAAATTAATAAAATTAATAAATAAAATAAAATAAAATAAAAACGGGCTCTGTTGTGCCAGCTTTCTGAATTTCACCTTCCTTATCTGTAAAGTGGGGAGAAAGCAAATTTCCTTTGTGGGTGATGTCAAAACAGAGTAAGGTAAGGTACTAGGTATACCAGGTAATAATGCAGATTTTTGTCAACAGATGGAGTTACACATATGTTGATACAAATGCGGTTTGATATGGATGTTATTTTGTTGTATTGACAACAAGCTTCAAAACTTCATGTGTCGCCAGGACCGGTTTGGTTCAATGGATAAAGCGTCGGCTTGGGGACTGAAGGGTCCCGGGTTCGATTCCGGTCAAGGGCATGTACCTTGGTTGCGGGCATATCCCCAATAGGGGGTGTGCAAGAGGCAGCTGATCGATAACTCTCTCATCGATGTTTCTAACTCTCTATCTCTCTGCCTTCCTCTCTGTATAAAATCAATAAAATATATTAAAAAAAAAAAAAAAAACTTCATGTGTCAAATTTTCTGAAGGTGTTAACTCATGGATATTTTTACGCTTAAATTAATTTCAAGAGGAACATCAAAAGTGCTTGAAATTATGTTTTCTTTGATTTCAAAGTCTGCACTTTTTTAACTGGTTAAGAGCTAATCCCCATTTTTAACCACTTAATATCTAATCCTCATTTTTAACCGGTACTACATTAGCTATTGACTGCCAGCCACTTTCCAACACCCACTACAGAAATGAATTCCTTCCGAGTATTTCTTTTTTTTTAAATATATTTTATTGATTTTTTACAGAGAGGAAGAGAGAGGGATAGAGAGTTAGAAACATCGATGAGAGAGAATCATCGATCAGCTGCCTCTTGCACACCCCCCACTGGGGATGTGCCCGCAACCAAGGTTACATGCCCCCGACCGGAATCGAACCCGGGACCTTTCAGTCGGCAGGCCGACGCTCCATCCACTGAGCCAAACCGGCTTCAGCCTGAATATTTCTTTATAATGACCATTTCATATTACACCTGCCCAAGTCCAAAACCCTGGGGTTGTGGAGTGGGGTCCCTCCTTTGTGTATTGAGGAAAGTCACATGCTTATCTCTATGTCCCAAAGGAGAACACAAGCTTATTATCCATGTTCAACTTCAAGTGGAAAGACACTGGCACTTGGGGGATGGGGTTTGAGAAGGGGAGGGGATCTGCCCTTAGTATCTTGCCAACTTTAACCCCCTTTAAAAAGATGCCTGCAGCTGCCTCGAAGATTCATTATGCCCCAGCCCATTTCCTGGAAAGCTGTGTTGTGGAAAAGACAAATACATACGAACAACTGGAAATGGATCTAGGGGGTGGGCAGGTATAGGAACTTACTGCATTTACAGGAGGTGGAGGGAGGAGGCCCTCCCAGAACATCTGCCAGCGATCCACAGAGTGGCTACTGGTCTTAGAGCTGGGAGGTGGGATCATGTACACCACATAGGACCGTGAACCCTGGGGATACTCCCATTCACCTTCACCATCCTCCTTGCCTCAACTTCCAGAGAGGCCAAAATAAAACTGTACACCCCCCCTCTGTGTGCATGGCAACCATGTTTGACCCGGGCTGCTTTGTCTTAAGGGAGAAGATGCCCATCTCTGTGATCAACATAAGATCTGATCCCCACATAATGACTAACTCATGATGGGCCCATGTGGTCACGATATGGTCTTTCAGTGCTGCAGGCCCCAGCCCTGCCCTCCTGACGTGAGTTGGCAGTGGGCCACCTTATACCCTGCACTTCCCAGAAATGTTCTCCACAGCTGTTCTCATCCTCCTCAGGCCTGCCTGAACTGGCTAGGGTAATCCACAGTAATGTTCTCATTTCCCTTGGCAGTACTTGGCTCTGGCTCCAATCATATGTCCCCAGATGCACCTACCAGTACGTGCAACTGCCCAGGAGGGACCAGTAGGGGGAGCCAGAATTTTTTAGATTGTTTAGCTAGACAAAAGGATCAAGGATAAAAGCTACTACTTCTCAAAAGTCTCAGGTAACCTCGTTTTAAAATACATTGCCCTAGCCGAAGCCGGTTTGGCTCAGTGGTAGAGTGTTGGTTTGCGGACTGAAGGGTCCCGGTTTCGATTCCGGTCAAGGTCGATGTTTCTCTCTCATCGACGTTTCTAGCTCTCTATCTCTCTCCCTTCCTCCTCTCTGTCAAATATCAATAAAATATATTAAAAAAAAAAATACATTGCCCTATCCGGTTTGGCTCAGGGGATAGCGTGTGCCTGTGGACTGAAGGGTCTCGGGTTTTATTCCAGTCAAGGGCATGGACCCAGGTTGCAGACTTAATCCCCAGCTCTGGTTGGGGCCATACAGGAGGCAACCAATCAATGTGTCTCTCTCACACTGATGTTTCTCTCCCTTCCACTCTCTCTAAAAATCAATGGGAAAATATCCTCAGGTGAGGATTAAAAAAAAAAAAAAAAAAAAAAAAAAAGACACACATACTATGTACTCATTAAGTTAGCTATGATGTTCATTACTGCCCCATGTTGAGCTGTTTGATAAACACTGGTAGCTGGACAAAGTGTATATCATTCTATGATGAGATTGCTGGATTATTCATGCTACTGTTAAGTCAGGACTAGATCCCTCAGGAATCCAGAGAAGGGATGTGAAAGCTCTAGAAAGTAAAAATACTAAAGTGACAACACTTTGACCTTTTTAAGGTTCTTTGAGCCGACAATGCTCACAAAATTGAGAAGACACCAAATATTACCAAGCTGATTTTCAGATAATTTGGGTTTGCTTAACCAGAATAACAAGAAAAAAAAGTAGAGGCTTATTTAGGCTCTAGCTTCTGATCCTAGATGGAGGCAGAAACAATAATGTTAATAACTAGAGGCCCTATGCATAAATTTGTGCAAGAGTAGGCCTTCCTTCTCCCGGCTGCCAGCACTGGCTTCCCTCTGGCACCCGGGACCCGGGCTTCCCTCACAACCCTGGCTTTGTCTGGAAGGTCATCCGAAAGGACGTCCGGTCTGAATAGCATATTACGCTTTTATTTTTATAGATTATTATAGATAATAGCAGAGGTTCTTCACATGTGTGAGATACTCTCCCAAATGCTCTAGATACATGAACAGTTTCATGTTTATTGGAGCAGGTTTTTGTACTGTGTCCAAGAGGTTAGAAACTCGGAGCAAAAGCATGCTACCGGCTGATGGCAGAGCCACTCTAGGAACGGGAGGCTTTCTCACAGGCCTGATGACTCTTGAAGGTGATAAAAGGTTAAGCCTCTCAGTGTGGGAGAGGACAAGATCCTAGAAAGTAGGAATATGCCACCATTGCCTGGGCGGCAGCAGCCTGTCTGCAATAAGGCAGGGATTTCTTGTTTCTAAAGTCAGGATAATAAGGATGCTGTTGCTGCCATACCGCATAAAACTCAAGAACACTTAGCAGTGATGGCGGACTTCCAACTGAGCCATCAAAGTACACGAGGAAGAAATCTCCAGGTAGAAAATAGCAACGGGAACTCAGAGAACACACTTAAGTATCTGAAGCTGGTACTTAATCTTCTATTATTGAACCGCGGGTCTGGCCATGCTGGGGCCAATCTGAGTCCATTTATGACACCACCCGTAGCACTGCTCACTTCCGTTATCTGGTAATTACAGAGGGCGAGAAGGGCAGTGACCAGAACTCAGGGCTGGGCCTCACAGTGATGCTGATTTCTCTCATCCTTACATTTCCTTTCAGCCACAATCACTCCATGGTCTCATTTTGAATTCTTTTTTCTTCTCTCTTCATTTGGCTATGAGACTGAAGTATATTATAAGATTCATTAGTACCTGCTGACATACAGATTCTTTAAGGTATTCTGTCATTCTCTTTTTGATAATCCTCACCTGAGGATATTTTTCCTTTTTTTTTTTTTTTTTTTTTAAGAGAGAATGGAAGAAGAATGGGGAGACACACAGGGAGAAACATCAATGTAAGAGAGACACATTGCTTGGTTGCCTCCCGCATGCATCCTGACCAGGGCCAGGGATTGAGCCTGCAACCAAGATACATGCTCTTGAATGGACTTGAACCCGGGACCCTTCAGCCTGCGGACTGATATTCTATTCCCTGAGCCAAACCTGGTAGGGGTAAAGTACATCTCTTAAGAGGAAATGGGATGAAACAAGCCATGGGAAAAGATGGGTGAAGAAAGGTTTGAAGAGAGTAATCCACACAACAGTGCAGAATGGGAAAAATGGCCAGCAGAGAGCTGGGATGATGGAAAAAGGAAAAGCAGTCCCTGTCACAGAAGGTAGACAGTACAGAAAGGCTGAGGAACTGCTGGCTGACTGACAGCATAAACTGTAACAGTAGAATGAAACACCATGATTTTTAAAGATGGGCTAGAGGGATTTTCCCAGCTACCTTGTTTTCCCTCCACCAGGATATATTTAATAGATAAACATCTGATTTACATATTGCTTACATAACTACACGTTAACTACAATTGTGGATGGTAGAAGTAATTCACAGCAAACACCACCATCAGGGCTTGGCATACCTAAAATACACAGGTGAGCGTTGTGTTGTTGTTGTTTTTTTACATTTTGGAGATAGAGCAAAGCTTAGGGCAAACGCATTGCATTTCCTAAAGCTAACCCACAGAGCCCCCTCATGCCATGTGACCGCCTAGACTAGGCCTAGCATCGGGCCAAGGTTAATGGCCCCAGCTCCCAACCCAGGACTGTCCTTTCCTGTCCCCTTTTCCTGACAGCTCGGCGTTTATTGCAAATGCTCTAGTTAAGCTACAAAGTGTGGATCTGAGATCTCACCTTCACTTTCAAACCCATTTCCCACCCTACCCGCATCAGGCTTTGCGGAGTTCACACACTCTTTATATTCATGAATGCTAAGGCTAGACCCAAAGCTCTTTTATGCCTTCCTGCCAGCCTGCCTTTATTCTAGGACCTCCTTAACAACACTGCACTTACTTTGATTTTCTGTCCAGTTGGTCCACCATTAGTCCCATATCGAACTATTTCCTGGGCGTTTCTACATGCACATCTTGCCTTATGCCACATTCAAAACCAGTGAGGCCAAATCCATTGCTTGTCCCCTAATCAGCTCCACTGCTTAACAAGCTTCCAAAGAAGCTTGGTGTCTATGCAAGAGAAAAATAAAAGAATGAAAGGACAGATGAACTACTGAGGAAGAAATCAACAAGAAATTGTTTTTAAAAGATAATAATATGAAGTGATATTTTTAAAATAGCAAATAAAGTTTCAAAACATATAACAGAGAACTGAAATGCATCAATATGTCACAATATATATTTATATACATGAGGCCCCTAGAACCATAGGAAATGCAAAAAAATTCACTGTTAGGAACTCATTCTCAAATTGCCCCCCTTAAAAATCCAACTGCCCCCCTGAGGGGCACGTGCCTCACTTTGGGGACCGCTGTCCTAACTCCAAAAGGCCTAAGTCATATGGATATGGTGAGGTTTAAGGATGGATATAAATCACTGCAAATGGATTGCCCACAGGGTGGGGAAAGAGGAAGAGAAAATATTCAACTTCCTTTATATGAATTCAGGACTGGAAGGACAGACTATTAAGTATAGCTGCGAAAATGCCTCAATATTTGCATCACATGGAGATGCTATGAAGCTCCATCTTTGCCATTAAGAACAAAGGTTTGGCTCAGTGGACAGAGTGTTGGCCTATGGATTAAAGGGTCCTGGGTTCAATTCTGGTCAAGGGCACATGCCCAGATTGAGGGCATGATCCCCAGTAAGGAGTGTGCAGGAGACAGTCAATGATTTCCTCTCATCATTGATGTTTCGCTTCCGCTCATTCTGTACCTTCCTCTATTAAATAAACAAACACACACACACATACACCCCTCTCCCCCCCCAACTCCTGAGGCCTGGTGCATGAAATTAGTGCACAGGTAGGGTCCCTAGACCTGGCCAGGACTGATTGGGGCCTTCCAGCTGCTGCCTGGGGCATTCCTTCATTCCATGCTGCTCCCTGGTGGTCAGTGAACATCATAGCAAGCGGTCAAACTCCCAATGAGACAATTTGCATATTAGCTTTTTATTATATTGGATTTTTTTTTTAAAAAAGAACAAAGGCCAGTAACCACTTTCTCTTTCCCTTCCCTTGCCTGTGGCTCATGAGTGGATAGAACTGGGGGTTCATCTCCCTAAGTCTTATTCCCTAAGTCTTATTCTTTTTAGAAGCTTTGCATGTGGCCAGAGCACAGCCCTCCTTCCCCAGCCTCTTCCTTTAGTTTCAACTAAAAAGATCCCTTCTGTATTCCTACTATATATGACACCCCCAAATCCAAATATAAGCCAAGGAATATGACTAATCTGAACCTGACAAAGATACACTTTTTTAAACAAGTCAGTGTTCATAAACATGTGTAACCCATAAAGGCCCTTTTTCAAGGAGTATAGTTCGGCTGGTGTGGCTCAGTGGATTGAGCATTGTCCCATGGACCGAGAAGTCCCGGTTTCAATTCCCAGTCAGGGCACATGCCTGGGTTGTGGGGTTGATCCCCAGTAGGGGGTGCACAGGAGGCAGCTGATTAATGATTTTCTCTCATTACAGATGTTTCTCTCTTCCTCTCTGAAATCAATTTTATCCATATATACCCTGTTTTCCCGAAAATAAGACAGTGTCTTATATTAATTTTTTTCCTCCCAAAGTTGTGCTAGGTCTTATTTTCAGGGGATGCCTTATCTTTCCATGCACTAGGTCTTATTTTCGGATGTCTTATTTTCGGGGAAACACGGTATATATATGAAGGGGTATCAAGAGTTACTTCTACCTGAATACTGTTATTTGTGCCATCTCTGTGGTTCTGAGTCCCTCTTGGTTGAAGCTAGCATGTCCTCCCTAAGTTGTTCTGCCTGGGAGACTATTATCATTCCAGACCTCCCTCCCTCCCTCCAATAATGCCTCCTGACGGAACTACTCTTTCTGCACAAATGGAAACAGGAGAGGCAAAAAGCCCTGCGGTTGCAGCCGCTGCAGATCTCACGTGGACTCACTGCAAACCACAAGCCAGCTGACTTTCTCTGCCTCTCTTCGCTGGGCTGAGCAGCTTCCTCTTTTGGCTCAGGGTTAGTGATCTTGCATGTTAGAGGAGCCAGGGGGCGCCTGTGGCGCCTCTCAGCGAAAAACAACACCTCCCTGCAGCAAGCTAGCTGGGAAGCTCCCAGTTCTAAAGAGAGGCTGTTTACCACAAGAGCATAACAAGGGCAGGTCTGGCTGCAGAGGCTGGGACTGCCACCGAGGGGACCCCAGCTGGTCAAAGCACCTGCAAGATGAAGGCGGTGAGGATCCTGGTGGCCTGGGTGCAGACCCTCCTCATCAGCAACATGCTCCTAGCAGAAGCCTATGCCTCTGGAGGTAAGGTGACCACCTCTCCTTTCTGCAGCAACTCGGTGAGGCGGAGAGGGGAGCGGCCCCCTATTTCCCAGGCCTCCCAGATGTCAGGAAAGGATGCTTTTAGCCGGTGTGTCCCACAAAAGCTACCCCCCACCCCCTCCACTCCTTCCTTTCCTTGCCAGGGGGCTTTGCAGCTCCATCTTGGCCATTAAGAACAAAGGCCAAGGAGCTACTTTCTCTTTCCCTTCCCTTGCTTGTGGCTCAGGAGGGGATGGAACTGGGGGAGTCCTCTCCCCCCGTACCCCCCCTCCCGAGTCCCGTTCTTTTCAGAGGCTTTGCAAGGGATGGTGCTGGCCAGAGCACAGCCCTCCCTCCGCGGCCTCTCCCTCTCGGGCTGAGGGGAGCGGGAGCTCGGAGTTACCCTCCAGGCGGCGTACGAGGCTCCCCCTGTGGCCGCCCCGGCTGAGCCCCGGCTCCGGCCGCGTCCCCTCAGGAGGGAGGGTCCCTGGGGGAAGGGTGGCCACGGCTGCGGGGAAGGGGGACCCCGGAGTTTATGTAACGCGGGATGACAACAACGGGGACGCATTTTCGTCAGGCCCGGCTGCCCCACCGAACCCCAACGCCCCCCAGGCCGCCTCCTCAGACGGGGGCCGCGGGTTCCAGAACAGGAACCCTCGGCACGTGTCTGGTAATGCTTTCCGGCTTAAAAACAAACAAACACACAAAAAAGCCCCCACAAACAAACAAACAAACAAAAAAAGGTGGAAAATAAGAAAAAAGCGAGAGCTCCGTCCAGCCCCGGCGCGGTTTGCCCCGGCTCGCCGGTCGGTGTCTGAGGGGGCTCCTCTCCTCTCCTCACAGGCTGCTGGTCGGACAACGGCCGCCGGTACCGGGCGGACCAGTCGTCCCCGGCGCCGGGCCTCCGCTGCCTCAACTGGCTGGAGGCGCGCAGCCGCCTGGCCCCGGCCCCCGCGACCGGTGAGTGTCCGCCCCGGGCGGGCGGCGGGCGGGAGGGCGGCGGCCACCGTCCCGGCCTCCGTCCCGGCCCCCGGCCCCGGCCCATGGCGCCTCCTCTCTCGCCCCTCAGGCGCCGGCAACCACAGCTACTGCCGCAACCCGGACGGGGACCCGCGCGGGCCCTGGTGCTACGTCAGCGGCGCGGCCGGCGCCCCCGAGAAGCGGCACTGCGAGGACCCGCGCTGCCCAGGTAGCCGCCCGGGACCCCCGCGCCCGGACCGCGGAGGGGCGGCCGGCGCCGCCGGCCCCGCGCCCTCTGATTGGTCAGGCCTGTCTCCAGGCCGCGGGGCGCAAAGCCCATTGGCTGCCGAGTGAGCTCAGCTTCCGGGAGCGCCCTGTAAACAACGGAAGGGGGCGAGGCCCAGCCCCGTGGCCCCGGAGTTCCCGGAGGGAGAGCCCCCTGGGACCAGGTTCCACGGCCTCAGCGATCCTTCAGCCTTTGCTGAACGTTTGTGGGTTTCCTGCTGTGTGTTTTCTTCTGCTCACAATCCCCTCCGAATAAGGTATTTGGGGAATCTCAAATACCAGAGAAGTGACTTAGGGAGGCCATGAATGGCAGCGTTCAGATTAAATCCCAGTTTCTTTTTCTTCTTCTTCTTCTTTTTTTTTTTTTTAATATGTTTTATTGATTTCCCACAGAGAGGAAGGGAGAGGGACAGAGAGTCAGAAACATCAATGAGAGAGAAATATCGATCAGCTGCCTCCTGCACCCCCCCACCCCCACCCCACTGGGAATGTGCCGGCAACCCAGGTACATGCCCTTGATCAGAATCGAACCTGGGACCCTTCAGTCCGCAGGCCGTGGCTCTATCCACTGAGCCAAACCGGTCAGGGGTGAATTCCAGTTTCTTAAGATTCCAGGGCGCAGGCTAGTTGCTCCCGAGGCAGCAAGACCGTTTTCTAGGGTCCAATGGCTGCGTGTAAAGATGTAACCCGGGGATTGGCACACACAGCGTGGGCACCGTAAATGTGAGCTGCCCAGGGGAGTCGTGGGTGAGGCTTGGTGGAGAGGATGGCAATGGAGCTGGGTGTTGGAAGATAGCGAGGATTTGGACAGATGAAGACGTGGGAGGCAGGAGAGGCCCTTCCTTAGGGCCTTCCCCTCACGTTGGCCTTGTCCCAGCGATGGTGTTACCCAAAGGGGAGTTTGATTTCAGTGTGTGGGGGTCATTCTGAGCTGGATCCCTCATCGCCCCCAACACACTCTAAGGAAGGTCCGGCTGTGGCATTCACTCAGACCACTCTCTGATGAGAGTTGTTTTCCACTTCCCCTCCAGAAACTATTTCCCAGGACCTGCCAACCTCCGTGACAGAGACGGAGGGGGCGTTTGAAGTGCCAAGCGGAGATGCGGTGCAGCTGTTTGCTCCTGCCAATTCCCTGTCCGTCCGGAGCCAGGCAGCGAGCGTGCAGCCCGTGGTTGGAATGGTCCAGCGGGTTCAGGGGAACTCCAAGGAGAAAAAGGACTTGGGGATCCTGGGTATGACTGCTCCACCCCTGTCTTTATATGGGATTCATGAAGGAACATTTGCTAATTGTCGGGGGCATGGCTAATGGGGCCTTGTGTCCTGTCCTTGGCAGGCAATGTGCTGGGCATGGGCATGATCGTGATCATCATTGCCATCGGAGCTGGCATCATCTTTGGATACACCTACAAGAGGTGAGTGGCTTCTCTTCTGGACGTCCCTCAGAGGAAGGGAGAGAGGTACACAAAGTCGAATCAGATTCCTTTATGGCATTCTTATGCCCCCAAAAAAGTGAGGCCCTAGACCAGTGCTCGGCAAACCGAGGCTCGTGAGCCACATGCGGCTCTTCGGCCCCTTGAGTGTGGCTCTTCCACGAATTACCGCTGAGCTACCATGTGGAAAGGCTCGCAATGTCAGTGACAGGTGCATGATGATAAGCCTGAGGTGCATTCCTTCTGACAGGACTGTCTGCCCGTGGGGAAATTATTTGCCATTCTTGGGCAAAATTCAAGGGACCTCAGCCTCGAGGGTACTGTTTCTCTCCAGGGTGTGATAAGGCTTTCTGTAAGGGAAGTGACATGGCAGCCTGCATTTCCCGGTGGTGGCCACGGCCATAGCCCCAGTGGATCGCCCAGCAGTAAATAAATCTCAGGTGTCCTCAGAGGTGATACACAATCCGTCTCCTCATGCACAGATGAAAAAAGGAAATGTTTGTAATGACAACAACAGCAAGCATAGGAAACAGTTACCAGGTGCCAGACATTGCTTCAAGCGGTCTACAGGCTCCAAGTCCATTCTCACCATCACTTTAGGAGCAAATGCTGTTGTTATCCCCCGTTTACAGATGAGGAAATTGGGAAGCGAGAGGAGGTGCTTGCCTGAAATCACACACCTAGCAGTTAGGGAGGCCAACTCTTTTTGTTTATTTTTTATTGATTTTTCACAGAGAGGAAGAGAAAGGGATAGTTAGAAACATCGATGAGAGAGAATCATCGATCAGCTGCCTCTTGCACACTCCCTACTGGGGATGTGCCCACAACCAAGGTACATGCCCTTGACCGGAATCGAACCTGGGACCTTTCAGTCTGCAGGCCGACGCTCTATCCACTGAGCCAGACTGGTCCCGGCAGGGAGGCCAATTCTTAGCACTGCCACTAACTCTATCTGTGTGACTGTGGGAAAGTTGCTTCTGTTTCCTGCCCCAGAGCAGTGCTGTTGCTAAGGCCTGTGACCAAGGCATGTGACTGCTTAGCTCTGTGGTCAGAAACTGTTTGTCTTTTCTTTTTTGTGAAAGAAAAGCCCTCTTCCTTCTCTGGTTTTCTGTGATTCAGGAAGCAGAGGCACAGGTGGGGGCAAGTAAGTCAGGTGAAACGATGCTGCGGCCCTGACCTGCCATTTGCAGTCAGAATCAAGCCATGCTGGCCGCGCGTCGCCCTCCTTCCTCAGCCACTGGACGGCAGTGGACTCCCTCCTCCAATGTTGTGACAGTGTCCAGGCCTCCAGGTGAGCTGGCTGAACATTTTCCCACGGCACTGGAATTGAACCCACGGCCCTTCAGTCCCCCAGGCTGATGCTTTACCCACTGAGCCAATCCGGCCAGGACTAAACGTTCTTCATTTTGAGCTAGGCTCTCATGCCAGCGAGGGGGCCAGGCCTTCCTTGTAGGTTCACTCCTCCAGACTGTCACGTGATTGCCCCGAGGCCTAGAATTTATTTACCTTCTGGTAAACTCAGGGCAAGGCACTCAGGGCAAGTCACGAGTCATCAGACTCCTGGTTACTAACCACAAGACCCCCTCCACCCTTTTCTCCGCAGAAGTACACTGAGTACAGTACACTGTGGGACAGGAAACCACACTTGAGCTAATAAAGGCAAGCTCTCCCTAGAATCAGAGAAGAGACTGTTCTGAAAAGAGCTGTTGCGTATAGATTTTGCTACTCTGCGCCTCGGTTTCTTGACTGTGAAATGGGGATATATCCTTCCTCCATACACACCATGCCTACCCACCCCAAGAGTATCATACCGTTTTAAATGTAAACCAGAGCACCGATCAGGTTAAACAATTACAGTAGCAGCCAACATTTATTGCAAGCTTTCTTAGTAAGGAAGACTGGCCCTAGCGGGTTTGGCTCAGTGGATAGAGTGTCGGCCTGCGGACTGAAGGGTCCTAAGCTCGATTCCGGGTCAGGGCACATGCCCGGGTTGGGGGCTCGATTCCCAGCAAGGGGTGTGTAGGAGGCAGCCGATTGATATGATTTTCTCTCATCATTCTTTTTAAAATCTCTTTCTACCCTCTCCTTTCCTCTCTGAAGTCAATAAAAAAATAAAATTATATATATATATATATATATATATATGAAAGCTAGTACATCACACTGGGTTGCTGTGACTGCAGCTAGCCCCTGCCCTGCCTGGGCAAAGCCCTGCAAGAGGCACAGCCTGAACGTGTCCCCCTTTCCTCTCCAGGGCGAAGCGCCTGAAAGAGCAGTATGACCAGAAGGTGCATGAGCGGGAGATGCAGCCCATCACCCTGCCCTTGTCCGCCTTCACCAACGCCACCTGTGACCTCGTGGATGAGACGACAGTTGTGGTCCACCCCAGCCAGACGCCGGTCGATCTTCAGGAGGGTGATGCCCCCCTGATGGGCCAGGCAGGCACTCCTGGGGCCTGAGCACCCCGGCCGTGGGCAGGAGCCCGTGCGGACACTGGTGCAGGATGGCCTACCCTCTTACAGCCGGGAAGACCTACACTTTCTGTTGTGGTTAAAACCCTCCCCCCACTTTCTTTTTTTTTTTTTTCCTTTTGGTTTTTGGTGAACCCTAAGACAGACGCAGGCTGCCCTGTTGGCTGGGGGCGAAATTGGGGAGGGACCTACCAGTGCTCTGTCTCCAACCCCCGGAGCAGGGTTCTGTCCCTGGATGGAGACGGTGGCCGCTGCCACAGCAGCGCCTCTGACAAGGGCTTGCCACATTGCCTGAGTCCTGGAGCTGAATCAGGGACGGACAGGGAGCTCCCCGGGCTCCCCTGTGCTTTATGATCTAGCGTGGCCTCAGTCTCCACCTTTCCGTGTGTCCTCCGTGGGCTTGAGTGGCACACGCACGCTGTTATTCGTAGTTCAGGTCCAGCAGTTTGAGAAGGCAACGCTTAAACAATTATACTGAAACAACGTTTGGGATGGAACGCCCCGCTGACCTCGTGAGAACCGGAAACGAGTTTGTACGAAAGTCAGCCGAGCGGGCTGAGAATTGGGGCCAGGACGGGGGTGCTCGGTGGGCTCCAGCTTGCTGGCGGTGACACGCCTCGACAGCAGTGGGCCCGGCCAGGCCCGCGCACTTCCTGTTTTGAGAGGAAGGTGCTCACCTCGCAGAACGTCTACTAAAATGGGACCGATACGGAGAAGATGAGCACGGCCCCTGCACAGGAATGACAAGCAGATTCCTGAAGCGTTACACCTTTAAGAAAAAAGGAAGAATTGACTGACATTTCGCTCAGGAAGAGGGGTAAAGGCTGCCTCAGGACCCGAGGTGGGCCTGGGGTGCCCCAGAGTCTCTCTCCAAGGTGGACAGCGACCTCTTTCTTCTGTTGGTGGGGTTATGACAACAGCCTACCCGTGGGAATTCCCTGCGGGGCCTTGTGAGCTGCCTCTGAGAGGTCAGCCTGGAGACTGCGCTCAGAGGCCAGGTACGAAGGTGATTCGGGGCTTGTCCCTGCAGCGGCCTGAGTTTGCAGGTGGCTCTGTGGCCTCCAGGCCAGCCCTTCCCAGAGGGGGGGGGGTGATGGAGAGAGATAGCGAGGTCACGCCCCCTAACTTCAAAACAATCATAAAACCATTGGAAGAGACCCTAGGGTTCCTCAGGCCCAGAGGGGGAAAGGGACACCCAAAGTCACAAAGTGACCGGCATGCGTGGCCAAGAGGAGAGGACATTTCCCTACCCACTGTGCTACACTGTGCCAGCGGCACTGCAGGGCCTCCCGGTCCTGATGTCGCATTCGGAGGCCTTAGCAATGCCACCTATCCACAGAGCTTCCTTCCCCAAGGCCCGTCCGCTGCCCCACGTGGAGAGAGAGGGGGGGTTGTGGGGCCCGTTCTCTCTAGCAGGTGGTTTGCTGGGGGAAAAACCGAGGTCTCAGGGGGTCCTTTGGGGTTCAGTGATGCTGACGAGAACATCACTGGTTTCTACTTTTCTAGGAAAGCGTTTCTCTGTGTACATGTTTTATATACCTCATTCTGACACCTGCATATCAAGGGCAGGAAATGGCTCTGCATTTTACTTGTATAAATAAAAAAAAATTTTTTTTTTAAAAAAGGGACTGCACATTACCAAGTCTGTGGGGTGTCGGGAACATTCCTCTCGTGAGCTGAGAAACTGCTGGTTATCTAGTCAACACCGGTGCGGCCCGGGGCCCGTCCCTGCCGGGCAGCCCTTGGCTGGGGCTGGAGTAGCCACAGGCGGATGGGCGTGCAGAGGGGAGGAGTCCTTGGGCTGCCAGGACAGCTCTGAGCTGAGGAAAATCCCTGAGGGGGTGACTCCTAGGGCTCCAGAGACAGCCACCAACGGGAGTGTTTGCTGGACTTGCAGCGATAGCTTCTCGGCCTCTGGAACACCCCGGTGGTCTCGGCCCATGGCCAGACACTGCAGTTCTATCGGCAAAGGGCACCAGGCCTGCGGAGGGGACTCCAGAACAGCCAGGCTTTGGGAGTGGGCGCAGAGGCAGGAGCGTAAGGCCCCAAAGGAGCGTCTCGGCTGGTAGTCCTCAGACCTGCTTAAGGACTGGGCTGCCTCAGCTGGGATGAGCCTGTGCTCTGGAGCAGGCTGGTGTCTACACCAGCGGAGGGGATGACAATTAGGGAGCGTGAGGACTCCCCGCTGCGGGGAGTCACGTGACCTGGACCCGGAAAGGCCAGTGGCATTTCCTCCGCAAGGGAACAGGGGAGGCCGTGCACTTCCTGGCAAGCAGGCCAGCAGACCCCCGACGTGTGTCCCCGGAGCCAGACCCCAAGTCGCATTTCGCTCTCAGTGTCCTCAGTTACGTTAACGGCTTAATTTATTTGGTCTGCTCGACGGCTCCCCGTGGGCCACCGCTCCCACGCCGGCAGGGGACAGCTGAGGCCCGGCCAGCCGCACAGCGCTCACCCCGCTGCTGCTGGGGGCCCCGGGCTCCGCCCCGCAGGCATGCACACGGCAGTACCGCCTGCGTGACGTGGCCAGAGGGGACGTCGGATCCCGCAACTCACCGGGTCTATGAGCAGTATTTCACATGTCACCCAACACAGAGGATAGTATTAACAGCAACCACTCTCCGGAATCGCTCCCACCCCCCCTCCTCCCTCCCACCCTGACACGACCACCACACATCGCAGCAACATCCCGACCCATTCCCAATGTGTTAAATACGGCGCACGCTCGCTCACGGACACTGAGGAGGAGACAGTCTGTTTGTGTTGGGTCCCTGGAGTTCTGGGAGCCAGGGGTAGAGGTTTCGGCTGCGGCTCAGGAGGCTGCAGCCAGGAGCCAGTGAGGTGGGCTAGCCAGCAGGGGGAGCCCGGGACAGGTGGCGCGGCTCAGGGACTGAGCTCTGGGACTCTGCCGCCTCCTTTTCCTGCCCAAGTTGGCGCCTGGACCCAGGCCTGGTGAAGGGTGGACAGTAGCTGCCGTAAGGCCAAGAGGCTGCTGAGACGCCCACTCCCCCAGCCTCATGCCCGGGCTCTCGGGACAGGCCCCACTATCCTCCAGAATCCAGCCGGCTCCAGGCAACATGTCTCAGGCTCCGAGGGACAGCAGCCAGGATACAGGCTTTCCAGGGAGCAGCGCCTCTTTCTTTCCTGCCCCCAGCCTCTTCCTGCAAGGTGGGCGACTTCCTGCTACAGGCAGAGTGCAGTGTGAGAACATGAGGCGAGAGCTCCCCCTGGTGTTGACGTGGCCTGGCAGGTGAACAGAAACCAGCCCTTCCCACTCCAGGCCAGTTCCACCACAAACCGAGGGCCTCTTCCAAGCCTGTTCCCTCGACCCCGCCCAGGGGAGGGCGGGGCGTGGGATGAAAGGAGGGTAGCACCACTGTCAGTTCACATCCTTGGGTTGCAGCCTGGCCCCCAGTCTCGCTCTCATCCACACGATCAACCGACCGACTGACCGGCCGACCGGCCGCTTGAGGGGCTCCAGTCCTCAGCTGGACCACGGACCTCGGAGCCCAGGGGCTGGCTCACCCCGGAATCCTGCCTGGCAGGGCCAGAGCACGCCGCCGATTAGTGTAAGCAAGAGCCTGGAATCCCAGGGAATCCCCGAGAGGCCACGAGTGAGTAACAGATTCCTCCTGGCCCAGGGACCAGCCTGTTTTTTTCTTTCTTCTTCTTCTTCACAGCTTTCAGGCGAGTGCTGGGTGTTCAGACAGTCACCAGGCCCCAACACGCGAGGAGATGCATCTCCCTGGCGCCGCGCCTGGCTCGCCTCCTGGGGAGGTAGTAGGGATGGCTTGTTCTGCTTCTAAACAAGCTGCCGATCCACAGGAAGCTGGCATGGCCCTGCCCGCAGCAGGGGGCTGGGCCAGGGCTAGGGGGGCGAGTCCCGGGTCAGGCCGTACTGCACGCTCACGGTGTGGTCCAGCTCCTCCAGCTCGGCGGGCAGCGGGATGCCCAGCTCGCCCAGGTACAGGGACAGGGCCTCGAAGGAGTCCTCCAGTTTGGAGAATGCCGGCCTAGAAAGACAAGGGGGTTGGAGGCAGGCGAAACATGGGTAGGGCCGTGGGCTGGCGTGGGAGGCACCCAGGCCTGTCTGCGGCTTAACCACTTTCTAATTGTCTGACCTTGGGCAAGCCCGTTAACCTTGGGCCTCCAAGGGAAACAGGATGCCGTAAAGGTTAGAGATAACACTGTGAGAAGGCTGGGCTGGCTCTAAGGGATAGCGGAGAAACAGAAAGTCCAGGAGGAGCCCAAACCGGTTTGGCTCAGTGGTAGAGCGTCGGTCTGCGGACTGAGGGGTCCCAGGTTCGATTCCGGTCGGGGGCATATACGTTGGTTGTCGGCACATCCCTGGTGGGGGGGTGTGCAGGAGGCAGCTGGTCGATGTTCTCTCTCATCGACATTTCTAGCTCTCTATCTCTCTCCCTTCCTCTCTGTAAAAAGTCAATAAAATATATTTTAAAAAAAAGAAAAGAAAAGGAAAGAAAGTCCAGGAGGAAATAAAGCTCCTCTCAGGACTTGGAGGAAATGCAATCAGTAAAGGTGGGATTGGAGAAAGTGTCTTTTAAAATTTTTCTTTTGATTTAAAAAAAATATTTTTATTGGTTTCAGAGAGGAAGGGAGAGGGAGTGAGAGATAGAAACATCAGTGATGAGAGGGAATCATTGATTAGCTGTCTCCTGCACACCCCACACTGGGGATCGAGCCCACAACCCCAAGCATGTACTCTGACTGGTCAATGCTCTAACTTATTGGAGGTTATAGAAGATAGATAATTCCCGTGCTAGGTATTTTGATAGTGTGTGAATCTGCTTTTAAAAGAAACATGATTTTGATAGCAGAAAAAAAAGCACAAAGATTCTAGGTCTCTAATGCACGAATTTCAAAAGTCCCAGGGTAACTTGGGTAATAATGAAAGTTGTAACTTGAGGAAACGAAGGAAATTTTAAAAAGATTTCTTTCTGCCCTAACGGGTTTGACTCAGTGGATGGAGCACCGGCCTGTGGACTGAAGGGTCTCAGGTTCCATTCCGGTCAAGGGCATGTACCTTGGTTGTGGGTACATCCCCAGTAGGGAGTGTGCAAAAGGTAGCTGATCAAAGTTTCTCTCTCATTGATGTTTCTAACTCTCTATCCCTCTCTTCCACTCTGTAAAAAATGCAATAAAAATTTTTAAAAAATTATATATATATATATATATATATATACACACACACACAAATAAACATTGCTTTATCTGTGAAAGATATGCTTTAAAAAAAAGATTTCTTTCAAGAAGGAAATTAGGTAAATGCATGAAGATGCTCACTGTAGTAATAATAATTACTGTAAAGAGAAACTGGAAAAACCTGAACATCTACATCATGTATATCATATGTTCAGAGAGTTTCCTAGAATAGAATTCCAGGTAGTTAACAAAAATGCTAAACAGAAAGCCTGGGTAGCAACAGGAAAATACAGGGTAAAATAAAAAATGTTTCTCTATTTGAGATCATAAATCTATAAAAAAATGTGTGTGTGGTGTGTGTGATCATGGACAGGGAGCATGAGGACACAGAGACACTTATTCTGTTAGGAAGGTGTAGGTTTGGGTGAGTCCTGTTAAAATTTCTTTTAACGGCTGTGTCTCTGTCACACCCAGGTCACTTGCAACTATGCTCCCATCCCCTCCACCCCCACCTGTATGTCAGCTGTCTGGTGCCCTCAGTGGCTGACAGTCACATCCTTGAGCTCAAGCCTTCCGCCACCCCTGTGCCTGGGAAGGGCGAGGGGACAGCCAAAGGCGGGGCAAGCCCCCCAGGACCCTGTGGGCGGGGGCAAAGGGGCAGCTACCAACCTGCTCTCGGGCTCCAGTTTGCAGCAGATGGTGGCCAGGGGGAAGAAGGCCGGGGGGCAGTCTGTGGGGACAAACTTCTCCCAGAAAAGCTTCACGTTGAGGCCGTAGTCCAGTGTGCGGGGCAGGCAATCGGGATCTGCGTACACCTGCCCAATGATCTGCAGGCGGGAAGGCAGCTGGTCAGACAGGGACTATGGAGGGTGCGGCCCCCAGGAGGGGAGAGGGATGCTGGTGCATGCACAGGAAGCACGGGCAGAAGAGGAAAATGAAACGAGGCTGGAGAGCCACCCTTCCCAACCCTGCCTCTCGAAGTCTTGTTAATCCAGACTTGTCTTTTGACTGAGTCTGAATGTGAGGAGGGTCTAGAAGGTCTTACTGCAGTGGAAGCACCGTGCTCCGAATCTGGAGGGGCAGCTCCCGCACACCCCTCCCTGCCCTGCGGTGTCCCCCGCCAGAGTCCAGGCTCTGAGAACGAGGGGCTGGGTCTGACGCACGTCTGAGATCCTGTGGCACCAGCCTACGGCTTTATACACAGTAGCTACTCAAGTGATCTCTATTAAAGAAAAACGATTTTTGCCCTGGCCAGTCTGGCTCAGTGGATAGAGTGTCGGCCTGCAGACAGACTGAAGGGTCCTGGGTTTGATTCCAGTCAAGGGCACATGCCCAGGTTTCAGGCTCGATCCCCAGTAGGGGGCAGCAGGAGGCAGCTGATCAATGGTTCTCTCTCTCTCATCATTGATGCTTCTATCTCTCCCTCTCCCTTCCTCTCTGAAATTAATTAAAAATTAATAATAATTTTTAAAAGAACCTTTCTTCATATTCCAATCATCCATTGTCTCTCTACCACTCACCACTTTGTAGGAATTACAGAAACCCTTGAATGTATGTGTTGGGCCGACTGCTTCGAGATCGAATGAACTAAGCTCCTAAGGACAGGACTGTTCCCAGGACTCACTCTGTCTCCACCCTCCCCCCCGCCCCCCGCCCGCCCCCCAGCGCCTGGCGCTGTCCTGGACGGGCTGGCACTTCCTGGAGTGGCTGCTTCCACTTCCAGCGGAGGGCAGGGGGAAACGTTGCCTCGGGCTAGACAGAGGGCCACAGGAACAGTCTGCCTTTCCTAGTGGAGTTCTGAGCCTCGCCCGCCCCTTCCTGACGGTGTGACAAACAGCAAGCCACTCTCCCTTTCTGAGACTATTTTCTCACCTGAGAAAAATCCTGCCCCCGCCTTATGGGACCAATGCAATCCGTGATAAGAGATGTGTGGTGACAGATAACCTACACTCGTGCTGATGGAGTTACTCATCTGCAGGAGGAGGAGCCTCCCTGGGGGGGGTGGGGCAGGGCAGAGCTGCTGGGCCTGCCGCCTCGGGCCTGGCCTACGTGCGGGAGCTCACCTCGCAGAGGACGATCCCGAAAGAGAAGACATCCACTGTCTCGTCGTAGCTCTTTCCTTGGGGAACGCAGGAGAGCGGGCTGTTAGGGCTGGTCCCTGACCTGCTCTGCACCGAGTCTCGGGCCCAGCCAGGCCACGGCCGAGAACCGGGACGAGAACAGGATCCGCGGAACCCCCCACAAAGCCTCCCCGGGACTGGTACCACCCGGAAGCCCCCTTTCCTCGGCCCTGGATGCGCTGCCGTTTATAAAGATGTTATAAACCAACAACTGCCCGTGATGAGACCGCCCGGGACAGGGAGAGAGCACGGGGCCTGGGATCATCTGGACTCTGCTGTTAGCCAGCTGTGTGCTTCTGGGCAAACCACTGAGCTTCCCTGGGCCTCGGATTCCGAAAAGGGTTGTATCAGACCGTTCGTTTCTGAGGCCTCACAGCCCTGTGGGTTTCAAGAACCCCAGCCAGCAGCTCGGGCTGGTGTGAGCGTTATCCACAAGAGGGCACCACACTTCAGCTCTCGGCACGGAGAGAGGAGGACAGGCCACGTCAGGCAGTAGGTGCCTGAGCCCTCACCCACTCTTGGGGCACAAAAGTCTCAGCCGGACCTCACCCTAAACCTCGGGTGGGACACTGACTAGCTTGTGGGCTGCGCTCAGGGAGGAAGGAGCTTGTGAGGCCCAGTCTGTCTGGGGACGGATAGAAACACAGCCTTCCCAGCTCCGGGCACTTGGCCTGCCCCTCCACAGGCCTCCCCGGGAGCTCCCGGGGCTCTGCTGTGAGAAGCGGCCCCTCGGGGCACCAGGCGCTCACCGTTCAGCATCTCGGGGGCCATCCAGTAGGGGTTCCCCACCACCGTGTAGCGCTTCTTGCGGTCGTTTTTGCGCAGGGTCCGCTTCTTGCTGGTGGCCTTCTCCACCGGGGGCTTCTTCCTCTCCTCCACGATGAGCCGCGACAGCCCGAAGTCCGCCACCACCACGGTCTTGTCCTGGAGGGACAAGAGCCAGGTCAGGACTCGGTGAGGGCATTTCTAAGAGGACGTCGTTGAGGAGGAGAGGAAAGATGGGCAGCAAAGGAGGGCGAGTCCCAGCTGAAGTCCTCGGACGGAGAAGGCTCAGCAGGCCGTTTGCTAACAGTTTGGTATCTCCTCACAGCGGAGTCCCGAGACCTGGGGGTGGTCCCAGCAGAGCCCCTGGAGCCTGGAGGAGGAGGCTCTGAGCACTAGAGGGTCGGACTCAGAGGCAGGACAGAGGGTTTCTTTCGTTTTGTTTGTCCCCCACAATATTTTTTTAAAATATGTTTTTATTGAGTTTAGGGAGAGAGGAAGGGAGAAGAAGAGAGAAGGAGAGATAAAGAGAGAAAGAGAGAGAGAGAAAGAGAGAGAGAGAGAGAGAGAGAGAGAGAAACATTGATTGGTTGCCTCCTGCATGCCCCCTACTGAGGGTCAAGCTACAATCCAGGCATGTTACTGACATCTAACAGGTGACATTTGGTGCATGGGATGCCACTCAACCAACTGAATCACACCTGCCAGGGCTTCCCCAAAAGATTTAAGGCCATGGCTAGAATCAGGAGAAGACAGAAAAAAGACAAGGTGGAGGCAGTCAGCTGGGCACTTGGGGGAGAAAAGCTCTTCAGTTAGCTCTGGGGGCCCTGGCTGGTGTGGCTCAGTCGGTTAAAGCATTGTCCCATGCACTGAAGAGCCTCGTCTCAGGTTCGATTCCCAATCAGGGCACATACCCGGGTTTCGGGTTGGATCCCTGGCCCGGCCACATATGAGAGGCTGCCGATTGATGTTTCTCTCTCTCTCCTTCTCCTTCCTCTCTTTCTCTCTCTCTCCTTCTCCTTCCTCTCTTTGTAGAATCAATGACAAACATGTCCTTGGGTGAGGATTAAAAAAATAAATAAATAGCTATGGAGCAGTCATGTGGAAAAGGGATTAAGATGGTTTGGGTCCAGAGGTGAAGCCAGGGCAAGTTAGTGGGCACCCAGGAAGCTAGACTGCAAGTCCATAGGAGGAATAACGTCGTAACAACCAGAGCTGACCCACCAGTGGGAGGAATGCAGGCCCCCAACCCGGTCACTGCAAATGCACTAGCCCTGTGGCTCCGGGCGCCAAAGCGGTAAAACGGGGTCCACCATGAGCTGCTTTACAGGACCATCAGGGGGCAAAACCAGGGACGTGACGGGGCTGTGTATGCACAGAAACCCTTCTAACCAAAGGATTGCAAAGGCTGCCACTGGGAGGAGATGGAACTGTATCTGCGAGTGCCTGAGAGCTCAGAAGACAGAGAAGGGCACTTCAGGCGGCAGGAAGGGCAAACAGGAGCCCCAGGCGACATCTCTCCTAAAGCGAGAAGGACAGTCTATATTCTTTTGTGCCCAGGAAGCCTGGAGGGCTGGCCCGGGGAGACCCAGGACAGTGAGACATACCAGCTTGATGAGGCAGTTGTGCGAGTTCAGGTCCCGGTGGATGATGCACATGGAGTGCAGATAGGCCTGAAAAAGAAGTCCGAGCTGAGGCCGATGGCTGGGAGACCAACTGCTCGCGGGATCCGGATCTGGGCCATCGACCTGGCTCTTCGGCCAGGCCGGCCCCACCCGCCTTCAGAACCCAACCCGGACTCCAGAGCCCAGCCCCCCTGCCGCCACTCCCTTGTCCCAACACCGACAGAAAGCCAAAGGCCGCCTGGGCGTCCTCTCTCCCACTGCCGCCTCCTGCCCTTCCTCTGTTGAGCAGCCCCAACCCAGTGGCTGATCTTAGCTCTCACTGCTGGCTCCGGAAATCTCCAAGTGTCCTATTTGCCCTTGAAGATTTGGATTCTTTGAGAGTAGGGTTGTGAGCTGAGAACAGCCATCTGGGGTCAAGTTCACTGGCTCAGGAAGAAGCTCAGCACGAGCTGCCAGCCCACATGAGCTGCCTTCCAATGCCTGCTCGCAATCCTCGCATCTCTCCCAACTGCTGCCCCCCGTCCCCCCCTCACCTCCCCTGCCAACTCGCTGGCAAGGTCAGTGCCGAGACTCACCATTCCAGAGGCGATGCCCTTGGCAAACTGGACCTTCTGCTGCCAGGGCAGCGGGTCCTGCAGGATAGAGGGGAGGGGGGGGGTTCCATCAGAGGCTGTTGGGCCCTGTCCCCACTCGCGGTCCAGGTCCCAGCATGGTCTCTGCCTGCGCCCAGCCCCACCCATCACGGCCCTTTGTAGGCAAAGCAGTGAGTCTCTCCGGCTAGCATGGCTTCAGGATGGCGGTGACACAGGTGTCCCACTGCCAGCCCACCAAGCTCCCGGGGACGATGGAGGCTCACACTCACCACACTGCGCACGAAGTCCTTCAACGTGCCCCCCTCAATGTACTCCGTCAGCAGGTTCAGCTTCTTGTCCTTGTACAGCACCCCGATGAACTTGAGCACGTTGGGATGGTCCAGGCTGCGCATCACCTTCACCTGGGGGTGGGGAGGCCGAGAAGGGAGGGCGGTTACTCCCCATGGTGTCTTCCTCACCCCTTGCCTCCAGGGGGCTAGCATGTGATGGGGAGGGCCCCACGGGCCTCACCCTCAGGATCCTGCCTTTTTAGGAACTGCATGGGGGTTGGGGCGGGGGTTGGAGTGGGCGGGTCCAAGAGTGAGGCAAAGGCCTGGAGGGCAGCACCTGGACCACAGGTGCACCCTGCTGCATGAGGGGAGCACCCGGGACAGGCATGACATGGGTTGTTTTCATGCCTGTCACCCCGTTATCTGTGAGCACCTCTGAACCACACCTTGTTGACTGCATCCCTTGTCCCCAGCTCATGCTGTCTATAGGATGTGTTCACTGAACAAAGAATGCTCTGATTCAGAGGCGTGGGGATGTTCCTCTAGTGCTCTTTCCTGCGCAGCCTTTAAGAGACTGATTCCCAAATAAGTTTCCCCTCAAAACCATCAGTCAGTAAGGTCTTCCCTTTTCCAGCAGGGACACCAAACTCCTAATCCACGCCATGCCTTCCTCTTACCTCAGTCAGGAAGGTCTTTTGGGTCTCCTCGTCACACCGGATCAGCTCCTTCATGACCATCACTTTGCCCGTGGCTTTGTGTGTCACCTACAAGGAGGGCGACGGTCACGGGTGCGGAGACCAGAGGCAGCTCTGGAGAACCGTGTGAAACTCAGCGCAGCTGGCCATCCCATCCCCGGGAGGAGGCGCTGAGCCAGGTCAGGTGGACAGAGTTCATGTGCGGGGACACAGCACGGGGCACCAGGGGACTTGGAGAGGAGCGCACCCGGTCCCCGGAGAGCTGGGCATGCACCGGGGAGAAGCCAGAACCCGGAAAAGGGAAGTGTGGGATGAGGCAGGAGGAGGGGCTGACAAGCCAGGCGGGGGGCTTTGATCGTCTGAGAAGGGAGTGAGTCCCTCAGGTGAACAGAAATCTGGGGCAGGAAGGCCAATGCCACAGACATGCGCTCGGGGGGCTCCAGGGGTTGGGGGTGAGCTCTCCAGCCCCAATGCTCCCAAAGCTGAGACACATGGCTTACCTGACCCCCCCTCCCAGCTCTCAGTAGAGGAGGAGGAGGAAAGAAAGAGAGAGAGAGGTTAGTCCCCGAGACTGCGTATCAGGGAGGCAGGAGCCACTCCCCCGTGGGCTGCCTGCAGCAGGCCCAGCTCGGGGGCTTCTGGGCGCCTAAAAACACCCCCTGCCTGGATGTGGGCGGGCCGCAGGCACAGTTCCCCCCAACCCGGTCTCCGGGTTCACCACGCTCCCTGCAACAGTGACGCTGACCTTGGGGAGCTTGGGAGGACTGGGGTGGCAGGGGCAGCCCTTACGCCACCACCGGCAGCCAGGAAGGAGGCATGGTGTAACTGCAGGGCGTACGGTGAGACCACGTGGTAAGAATTCCCCGAAAGAAGGCGAGGGAGGGAAGGGGGGCGGGGGTCGAGGAACAGAGCGGCTGCTGCCGGTGCTTACCTTGATGGCCTGCCCAAAGAAGCCCTTCCCCAGGACCTCCCCGTGGATCAGGTCGCACGGCCGGAAGATCTGCTGCGAGTAGCTGCTAGAACAGCGGAGGGACTCAGAGCGGCTGATGTCACGGCTGAACAGCAGGGGCTCCTTCGGGGAGCTGGGGCCCGGGGACTTGGAGATGCTGTTACTGCGCCTGAGGGTGAGGAAAGGGGGTGCTAGGGATCGGGTAGCCCCCAGAGACTTGGGGCTACCCCGGCCATTCCAACGTGTGTAGCTCAGGAACTATGGCTGGGGAAGGGGACTCTCATGTCAGACAGATGCACCGTCTGGGGGCTGCAAACACCAATAGCATATTTAAGTCCACTCAAAGCGGGAACCCTGAGTGCTCCTCACCTGGGATGAATGACTACACGCTACTGGCGCAGAGCGCTTAGCACGGGACAGCACCGCAGATGGTGATCCGCCATCCATGTCTGCTCCACTCGAGGCAGTAATGGGGTCGCAGTCTAGCCCAGTGGTCGGCAAACTCATGAGTCCACAGAGCCAAATATCAACAGCACGACATTTTTTAAACTTAAACTTCTTCGAACGCCACTTCTTCAACAAAGACTCCCCCGGGCCGTGGTGTTTTGTGAAAGAGCCACCCTCAAGGGGCCAAAGAGCCGCATGTGGCTCACGAGCCAGCGGTTTGCCGACCACTGGTCTAGCCTACTGCCATCCCCCAAAATGGCCAGAGGGGATTTGGGATATTCTGCACACCTTTGTATCTGGCTACCTTTCCTGCATTGAAGAATCATCAGCACGTTATCATTTCTTCAGCAACAAAGCCAGTATGTTGACACTTTTAAGAGCAGCCGGTCATAGTAATGGCCGGCGACTGTGACTTTGACTTCCTGAGGAAAGGACGGGGCGCTGAGGCCGCAGCACTGACGGTGGACTGCAACCCCGCAACCCCCTCTCTGGGGACACGCCTGTCTCCCTTGGGCTCCCCAGCCCCTGCTCTTCTGCCCGGCCTCCCGCCGTGCATGCCCGCGGGGCACGCCTGGTGAGCTGGCCTCTCTCTTGCATGACGGCCCTCTAGGTATCTGAGCGGCTCTCCGGCCACCCCCACCCGCATCTTCCCTCGTCCCAGGCCTTCTCGGCCCTCTGGCGCCGTGCCGCCACCAGCTCGCTCCTGCTGGCTGAGGCCAGGAGGGCAGCCGGGAGTGACAGGAGCCACCTGTCGGGAGGGCCCTATTTCCAACAGACGCCAGGCCAGAGGACCCTGAGCGATCCAGTCTGTTTGGTCAGGAGGGCGGGTAAAGAACCTGACTCCTAGTAATCCCAGCAGCGCCTCGCCTCTGCTGCGTGCTGACTCTGGGCTGCTTTGCATCCTTTTCTGACACCGAGTCCTTACGTAACTGGGGAGACAGCCACCTTTATCTCGCAACTCCACCCACAGAGGCAGACAGAGGCAGGCGAGATGGCGCGGTGGGCATGGGGAGGGACTCAGCTAGAAGGTGCCATCGGGGGGTGCCAGCCTGGGGAGCCAGCGCTCTAGCTCCTGGACCTTCAGCCTCTCCACACACTTGGTTTTGGTCCCTCAAATCCAAAACAACCTGCATTCCTCTCTTGCTTTATCGTTTTCAACATCCTTATTTATATTTATGAATCCTGCCTGTGCCCCGAGGCCAGCCCCTAAGCCCCGTGTTTCCCCCACGAGCCACGCTGTCCTTCCCGGTCCAGCATCCCTGCCTCCTGTACCGGTGAGGAGGGCAGTGGGCGGCCTGACCCCCTGGTTTCTAAGGGAACCTGGTGGACAGCTGGGTCGGATCACGCACAGGTCCTGGTTATGAAACTGTGATCTCTCTGCGGGGCGCTGGCTCAGCACAATCCTCGCAGCCCGTCCCTGGCCAGCTGGTTCCTTCCCTTCCTGACTCCGCTGGTCTCCGAGAGCCAGCTCTGCCTCATCCGAGGGACGGGCCCGGGGCGACACAGAAGCAGGGTGACGGGCGTGGGCACCTGAGGGAGCGTCTCCTCAGGGTCCCTTCCAGGTTCTCCTTGGCGTCCAGGGTGCTGAGGGTGTGCGAGTGCCCGGCGTTCTGCAGGTGGGGGGAGAGCCGTGCGTCCAGCCGCAGCTGGTCCAGGCGCTGGGAGACGGGGTCGTGCTCAATCAGGAGCTGGAGCGTCTGGCTCGTCTGGCTGATCGCATCCTCTACCTGTGGCCAAGGAGCCGCGTGAGGCTGGATCCCGCGGCCCGGCTCCCCCCAGGCCACCCTCCGCCAGCCCGGAGGATCCAAGCACAGTGTGGCCCGTGGTCAAGTTGGCTGACAGTGGCCTCCAGATGCCAGTACCCCGCAGTGCCCTCTGCCTGGCACCCTGTCAGCTTCCCCATCTGTCAGGCCATCTCTGCAGCCCTGGGGACATGCCCGGCTGACACAGGAGGTCACCAGTGGTCACAGGCTCAGCGGCAAGACAAAGAGACAGACGAGGGGAAGAGAAGGGCGAAGGTCACAGTGTGGTCTCCCAGAGGGTCTGTCTGTTCCATGCCCCGCACCCGCAGGCGGACTGGACACCCACTCTACCTCCTCTACGCGCAGTGTGCGGACGGGGGTCCCGTTGATCTCCAGGATGCGGTCCCCAGGGTGGATGGCATTGCGGTTGTTGGGACTGATGTGCATCCGGTTGACCCTAGGACCAGACGAGAGAGTTGAGGCGGGTGAAGGAACCCTAAGGACAGGCCTGGCCAACTTCCCTCGCGCAGGGAAGAGTCACCCGGCCACCCACAGAGAACGGGCACTCACCCAAGCCAGAAACTTGGGCGCCAGCCTCCCCATCGGGGTCCCCTCCCTGCCCCTTTGAGGCCCCCAACCCTCACCGTGTTGGAGAACCCTGCCTGCTCTCCATCGCCATAGCTACCAACATCTCTCCTCTGGACCATGCACCAGCCTCCTAGCTGGTCTCTGCATTTCCGGGCCTGCTCCCCTCCCACCCAGCTTCCACACCCTCCATCTTTCTAAAATGCTAACCTGATTGCATCACTTTGCTACTTTAATCCCTTAATAGACCTGCTGAGTCTTCATATTCCAGGCCCTCCGTGACTTAACAACTCCCTCTCCGGCTACTCCCAACCACCCAGCCTCTTGCCAGACACAACCACAGCGTCCTACCTCTGCGCCGAACACAGTCCCCCCGCCCTTCATCTCATGAAGCTTTAGAGACCTCAACTCCTCCCGACTCCCTCCTAACTCTCACCTATACTGCAAGCACCCCGCGTGCAGCACGCCGGTAAGCGCACAATCACGATTTCACAGAGTTAGCAGCCACAGGCGCCTCATTACCGGTATTGAGGTGCACACAGACTCCTTCCCCCCCAGATCTCAGGCCTGGACCTGGGGTGGAGTCTTAACCTCTTTCTCCTCCCTCCGTTCACTCGCTCAACCAACGAGACAATAATCAATGAACGCCTCCCATACGCCAGGCGCCGTTCCAGGCCCCAGGCATGCAGCAGTCCTGGACAAGACTAAGCCACGTTCCGGAAGGAACGCGTGGAGAGGACAAACGATAAACAAACTAATACACGTAACCAAGCCAGATGATTTCAGAGAGCTAACATGATCTGACACTTGACACGTGAAAGCTGAGTGGCTCTGGCATTAAGTATCCGGTGGGAAGCGGCCTGGGCAGACAGCGGTGGTGGGTGCCAAGGCCCAGGTGTGGTTACAGCGCCGGGAGCGCCGGGGGGGGGAAAGGCGTAAGATGAGGACGGAGGGAGCTCGGCATCCGACTCCGGAGCTCTGAGCCCCTTGGAGGCCCCTCTATGGCCGCGGCTCAGGCCCCGCCCCCCCCCCCCCCCCCACGCTCCGGGGTCCTCGGAATACTCACTCCTTCACCTGCACGGAGGTGGCGTAGTTGGAGCAGGCGCTCTCCACGGACACGGAGAAGCCGCGCCGGCTCCCGGTGGTGGCCGGCATGGAGATGTGAGTGACGGAGTACGGCAGCTGGTCCTGGACAGACTCCGTGGAGAGCCTCTCGAACATGGGCGCCAGCACCACCTCATTATGGCACTTCCCACTGGGGAGAGGACCAGGAAGGGGTAAGGTCCCAGAGGGCCCCCCCCCGAAGACCCAGTAACCACTGCACCACACGGCTTTAAGAACGGCACCAGCAGCCCCACGATTGCTGTCCCTCCACGGTCCCGCTGGCCGCTCGGAATGAGAAGCCTGTTCTCTTTGCTCTGCCTCCGACCCTGTGAGGATCCAGCCCCTTCCCCCCACTCCGGGCCTCAGCCCGATTTCTTTTATCAAAGGAGACAGCTGGACGGAGCGAGGTCTAAGGGGCCTTTGCCTTTAATGCTCTCTGGTCCTCTGAGGGCGCCTTCCCAGCCATTCCCCCCTCTGTGGGAGGGCTGCCGGGCAGAATGCCGTAATCTCACAGAGGTAAGGGCAGAGGCCCGGGGGATGCTAACGGTCTTGCTCACACCTTACAGAACAGGCTGAGCACACTGTCGTCTCTCCGCCCAGCTCATGCTGCCCTGTCCTGCCCTCAGCCATTCTCATAGGGGAAGACAGACTCAGGGCTGACGTCTCACCAGTAGAGGGTGGCATGCTGCACCAGGGCGTATGCGTCCCCATCCTCGATGATCACCTTGCAGCTCATGCAGGCAAAGCACTCCGGGTGGTACTTGAACTCCCCGGCCACCTGGGAGCGGGTGGGGAGAGAGACGGACAGAGGAAGAAAGTGAGCCTTCGCTGTTGCTAGAGGGAGGGTTAGAGGTGGGTGAGTGACCTCCGATCAAGGATGTGCGGGTCCCGGCAGGAATGTACCTTGGCACTTCCTGCCCTAGAGCTTCCCGAGGACTGGCGCCCCCTATCATTTTTGGGATTGCAAAAAACGGTTCTGGTCTCAGCCACGAGGCCAAGAGCAGTCATCACCCCTGTTAGAAAAGGCTCACGGTTTCCCCAACACAGCGCTGGCAAATGGTGACGAGGCTCGCAGCCTCTGTCTCAGAGCAGGTAGGGGAGGTGAACTCTCTGCCGGCTCCTGCCAGAGTCTCCCTTCCTGATCTCCTGGCCTCCTCTCAGCCTGTAACACTCTCCTTTAAGGCTCTCACCCCGCTGTGTTGCGTCTCTCCACCCTCACCCAACACCGGCTTGCGGATTCTCTGAGGACAGGATCCCACCTGGCTACTTAGTAGCTGCTCCACAAACATCTGTTAAAGGATTAAATGGAGAGAGAGGCCTCGGCTGGTGGAAAGGCCAGAAGACGAATGGCCGCCGGGAACGGCAGGCACGGTCAACGGACCCTGATGGCCACGAGGAGCGGGGGCCGAGGGACTCGCTCACCATGGCAGGCCCTGTCATCAGCAGGGAGCACCCGTGGCAGAACTCCCCGAATTTCCTCCAGTAGTCCTTGTGGCAGTAGAGCTTCCCGTCCTTCTCGTAGTACCAGTTGGTGAGGGACTCCTGGCATTCCGAACACCTGGGAGGAAAAGATGAGGAGAGAAACGCTCCTGGGTGCTTGGAATCCAGATGCTTCTTGGACCCAGTGTTTCTCAACCTGTCTGGGTCTTGAGGCGCTTTGAGAACCTGACTGGGAGCCAAGAAGCCTCTCCTAGAAAAAAATGCACACCCAAGGAAAACGTGCATTTAATATATGTGCGGGGTGCGTGTGTACCAAGGACTGACGCCTAATCATGGCCCCGGTTGAGAGCCTCTGGGCTAGACAGGTATCTGGGGTAACCACAGAAGTTCAGTCACCTCCACTTCTCAAAACATGCCCATCACTAACAGCATTGCTAATATGATATTCTTTCCCCAAAAATATTAAACATAAAGAAACAAATAGCCCACCCAGTGTGGCTCAGTTGGTTTCCTCTCTCTCTCTCTCTCTAAATGAAAATAAATTTTAAAAGCCTTATATATTTCTTTAAAAATAGGAACAATCAGACAAACCCAAAATGTGAATCACTTGATAAGACAACTGAGCTTGACTCTTTCAAAAAGTTAATGCCGCCGGGGGGGGGGGGGGGGGTAAGGGCCACAGAGATAACAATGCACAGACACACAGCAACTAACCGCAATGCCTAAATAAAGCTTGGATTAAAAAATAAAATAAAACAACATAGCTTTGAGTGACATCTTTGGAACAAATGAGGAGATTTGAATTTGGGCTATACATTAGATTCTATTGTGAATTTACTGTCGGTTTTCTTAGATGTAATAACAATACTTTGGTTGCACAGAAGAATTCTTAGAAGAAGCACATTGAATGAACTAAGGGTGAAAGTCAAGATAACTACAATTTACTTTTACACAGTTCAGCAAAAATAAATAAATACCGCGGGTGTGTATAGACAGATAAAGTGGCTTAAAGTTAACAAATGATGAATCTAGGTGAAGGGCACATGGGTATCCTTGAACTACTCTTTCAACTTTTCTTCTTCTTTTTTTTAATCCTCACCCAAGGATATTTTTCCATTGACTTTCTTTTAAGATAGAGTGGAAGAGAGGGGGAAAGTTGGAGAGAAATATCGAGGGCTGGGGAGGAACCTACAACCAAGTTACGTGCTCTTGACCGGAATCGAATCTGGGACCCTTTGGCCTGCAGGCTGACACTCTATCCACTGAGTTAAACTGGTTAGGGCTCTTTCAACCTTTCTATATATTTGAAAACTTTCAAAATAACATATTGGGGGGTGGAGGTGGGCAACAAAACCCCATTAGTGCTGTGCACGCTGCATTAGACCTGTATTAGCTCCTTTCTCCTCCAGTCCCTGAAGCTCCCCTCAGTCAGGTCGGGTCTGTGCTCTCAGGCCACGTCTGCACAGACCAGGTCCTCCCCATGTCTGCGCCTCCCAGCTCAGAGCTCCCTGGCCTCTGAGACCAGCTCTTTCTCTCTAGTGAACAGACACTCACTCTATTCCTGTGAAGGCCTCACACCACCCACACGGGCCACACCCTTGCTTCCCAGAGGCGCTGCTGCTCGGTTTGAATCCTGACCCGGGATTAGTTTGTTATGTCATCCTGGGCAGGTTATTTCACTTCTCTGACCCGGTTTCTTCATCCGTAAAAAGAACTGCTGTGAAAGTGAAATCCTATGTATTCAAAGGCATGGTGTGTTCTGCAGCGAAACAGCCCGGGGACCCACAGCCCTCCTGTGGTTCGTATAAAAGACCCAGCACAGCAGGGCCTCAGGGAGGGTTAGCTGCGAAAAAGGACGAGAGTGGCGGCTCCCATTACTGGCCACCGGCTAGCTAGCTTTGGACAACACTCGGTAATTTTTCCTTATTGATGACATGGGCCAGCAGCATCCAACGACAAAGAACCACTGTGAAAACTACGTTAATGTCGAGGAAAGCCTTTTGCAAACTGTGAAGGGCAAGACAGGTGTATTACTAGAGCGATTTGCTAGGCACCGCAGGTCGAAAAGATACATAGACCAGGTCCCACGGCAACTTCCAGGAACGTATAATGAGCTGGGAAAAGAGAATGTCTAAACAAAACTCAGTTTTAACAATGCCAGGCGAGAGTCCACAAAGAGGGCTACACTTTTAAGCCCTGCGGGATGTTGAGGAGGGGGACAGGTGGAAAGGAAGGAAGGAAGGGGAGATGTCTGTGGAGCTAGGGAGGCTTAGGGAAGCAGGATCCTGAGGATCCCTCCTTATGGAGGATCCAGTGCCCCTAGGTACTCCACCAACTCTGGTGGCTTCTGCCATCAGCCACCCCATCCTGTGGTATTTCCTGCTTGACCTAGCGTGCTGAGTTTCAGGGTGGTGGGAGCTTAGTATGGCATCAAGAGAGTGAGTATGAAGTGCTAGAACAGTGCACTGAAAACCAGGCATGACAGGAGGGCGAGGGGAAGACCCTTTTCCGGGCACGCAGCTCCAACTCCTCTCCGGAGAAGGCACCCTGGATGAGCTCTGATTGGGAGACCGGGGTTCAAGTTCTTCGGTGCTACATACTCTTGGACAAGCCCCTTTCCCTCTCTGGGTTAAGTTTCCCCGCCTGTAAAATGCAGGCTATACCTCAGATCCCCTCAATCCTGCGCATGCATGTTTTCCCTGGATGACCCAAGCTGTAAATCTCAGTACCTCCGCTCACCACCTAACTGACCTTGGGCCAGCGGCCTTCCTTCTTGTTTGTGACATGGTAACCTCACCACCTGCTCTCAGGGTAGCATTAAGTGAGGCTCTGAGTGACCATGAGGTGCCCAGCGGAGGGCCTGCATTAGAAGGGGGGGCTTCCTTCTTGCCCCCCACCTTGTGGGTACCCTCTTTCTTTACTAGATTGTGAGCTCCCTGAAGAGGGGAACAGTGTCCCACTTTATGTTGGTCGACTCAGCACCCTGCAAAGGGCTTGAGACAGCCAGGAAGCCCTGAGCAGATGTGTTTATGCTGGAAACGGTGGGAGTGGCGAGACCCATTATGGGTCCAGGTGGGGACACAACGGCTCTGTGGCTCCTGGTCACCAGGTCCTGCCCGGCTCTTGGCTTCCGCGGAGAAAAGCCAGCGCAGACGTATTTGCACCCAACCGCACGCCCAGGCCCTGTGACGTCCCTGTAAAGGCATGTGCGCTGCAGGGCACGGGAGCACCAGAACACGTCCTCCTCGCCATTGCCAATATCCTGCTTTTGTTTGCTGCGAGTGCCCCGGCCAGCCCTAGGAGAGGGAGCAGCGAGAGGAGCGAGTGCGGGCACGCCGGGGAGAGACATGCCAGCCTGCTGGGGAGGAACACCTGGCGGGAGAGCGACACCACCGAGGCACACATCTGGGGCAAGGAATGCCCCTGGGAGGCGCCGCCAGCGGCGTGGCCGACGTGGGTGCCACAGGTGTCTCTGGAGAGCAGGGAGGTGGCCGGCTGGCAGGAGGGCTGTGGGTCCCCGGGCTGTTTCGCTGCTGAACACAATGGCTCCTTTGCCCCTGGCGGAGCTGCCATCGTAGACTGGCAGTCCTAGCTGAGATGATTCACAACAGCTCCTGCTACCTGTGAGCGCCAGCCATCTTTCAGGCCCTCTAGGAGCGCCTTCCCCATGTACTCAGATGATCTCTAATCCTGACCGCACCCTGCGAGGAGAAAGGATTATCCCTGTGTCTCAGACGGGAAGACTGGAAAACAACTAGGTCACTTCTGCAGGCCCCCCAATACTTGCTGAAGCTGGAGTCTGAACCTCTGTGCTGGCTACGAGCCCGTGTCCTCCAGACTGCGTCACCCCGTGAGGCTGCATGGCTACCGGGCAGGGCCCCCGGCTTGGTGCACGTGTAAGTGAGAGGCCGCAGCCCTGAGAGCTCAAGTGCCTCCGGTGTTCACACTTCCTGAGGCTTTTCCTGGAGCCCAACTGCTCATACGGCACGACGCTCCTCCTTCCCTCAGTCTGCAGCATTATGCTCCCCAGCAGGCTCTGCCCCTTTAAGAAAAGAACCCAAAACACACTCTGGAAATGCAAGGTGCTCCTCGAAGGAAAAAATAAATTTAAAAAATCCCACCTCAGATTCTCAGGACCCGTGGCCACAATGTGCTCTTTCCAAAGCCAAGGTGTGTGTGTGTTTCCCCCCAGCTTTCAATTTTCGAAAGTTTCAAGAGAAAGTTAAAATCTGCCCTCGCTGCAGGCCCCAGGGCTTCCAGCTTGGAGGGGGGGAGGTACCTGCAGCCTGGGCCAAGCCTCGGTCACCGCACGCTTCTGAGCAGCCAGAGTGGAAGGGCGGAAGCCCTCCGGCCGGGGAGGGCACCGAGAGGCCCCCACGCACGGACGGACGGAGGACGGCCGCGGGGCGCCTCTTCCAAAGCACCACAGAGGCCTGGGCAGCCGCCCAGCGAGCCAGACCTGGCAGCCAGCTCAGCGGGCAGCTCAGATCCAAACCGAGGTATTTTGCATCAGCGGGAACTGATGCAAACCTCACAGATTTCAAAAAAAGATAACCAGTTCAGGCTCTCACAAATAGCTCTCAAGTTCCGCGGGCCCATGTTCCCTCTTTGCCACTTACTAGGTGTCACCTGAAGCCGGTTACTTCATGACTGAGCCTCAGTTTCCTCCTCTGTACGCTGGGGACGGTAAAAATCTCAGGAGAATTATGAGGATTAAAGTACACACATGATGTCTAACAGGATGCCTGGCCCACAGCAGATACCCTGTAAGAGCTCATTTCCCTCCCACTCTCCTTTTTTTTGGGTTAATCCGCACCCAAGGATATTTTTCCCCATTGATTTTTAGAGAGAGTAGAAGGGAGGGAGGGAAAGGGGGAGAGAAACATGGATGTGAGAGAGACAGCCATGGGTTGCCTCCTGCACATGCCCCACCCAGGGCCGGGGGTCAAACCTGCAACTCAAGTAGGTACCCTTGACCAGGAATTGAACCCATGATCCTTTGGTGCACAGAGTGATGCTCTAACCACTTAATCACATGGCCAGGCCTTTCTTGATTTTTAGAGAGAGGGAGAGAAACACTGATCAGCTGCCTCCTGCACACCCTTACTGGGGATCAAGGCCCCTGACCAGGAACGAAACCTTCGCTCAGCCCACTGAGCCGCACCGGCCAGGCTGGACCGCTCTTTAACTGGAGAACACCAAGGGTGAACGAGACAGACCCCTTTTCCTCTCGTGCCCAAGCAACAGGGACCTGCTTCTTGGCCCAGAACCAGATTTTTGTGAGTTTGAGAAGAGGCGAACATGAATCATTTATCCAGTCAATTAGAAAATCGATCGATTCTAATCAGTTCCTATCAATTAGGAAATAGTTACTGCGCATCTTGGATGTGCAAGACCGAACAGGCCAGTGACTGCGCTGGGAGACGCCAAGGGAAATACGATAGACCCGGTCCTCACTCACAAGCAACTCAGTCAGGCCAAATGTCTACAGGTAAATCTTCACCCTCATGCGGTAATGGAACCAACCAGTCATTCTTACGCTGGCTGTGCGCAGAACAAGCCCTCCCATGCCTCACATCCATGTATGTCTCCCTCCTTCCCTCCCTCCATCTCCTCTCTCTGAAATCAAGGGGGGGGAAATATCCTTGGGCCTGGCCATTGTTGCTCAGTGGTTGAGCATTGACCAGGAGGTTAAGGTTCAATTCAGGTCAGGGTAATGCCTGGGTTGTGGGCTTGATCCCTAGTAGGGAGCATGAAGGAACAGCCAATCAATGATTCTCTCACCTCAATATTTTTCTCTCTCTCACCCTCTCTTCCTCTCTGAAATATATATATATACACCCTCTAAATATGTTAGACAAAAGTCACCCCTTAATTTACCTCTTTTGTAAATTCCAATGGAGGTGTGTTCTTAGTGGGGGCCCCTGTGTCCCCGCACCTCACCCCCGACAGGAGTGGCACCGGCAGAGGAAGACGGTGCACTCGGCTGAGCACTACCTGCCGGGGGACAGAAATCACATTCCTCCTTCCCTGCTCCCTCTCCCCCTCCTTGAGGCTGTCACGCCTCATCATGTCTCCGTGGAATCTGGTTTCATCATTTTCCTTGCAAGCACAGCCTCAGAAGGCCTGCGGACGCTGTACTCCTCCAGAGGCCTGGGGTCAAGGACATTATTTGTTCCACGGAATCTGGCCAGGGTCATGATCAGAAGCCTAGGAAGTGAGGGAGTCCTCCTAGGCTCTGCAAAGGAGAAAACGGAGGCCCAGGGAAGGGACAGGGACCTGGTCGGGGATCGGGGATCAGCCCTTGCGGACACCCTGTACTGAAGGGGGCTGGGGGCTGGGCAGTGACGTGGTGGCTGATAAGATTGATACCTGGGAGAGCAGAGGGTCTGGGTGGTCCGTCCTGTGGGGCACAGAGCTCAAAGTGCCGGCTGTCACTTTGGAAGTGGCTTCGGGAATGTGGCCTCTCATTTGGGGGAGGGGAGAGGGTCTACAGGGAGCCAGTAAACCAGCCAGCACCCCCACCCCCAGCTGGGCAAACAGAGCTGGGAGAGGTGGGGGCTGTCAGGTTCCCTAGAAGGGCTGGCGCAGGACAGGACAAAGGACAGGAAGACCGGGGCAGCCTGGCCCCCAGAGGTCCAGGTTGGGAGTTCATTACCTGCTCTAGCTCCTGAGAAATGTGGTCCTACCCCCCAGAGATGAAAAAGAGCCCGCAGCCTGGCTCCTAAGGGGACAACCCCTCCCTCAAGGTGCCTCTCCAGGATTCAGAGTAAAAGCGATTAATGAGGTCCCGGCTTAAACGAGTGGCTGCTTCAAACACTTGGGATCTCGAGTCCACCTGGTAAAACCTGCCTCTAAACTCAAGATCAATTCCCACCTGCTTTTGTTCTGATCCTCACCCGAGGTTATTTTTACTCTGGTTTTTAGAGAGAGTGGAAGAGAGAGGGAGACACACCTCGATTGGTTGCTTCCTGCCAGACCCCTGACCAGGGCTGGAGCGGGGAGAAGCCTGCAACTTAGGTACGTGCCCTTGTCCAGAATCAAACCCGGGACCCTTCCATCTGCAGGCCAACGCTCTATCCCCTGAGCCAAACCGGCCAGGGACCCATCTGCTCTTAAGAATCTCTGCATCCCTTTGATACGCCAGGCAAGCTCCGTGGCCTCTTTTTCCGTCCTCTCTGCTGGGAGAGGAGAGCAGACCTAGAGCACCCTGGGGGAGGTACCAGCCTTCAGCTGATGGGAAAAATGCAGGCAGACAAGACGGGAAGGCTGGCCAGAGAGACCCCACATGTTCACAGTGGACGCTGATTGCCTCATCGGAGAAACGGGGCTGCATCATGTCTTGCTTTGGGGCAAACAATAAAGTGATCAATAAAAAGATCAAACAGTAAAGTGCCTATCAGGATGCCTGGTAGAGTCAGCACTGAGGACCAGTTCCCTGCCTCCTCTCTGTACCCCCAAATCCAGAGGCTCCCCACCACTTCGCCAGGGTCCAGCAGTTCCGTGAAACCACATGGTGTTCTGCTTTTCTGCCCAGAGCCCGGCCACCTGACTAGTATCCTAGCACCGAGGTCCGGGCATGAGGCTGGCTTGGGGAAGCCAGAAGGGAGAAGTGGCCCGGGACCGCTGGTGAGGGGGAGGCGGCCCGGGGAACAACAGGCTGCTCCCAAAGGGAATGAAAACAAGCCCCACCCCTGCCAGGAATGACTCCATTCAAGGAGGGCCCCCGAGGGCCACTAACCCTCCGGGCAGTTTCTGTCGGCGGTGGGGGCGGTGGGGCGGGTGGGAGAGCAGAGAAAGGCAGCTCTGAGGGGGTGAGAAAGTTTCTACCCCTCCCTCCAGGAGCTCCACGGACAGGGGGCCCCCGAGGTACTCAGGCCCGAGACCCGGGGCGTGCGCGCCGGGAACATTCCAGAGCCAATTGTCCCGTCTGGGAAGAACTTTCCCAGGCCTTTCCCTGGCAACTGCATTCACCTGGGAGCTCAGGAGCCCTTCAGGGCCAGAGGCAACCGTGCTTGCCATTGAGAATGCCTACTGTCTACCAGGCTGCCCACACCCAGATCCTGTCAGCTTCCACGGTTTTGGCAAAACCTGTCCGTCCTGCTTGTTGGGACAAATTCCTGGCAGGCAGCACAGCCTGCAGGTAACATACGCTCCGGGAGGACAGCACCCCGCCGGCCGGGGCTCTTCCCGGAAGCGGTAGCACCGGGCGCAGGCCGGCCGGCCGGCCGGCCGGCAGCATCTCCTAGCGGCCCTGCCAGGTGTGTCTGGGAGGACGGAGGCCCCCGTTCCCCGGGAGGGGAGCTGCTTTCTGGGCAGATCCCTCCACCTCGCCGGCCGGCCGCCGCCGCCGCCGGGGCCAGCACAGATTCGACTGGCTTTTCTGCCCGACAGAACCGATGGCAGGAGGAGGAGCGAAATCTGAGCAGCAGATCCAGGGAGGACTCTGCCCTCCCTCCAGGACCAGGGGGGGCGGGAGGCAGAAAAAGGAGATGGGGCGGCGGGGGGGGGGGGCGTTGTCAGGGACTCAGCCCAACTCACCGAAAGGGGTCCCTGGAGGTGAAGTAAGCCGAGATGGACAAGTAACTCCCCATCTTCTTCCCGCGCCGGACAGACAGACAACCCCCGCTGCAAACCGGGCCGGGAGTGCCTCAGGCCGGCTGCAGGCGGCCACCATGACAGGCCCGGGGCTCCCGGTACCTCCTGGCTGCGGGCCGGCCGCCCGGCGCTCACCTCTCCCTCCGGAGCCGCTGAGGAGGTGTGAGGACGCCTGCCTCCTGCAGACTCCCCAAGGGGCTCATGGCAGGGACGGCGCCCCCTCCCCCGGCTCTCCGCGGCTCCGGCGGCCCCTCGGGGACTCGGGGAGGACCACCGCTCCGCGGAGCCTACACGCACCCAGGCGATCCGGGGCCCGGCCGGCCGGTGACTAGCTAAGAAAGAGGCGCTGCTGTCAAGTTAGCCTTCCCCCCTCGGCCCCACCCCTGCCGAGGGAGGGAGGGAGGGAGGGAGGGAGGAAGAGGAGGGGCTCCTCGCGGAACCGAGGTGTGTGGTTGGAGCAGCTATTAGGAAACAGACCTTGCAGGCGAGGGGTGGAGCCGGGCTGCAGGGAGGCTGCAGGCGGGCGCCGCTGCAGACAATAACCAGGGCCGGCGGAGCGTCCATCCCCGGGCTCGGGGGCAGGGCAGGGCAGGACGGAGGGTGCGCGCATCGGCCCCCTGGTTTCCCCGGCCCGAGAAGCCGCCCAGAGGATGGCATCAGGGCTGGGAGGTGCAGAAAAAGCCCAGGATGCCAGTGCCAGGCCAAGCCACGCCCCCCAGGAGGGGGGTGGGGGCAGCTGGGCTCTCTGGCCAGAGAGACAGGTCCCGAGAGATGCCCTCTGGGTTCCTGCATGGCCTGGCTCCTGGCACTAGGCTCCCCATTCACCCCTCCCCTCCGCCTAGCCTGGGGACGGCTCCCAGAACGGCCGCCGCGGCCGCTCCTCTGCAGGGAAGGGCTGCGCCCAGGATGAGGCAACGAGGCCCAGGGGAACTGGCACCTGACGTTGCTCCATGTGGCAACCCGCAGAAGCTCCCTCCCGTGTCCCTGAGGTGGCAATGACCTCCACTGCGGAAAGAGGGGACGTTCCCCAGGGCCAGAAAAGCCAGGCGGCGGCGGGGCTGGGATTTACATGAGGGCCCGCGTGACTCCGGGGCCAGAGCCCTCAGTTCCGGGAAACTGCTCTCTCCGCGCCCTTCTGCACAGGGACACAGCCCGTCATCTGTCCCCTCCTCATTCATTTGCTCCTTCCCAGAATGCTATCCGTCTTGGGCGGTCGTGGGCACTGGTGCTTCTTGGACTGGGTCCGCGGTGACCAGGCCTCTCAAACTGGGGATGATGGGCCTCGGTGCCCGGAGCCCCAGGGATGCCCAAGCCAGAGCCGCCCCTGGAAAAGCCCTTTATCCCCGCCTACAGGCCTGAGAGGAAAGGCCGGCCGCCGGAGGAGACCGGGGCGTGGACTCCTCTCCCCCCCAGTCACCCTGTCACCGGGGTGGGAACGTCTGTGGCAGAGGTGGTGACTGGATTACAAAGGAGCCTTTTCCCATTCCCTCTACTGACTGGGCCCAGGGGCAACAATGAATGTGATTAGGCAGTGTTTGCACCTGTTGTAAGCTACCACTTACTGAGCACTTCCTATGTCTCAGGTCCTGTGTCATAATCTCTGCATCTATTTCTTAAAATATTTTTATGGTGTTAAATACACACACACACACACACACATATGATGTCACATTTGGCATTATAACCATTTTTCATGTACAACCTAGTGGCATCAGTGACGTTCATAATATGGTGCAGCCATCACCACTATTGCCAAACCATTCCCACCACAGTAATCTGTTATATTTTAAAGCGCACCCGTCCTTTGACCCTCCTGGGCAGCTCCTCTGCCCTCTCCCAGCCCAGCCCCTCGCCTGTCAGTTCTCTTGTCCACCACCGTTGTTTTTTTCTGAACTCTGGCTGGTGCAGCCGGTTCCCAGAGGGTTCGCAGGACTCGGGGCCAGTGGCTTCAGGGTCCACAGTCTCCCTTGAGACTGGCCCACATTGGTTCTGCAGGGCCTTGGGGGTCACGCTGGTGGCAGTCACAGGGCTGTGTGTGAGGTATGGGTAGGTGGGTGGCAGGCACGGCCGGAAGGGAACAGGCTCGAATAGGGCACAGTCCCAAGAGGGAGGAAAAAACAACAACAAAACAAAAAAAACAGGCCTAGGAGCAACTATGAAGGGACTTGAATCCTCAACCTTCTGATTTGGCATCAGGCACCTCATCTATTAGGCCCCGAGGACCCTTCCCCATAAGCTTGTCCAGGACTGCATCTGCTAATAGGTAGGTTGTCAATAATGGGGCAGGTGTTATTATTATCCCTTTAAGAGATGGGGAAACTGAGGTTCTGAAGGCTATGTCACTGACCTGAAGACAAACTACTGCTAAGTGAAGTTGGGCTTCACACCTAGTAAGTGCGATTCCAGAACAGGGGTCAGGACACTTTTTCTCTCTAATGGGCCAGAGGGCAGATATTTTGGGCTTTGCAGGCCTACACCAATACAGACCCTGGCACGGCTACTCGACGGTCACTGCGGCACAAAAGTGGCCATTCAGAAAGCATAAACAGGTGGATGTGTCCCAATAAAACTTTATTTGTGGACACTGACATCTGAACTTCATGTGCTATGATGTATTCTTTTGCAAGCCTTCCCCTCCCCCCGCCCCCGCGCCCTCCCCCCTCCCCCCCTGCCCCAACCATTTAAAAATGTGAAAATCACAGGATGTACAAAAAGGCAGCTGGCCAGTTTTGCCGATCTCTGTTCCAGAGCCAATGCACTCAGCCACTCTGTTTCCTGTCTCTGATCGCAAGGACCAGTTTGGGCTTCTGTGCCGGACCCAGCCGCCTCCACCTGCTTTCACAGACATCGCCCTGCCCCCCCACGGCTCACGGCGCTCACACACGGATAGTGACCTGCCCTGTCAGCAGGGCGGAGACTCCCCTTCTCAGAGGAAGGCGTGAAGCACGGAGAGTTGAAACTTCTTGCCCGAGACCACCCAGCTGTGTGCGTGAGAGGGGAAGCCGGGATTCGAACCTGAGCTATCTGTATTGAATTTGACCGTTGCTAGGCTGGAGCCCAGCCTGGGCCCAGAGCCAGACTGTCTGGGTTTGAGTATGACAATGCACCGCACGTAAGCCCTTGGCACACAGTCTGGAACGCATTAAGGGCTGATAAATACTCGCTGCTAATATCATTAAGACCATTGTTACCGCCGCTATGGGCTAGCCGCGCGGCCTTCGGCAAGCCGCTGCCTCTGTCTGGGCCGGGGCTGGGTCTCCAAACAGCTTCCAGCCTCAGCGTTTCCCAGCCCTCTGGGGTTACGGAGGGCTCCCGTTTTCCTTGTGTCTGCAGTTGAGTTCAGATTCCTCGAGCTGGCCCTGAGGGGTTCAAGATCCTGGCCTGGGGGTCACGCACGAGAAGAGATGGGGCAGCGTGCGGGGGGGGGGGGGGGGGCACGATGATGACACAGGGCCCAGGACGCTGAGAGGGCTGCACAGCTGGAGAGCTGAGAGCTCTCCTTCTCCTGGCCGCAGAGCTGACTATTTCTCACTGAAAACCCCACTGCGTTCCCCTGTAATTCTATCAGGCAAGACGGGGGGCGGGGGGGGGGGCCCAGATTAAGTCTGGAACTAGCAAATTGTCTTCTGATTGCACCCTCTGATTTCCCATCTGATGAACAGAATGCGGATGGGAGAAAAACGCAAGCCACAGAGAGGCAGGGGCCGGGGAGCCCTTGAGCATAACTCCTCCTGACATTTCACACAGCTCTGCGCTCCAGCGGTGGCGGGCGCAGTGAGTCGGTGTCTAGGAATGCGAGCAGGAGGCTGCAGGCGTTCTCTGCTCCCCCCACGCCCCTCACAAAGGACTCGGTGGGTGGGTGGGTAACTAGTGAGAGGTCGTCTCAAGGCCACAGAAACTGCCTCCCCCTGAAGAGGGGCAGCCCGTCTCCTACGTTCGTTTCGGAGCTGAAGCAGAAGCCCCTCCTAAGGGGGACCCATTTGCCCCCCGGAAATCCAGGCTTCAGGAGGAACCCGGGAAGGACGGGTCACCAGATGTGACAAGCGGCTGGCCATTCAGACCCCAGTGTGTTGTGGTTCCTTGGGGCCAACCTCACAGGGCCCCGGGCCACCCTAAACCGGAAGGTAGAAGGTTGCCCTGGAGGATACGCTTCCCCCTGTTGCCCTTGGATACGGGTCCTGCATGGAAGACTGCTCTTCTAGGTCCCCCGCACAGCTGGCAGAGGATTCGGCAGTTACAGCTGCCAGAGGCATCGCAGGGATGCCTGGCCAGGCAGGGAAGGCCAGGTAAGATGGCAGGGAAGGTGTCAATCTCCCCATTTCACAAGTGGGGGACCTGGCTGGAAGCCAAGCAAAATGACTCCTCGGAACGAGCTAAGACGCAGGGCGGAACCAGCTAAGATGCAGGGCTTGAAGGCATCTGTGAGAGGCCGGAGACAGCAGCCGTCAAGGCCAGCAGCCCGGAACGAGCACCCTGGGGAGGGGTGGTCAGTGAAGATCCCCAACCCCTCCTCCGAAGAAGGCTCTGGGCAGATGAGGTGCCACCCGGGGATCGATGTGCACACGGGGCCCGCTATTGGCCGGGAGGACTCCGACCCGGGGAGGGAGCTCCCGGCGACCCTGTAGCCTCTGGATCTGGAAAGGTGAGCATTGCCACCTCCATTTACCGACCATTTTCCTTTCCTTCTAAATGTATTTTTATTGATTTCAGAGAGGGAGAGGGAGAGAGAGAGATAGAAACATCGATGGTGAGAGAGCATCATGCCCCCTTACTGGGGATGGAGCCTGCAATTCGGGCATGTGCCCTTGACCAGAATTGAAGCCGGGACCCTTCAGTCCGCAGGCTGACACTGCATCCACTGAGCCAAACCGGCTAGGGCAAGGCTTTAGACTTGGCTGATTTTAGACTTCAGAATGACATTTACAGACAGAAGTCTTTATTCCATGCTCCCCCCACCCCCCTTCAAACGAAAAGCTCTTGTCTGGGAGACCACAGAGCAAAGCGATGCGATGATGCACACTGGAAGGGCTTGACCCAAGTGTCCAGAGAGAAAGGTCACTCGCCAGCAAACACTGAGTACCACCTGTTCTAGGTACTCCGCTAAGCCCTGGGATACAAAGACCAGACTTAAAAGAATGTCATACTCTAAGAGTGACAGGGCTCTCACTGAGGTCTGAGGAAAATGACAAAAATGAAGGAAAAGGTCTCCTCTGATTGGCTGGGGAGACGTGAGGGGGGGTTGGGGAGGCCCCTCCCCATGAGGAGGTAGTGTATCACTCTAAATGATGATCGCCAGGGAGACAAAAGCATTTCAACCTGAAGGCACCACATGTACAAACGCAACAAGGCATAACCTAGTGTGGCCCGTAAGCTCCAGTGCAGGAGTAACCAGAGAGGAGGCTGGGACGGTGGAGGAGAGCAGGGGCCGAGCACCCAGGTTAAGGTCTGACGGGCCAAAGAGCCGCCTAGGCGCAGTGAAAAGTCATCAGAGGTGATTACATGAGCAGAGGTTCCCAACGAGCAGGAGGTTAAACCTGAAATACCGGAGAGCGCTGGTCTTTAGTTGCTGGTTTGATTCTCTCCAGTCTACCTTTGGCCGTGTAGATGGCCACGTGACCGGTCTGCTGGCCAACGAGTGTCCCTACCAGCAGACGATGACTTCATCCTCAGGCCACATCTCTACCGAGTTGGTCATTTTAATGGCTGAGATGTTTCTGCCCGGGATGTAAGCTCATAAGAAGGAGATGGTAATCTCTTGTAGATAACCATCCGCTGTTGCTCTGTGATACTAACTTTAGAAAATGGAACAGCCAACATTCAACGTCAAAGGCAGTGTTTACACCGATGGTCTCCTGGCTGGACCGGGGTGGGGGGGTGGGGGAGAATGCCTTGGACACCTGAACAAATTTCCAGGCAAGGCCCGGAGGAGTGCTTAACAATCACCAACTCGCATATTGTTCAGCCCGGGGAGCCATTTGGCTCCGCTAATAAAAGATGGCTAACACTCATGGTGCCACTCTGTACATTCACCCCTCACAATAACACTAGGAACTAGGCGGTAGGTCAGAGAAGACCGGAGAATGCAACCGGTCTTAAAACAGATAGTCCTCTGTTTAATGAGGCAAGCCATTAAACCTTGTCTGGGCTCCCACAGATTCCTCTGTAAAGGGAAGGAGTTAGGTGAGCAAAAACATTCCACACCGGTATGTCCATGCCGAAGGTAGCCACGAGGAAGGAGCTGCGGTTGGAGAAAGGCTGACTGGCTGACCACCCAGAGGTTAGTGTCATCTTGGACAATGACCCTCATCCAGGACTCATTTTTGGCCCAATTGGTCCAGAAACAGGCCTTCGCAGTACCCAGAGAGGTGCAGGCATTCTAGATGCTTCTATGTAACCATCCATCCATCCCACTGTCCACTTACAAACAGACACTTGAAATCAGAATACCCACATACCGTACACAGGTCCTTCCTCTGGACCTTTCCCGTTATCAAGAGCCCCAGGAAGCTGAGCTAAGCATGAGAAGGTCCCTCTGTGTGCATGGACTTGAAGGGAAACGAGAAGCCATGGAGAGACATTTCACGCTGGCAGGAGGGAGCCGGCCAAGTCAGCCCTGCCTGTAACAAAGAACCCCTTTCTGGTAACCAAATCCAGACTCAGTCTCTGGACACACTACTAGTTTTGCCTCACGGACTTTTCACTTTCTCTTTCACTGCTGGCCACTCAGTATTCTACTGTATTTTTTAAAAACTAATTTTTAATGGGGAAAAAAAATCATTACTTTAGATGCATAACAATCAGCAATTCGCATATTATTCAATCCGGGGAGCCATTTGGCTCCGCTAATAAAGGATGCTAACACTCCTGAGTGTCACTCTGTACATTTACCCTCACGATAACACTAGGAACCAGCATTTCACAGATGATAAATTAAGCACAGAGAGGTTGAGTAACTTGCCCAAAGTGCACAGCTAGTAAGTGGCAGAGCCAGGATTTGAACCAATATAGAGTCTGTGCCCTCAACTACCACACATGACACACACTCTCCTAACATGGGTATCTAACTCGTTCAGCCCCAGAGGACAAACTTCCATTTCCAATTTCTGGTGGAATCACCAACCTCCCCACCCCTCTCCACCGTAAAGCACACACAGGTAAAAGACACTTGGTAAGAATCCCATTCCTTCCATTCTCTACCTAATGGGCATCTTTAGCTAATGCCATCCTTCAAAGACTTCTAAAATTAAAAATAAAAAATAAAAATAACACTTACTCTTAGCAAGGAGATTTGTCACGTTTCAGAGCAATTCACAATTAGATTGGGCTACAGTAGCTGCCCTCATTCTTCCTTCTACTGCCTCTCTCTCTCTGTCCGGGGTTGGTTCTTGTCTGGATTGTACCTGTAGGGAAGTGCCGCTGGCCAGGACTCCTGGGTCAGACTTTCTGACTCCTCTGGGGACAGGAGACACATCTTTATAACTTCTCACCTCAACGCTCACAGGCAATTTTCCAAAACAGCCCAATGCCGGGAGCCGATTCCTCCCTGCCGTTTACAGTAACTGGCCTGTGGTGACTGTGAAAGCAGGCGTGGGGGAGGGCGAGGGCCAGGGCAGGGGAAGGCCTCTCTTACATCATAGCCCTAGGCCACCCTGGCAACTCTCCGACCACGTGCTCCGCGGTGGCACAATGAGGGGCAGAAATCCCCTGGTCCCTGACCTCGGTGCGCCTGCAGAATCTTCTAAGTCTCAGGGTGGCATTAAGGAGATGATCAAAGAAACGTGAAACTGAAACAGTAAAAAGCAGCTTCAAAGGGAGGCTTCTTATGAAGGCGTAGGACAGGGACCAGGACTCAGTCTGTAACTATTTCCCGGAGATATCCCGGTAACGATCTGGAGAACGGGCAGGAGTTCATTAGGCCGGAGAGGGGAGGGAGCATTCCAAGCGGAGGGAACGCAGAAGCAAAGGTCATGTCCGAAGGGAGAAGGGTGCATGCTGGACCCTGTGGAGAAGAGCAGTGAGGCTGACGCAGGGGGAGCAGGAGGCGGTGGGGAGAGGCCAGACCATGGCGGGGCGGGGGGTGGGGGATTAGGTTGAGGAGAGGGTTGGGGGTTCTGGAGGTCACATGAAGGACTTTGGTCTTTACCCAAGAACACTGAAAAGTTATGGAAGTGTGGTGTGCTCAGATATCTCCTTTAAATGCCGATACCGCTTTGGCTCAGTGGATAGGGGCCTACAGACTGAAAGGTCCCAGGTTCGATTCCGGTCAGGGGCATGTACCTTGGCTGGGGACACATCCCCAGTAGGGAGTGTGCAGGAGGCAGCTGATCAGTGTTTCTCTCTCATCAATGTTTCTAGCTCTCTCTCTCTATCCCTCTCCCTTCCTCTCTGTAAAAAATATATTAAAAAAAAAAAAAAAAAAAAAAAAAAAAAAGATCACTCACTCTGGCTGCCTCTCTGTGGGGAATGGATTGGGGGTGCAGAGTGACTGCGGACAGTTACAAGGCTATTTTGGTCCTATACGTAAGAGGATTGTAGCCTTATCAGGGGGTGGAAGGAGAAATGGAAAGACGCGGACACGCTCAAAAATATAATCTGGAGACAAAACGGACAGGCTTGGATGTGGAGAATGAGAGAAGAGGGATCAGAAAGACGCCCGGGACCCGGCTCGGGTGAGTGGATGGTGGTACATCCATTCAATGGGACAGGTGGCAGGGAGAGGAGCCGCTGTGCGGGGAAGACGGGAAGTCTAGCTGGGTCTGAGATGCCTGCAAGACACTCACCTGGGCATGTGGGGAATGACAGGAAGAACAGGCCTAGAGATCAGTGGAATGGTTTGGACAGAAGAGACTAATTTTGGGCTTTATCAGTGTGCGGAGGACAACAGAAGCCTGGAGAAACGGCAGCATTTCACGGCTAGATAGAGGAGGATAAGCAAACTGGAATGACCAGAGAAGTCGGGGGAAACCAGGAGAGTGTGGAATGACATGAAAGCCAAGAAAAGAGACTGTGTCAAGAGTGACGAAGAGCCCTGGCCGGTAGCTCGGTGGTTAGAAAGAGTACCTGGGTGGTAGATTTGATCCCTAGTCCCTGTTCCAGTCGGGGACACACGGGGAAGTCAACCAATCAATGTGTCTCTCTCACATCAATGTTCCTCTCCGCGCCCCCCTCCCTTCCCGTCTCTCTAAAAATCAATGGTAAAGCCTGACCAGTGTGGATCAGTGGTTGAGCGTCAACCCATGAACCAGGAGTTCACCCATTCGATTCCCAGTCAGTCAGGGCACATGCCTAGGTTGCAGGCTCGATCCCCAGCAGGAGGTGTGCAGGAGGCAGCCTGCCGGTTTCTATCTCTCTGTCAATGGAAAAAATAGCCTCCGATGAGGATTAACAAAATAAGCAAAAAAAAAGAGTGACAAAGACACTAATAACAACTGCTAACTTCTATTCAATCCGAACTATGGCCAGGCACTGATCAAATTTAATCCACATAACAACCTTTAAAATATATATATATATATATATTTTAATTGATTTCAGGGAGGGAGAGGGAGAGAGAGATGGAAACATCAATGATAAGAGAGAATAACTGACTGGCTGCCTCCTGCATGCCCCCCACTGGGATTGAGCCCGAAACCCAGGCATGTGCCCCTGACTGGAATCGAACCTGGGACCTTTCAGTCCACAGGCCGACGCTCTATCCATTGAGCCAAACCAGCTAGGGCATAACAACCTTTTAAGGTGAGAATTATTTCCCCTTTATAGATGAGGACACTGGCAAAGAAAGATTAACCAGCTGAGCTGACTCAAGGTCAGGTGGCTAAACGAAGCTGGATGGAAACTCAAGCAGCCTGAGTCCAAAGGCAGGCTCACTTCAGCATCTCCAGTGCGGAGCGGGAGGTCTGAGAAGATGAACACTGAGCGTGGCCAGTGGATGGATCCAGGATTCTGTCTCCGGAACGTGACTGAGAGCACACTGCTTCAGGGAGGGACAGACGGTAGCCAGACTAGAGCCCACTCTCAGGAACGCTTCCCATTATTACCCGGGTTTCTGTTTCTTTAAACTACGTTTTGATTTGAGAGAGAGAGGAAGAGAGCGGGAGAGCACCTGTGGGCTGCCTCCTGCATGCCCCTGCTGGGGATCAAGCCAGCAACCTGGGCATGTGCTCTGCCTGGGAGTCGGACCGGTGACCTCTTGGTACATGGGATGATGCCCAAACAAATGAGCCGCACTGGCCAGGGCTGTTGCCTGCTTTTCAGCGGTCTGAGGGCGCCTGTTAGGAGACCAGGCCAGTATGTCAACTCTGCATCCCCAGCGGCATTTGGTTTGGTTGGTGTCTTTGATACAGCGGACAGTGCTCAGACTTGTATGTGAGCGGCTGGTCGGCTTAAGGAGCACAATGTTGCCATGTGTGCTGCTAACCCGTCTCATCGCGCCATTCTACTGCCTTCAGAGTGCTTTCCGAGCCGTTACTTCCTTAAACCTCATGCCTTCTCCCTGAGGGGGCATTTACCGGCATCACAGCGGCACTGGAGCTGGCTCACGGTTACGCAACTAGCCTGGCTCAGCCAAGACTAAAATCCAGCTCTTGTGATTCTTTCTTGGGAGCCTCCGTGTAAAGAGGGCCCTCTTGGGAGCTAGGGGGACCCGAGTTCAAATGTCAGCTCTGTGTGACAGTTATTCTGCCTTCCTGGGGCTTCCCGTTTTAGTATAAAATGGGATTGCAGGGTCATTGTGAGGACTGAATCGGATAATGTAAGTGAAACTCTCAATATGATGCTTAATAAATAGCCATCATCCATCCCTGGCCCCGCCCCTACCCCCCTCCACCTCTGCCCTAAATAGCAGCTGTGGGGCTTCTAGAAGGTCTTAGTTCTCTCTTCCCCAAGAACAGAGCGGGGTTAAGGCCCACGGAAGGTTACGTGCTGCTGCTGCACACTCGGAGTCCCACACTATATTAGTGCCGGAGTCCCTTGTGGGGGCAGGAAAAGGCCAGGTGTCTGTCCTTCCCTTCCTCCGTCAGGAAGCCCAGCCCCCTGTCGGACAGCTAGCCCTATTGACTGGCTGGCTGGCTGTTTCCTTAGCGATAAACTGGACAAATGAGCAAATTAGAAGCAAGGCTGTGCGTCCATAAACGCAGCAGCAGCAGTAGCAGCAGCAGCAGCAGCAGTACAACAGCAGGTGGCAGGGTTGCTCCACTGACTCCCAATCCAAGAGTCCGGCAGGAGACATTTAAGAGCACTTTTACTGAAAATTCATGAACCCTTCTATGTTATCTGATACCCGGTATGTGGCAGGCAGGGTGAGCGTTCTTACCCTGAAGTCACAGAAGAGGGAGCCTTGGAGAGGTTAAACGAAATATAAATGACATACCCATCCTCAAGAAGGCAGAGACTTACAAGCATGGATTCAGAACGCCCGGGTGCAAATCCCAGCCATGCTACTTACTAGCTCTGTGACTGTAAGCAAGGAACCTCCATTTCCCTATTTTGTAAAACAGGTTAAGGCCAGATCTACAGGTATTAGGTTGTTGTAGGAATTAAATAAGATAATGCATGTGACATGCTTAGGACAGTGTCTGGAGCAGAGGAAATGTTTAATCAATGTGACCTATTACTGTAATTGTAATGGTTTCGATGGGGGGGTGTGGGTGAGAAAACGAGTATGATTTTCAGCATCACAAAAAAACCCTGTCATCAACCTATTACAACACCGTCACCACCTGTTACACCACAGCTTCTGGCCGAGACGCAGCTTCGCGTTCCGTTTCTTCACTGGACTTTCCTGGAGTCACAAATGGAGCGGAAATGGCTTGTCGTCTGATGAAGTGACAACGGCTTTCTGTCTGCATTACCTCTTTTCTAGAGGACGGCCATGAGAAATCACTTCTCAAAAGAGAAAGTTCATAATCCTGAGAAAGGAGGCCCGGGCCGTTCCCAGGAGCCATGAGAATGGTGGCTTTTCCCCTCTGATAATGCTGCTAGGAACCAGGGCACGGAACAGAGTCACAGGTAGCGGCCACAAAGACCAAGACAGGCGGCTTTTCCTTCCTCCCTACGCCCCTCCTCCGGGCCGAACACCTCTGCTGAGGGTGAAAGAACAATAGTCAGAAAACTTCCCAAGGCCCTCTGGTTTGCAAACATGCCAAGAGGCCAGGTCACCGTTCACAGCTCTCCCCTTTGACTTCGGCCACAGAACAACATCCAGTCCGGCTGCTTTCCGGGCCTCTCCTCCCCTCCCCCCAGTGAGAGAGCTTCAGAGAGCATGGCCCCAGCTCTGGAACCAGTGGCGCTGCTCAAGGAAAGGGGAGGCCAGGGAAGTGTTAGAATCCCAGCAGGCCCGTTGTAAAGGTTGAGAGGAAGCAAGAGGCATGGTCAGCCAGGTGTCCAGAGATCAGAGGGGTCCTGGCCGGGTGCCCGGCTGCACCGGCACAATTACAGGCTGGGCTGCTTCCAGGATATCTGTCAGCTGGCCTCCACCGGATGGTTCCGGGTTCCAGCAGTCAGTGGCTTCCTATTGTCCCCGGGGACCTGACACACCGGCGGAAGGCTGTGAGAGGCGGGTTAGGGATGTGGCTGCAGGTGGAGGATAGGGTAGTGTGAGAAGAAGGGGAGGGGAGGAGCCGGGAGCCAAACCCCAGCAGTTTCTCCATTCAATAGCCAGCCCCACCCTGTGATTAGGAAAACAAAGGTGTGGGGGTGGGGAGAAGAAGTCATTTCCTTTATTGTAACTATAGCCCCGCTGGGTAAGAGTGAGGCGGAGAGGGAGTCTGAAGGGAGAGGGTCCTGCTTCTGACAGAGAATCCCAGGTGAGCTGGGGTGGAAGACGTATTAAAAGTCCATTCAGGCTGATGCTTCATGCTCCTGGTAACCCAGGTTCCTTCTGGAGGCAGACAGCACGGTCCTCCCTCCCATTTGGGCAGAAGTCAAGTGGCCTCCAAAGCAGCCTTTGTCCCCGGTGAGAATGGCCAGGCTCTGAAGTCATTCCGTTCGTGGGAGGAAAGGCTCAGGAGCGGGGAGACAGGCTCCTTCAGTAGGGCTGGGTTAGGGGGAGTCTGTCCTGGATGCTCTACTTCCAGACTGAGACCTGAGCTCTGCTTTAATTATGCAAGGGAAGCTCAAAGCTAACCTTAACCCCGGAGGTACCGCATCGATGACAAATGAGTGTGTATGTAATAAGAAAAATAAACACACGAATGTTAAATGGATACACACTCACAATATAAAGTAACAGCTTCTGATTAAGAGTTTTTTATGTATCGGGTGCTATGCTAAGCACTTTATATAGGGTTATCACATCTAACCTTCCCCAACAATTCTGTGGGATGAGTACTATTCTCTCTCTCTCTCTCTCTCAATATATTTTTATTTATTTCAGAGAGGAAGAGGGAGAGAGATAAAAACAGCCCTGAGAGAGAATTGTTGATTGGCTGCCCCCTGCACTCCCCCTACTGGAGGTCAACAATGTGGGCAAGCGCCCTGACCAGGAATCAAACCGTGACCTCCTGTTTCATAGGCCGATGTTCAACACCTGAGCCAGCCACACCAGCTGGGCATGAGCACTAGTCTTAGTCCCATTTTATGGAGGAGGTGCCTGAAGCTCAGGGCAGAGTCACCTGAGGCCAGTTAATGAACTACAAGGCCAGGATTTGAAATCAGACCGTCTCATCCACAGCCTGCTCTCTTATCTACCATGTAACGTGCCTTACATGTGTATGCACATGTATTTGTGTGTGTGTGTCTCTCCTCACACAGGGTTCTAGCTAACAAGCTAGCATCTGATCAGACCTACAAATAACCCAAGACTTCAGTTGTAAGGCCAGCTCCTGTCATCCATGGCCTGTTGGTAGAACTCCTTTTTTGTCTTTTTTGGTTCGAGGCCTCTCATCTCTGATATGAAAGGGCTGGTAGAGCATCATATAGTAGGTGGTCCCTTTTAGTTCTTAAGTTCTTTAACTATAGGAGAATCCAAAACTCTGAAGATTAGCTTCCCTCATTTTTGGTCTTGCTTCTTTTGGATAGGAAAGAGTCATACACACAGGAAAACAGCGAGGACAAATGCCGACCCTGTGGGTTAGATGCAAGGCAAGTCCTGGCCTGGCAACTCAGGTTCGGATGTGGCTCTGTAGCCTCAGGTCTAAAACCAAAGGGCCGGCCCGAAGCTTTATCTGTAAGGTAGCTCTGACACTCTGCTCCTATCTCACTGGAAGGCAGAGGAAAGGTACAATCCACCTCCCTGAGAGCAGGCGGAGGAGGACAGAGGCAATTAGATCCCGAGAAGCCTGGGGAGCTCTGTGCTAGAGCTGAAAGGGCAGAAAAACGCTGGTCCCCCTCCAACTCTTCCAGAGGCCGGAGCTCTCGGGGCTAACCCCCCACGTAGTTCCCGGTGGCGGCAAGCGCTTAAAGGTCAGTTAGATCACTTGACATCAGCACATCCGTGGGTGCTGGAATTCAGAGCGCGTGGTGCCTGTCTAGTCGGTCTCAGTCTGAGGATGTGAGCACTGCCCACGGCTTCAGACCGCGGGGGCCACCCAGCTTCCGAGGAGAAATGACTGCGGGCCAGGCGCTGCTCTGTGTTCCGGAGGATGCAAAGACCAGCTCCACGCTTGCAGACTCTAACCTCGCAGGGGAGAGGAACGACCGTTCCGTGGGTGCCCCTGCCATATGTTATTTCAGGTCTGAGACAGATTCTTAACATCTGTATTTTCCTGAGGAGGAAATGGAGCCTTGGACAGCAGGAACCAATCAAGAAAATGAGCTGTCTCTGACCAGTAAGAACTACAATGAAGTTAATAACAAAAAGCAGGAGCAGATAATCAGCAACTCTCCAGGAGTAGAAGACAGTTACCCAGTAGTCAGGACCTGACTAATAGTCACAAGGTCTGGCAGACTAAAGATAACATCTTTTTAAAAAGTACACATTTGTATATATGTTATTGTTTTCAGAGAGGAAGGGAGACATCAATGACAAATCATTGATCGCATGCCTCCTGCATGCCCTCCATTGGGGTTGAGCCCGAAACCATTCATGTGCCTGAACCAGGAATTGAACCTTGACCTCCTGGTTCATAGGTCTACACTCAAACTACTGAGCCACATGGCTGGACTAAAGATAACATCTTTTTAAAATATATATATATATATTTTATTGTTTTTTTTTCCTTCTTTTCTTTTTCTTTTTCAGAGAGGGATAGTTAGAGACATCGATGAGAGAGAAACATCCCACTAGGGATGTGCCCGCAACCAAGATACATGCCCTTGACCAGAATCGAACTTGGGACCCTTTAGTCTGCAGGCCGACGCTCTATCCACTGAGCCAAACCTGTTAGGGCCCCATTCAATCTTAAAGCTATTTTTTTCTTTCTATACTGCAAGCTCCTTTTCATTTCTCTGGGACAGTGTTCACAGACAGACACACTAAAAAAAAAATAAAAATTAAAAAAAAATAAATAAAAAATACACGTGCAACAAAAAACAAAAAGCCCGAAACGAGGTGGGCAGCCTGCTGCGAAGAAGAGCTGGCTTTGCCAACTGCCCTCCAAACAAGCCTGCGGCACCTGCAAAGTCAGAAGTGTAGGCGTGGGCCTCAGTCTCCTCACCTGAACCGTGAGGGTGGCCCTGCCAGGGAGCTCGGTTGATTAGAGCATCATCCTGATACACCAAGGTTTCAGGTTCAATCTCTGGTCAGGGCATTGGTTCATACAAGTCAACCAATAAATGCATAAATAAGTAAAACAAATGGGTGTGTGTGTGTGTGTGTGTGTGTGTCTCAAATCAATCAATAAAACATTTTTATTTAAATGAGAATGCGGGGACTCCCTGGAAAGACTTCCTCTCATCCCCACCACCACCTCTAGCTGCACCCGGCACATCCCTCCCCATCCCACACCCACTGAAAAGGAAACTTCCAAATCAAAAGCTCGTGTCTGCATATTCCAGAGAATGAAATCGTTCCCGGCCTGTAATGCACCGGCAAGACAGGAGGACAGACCCACGTACCTGAAGCAGGAGCTGTGCCAGGCCTCGTTGACAGTCCTGTACAATCTCTGGCTGGGAGCAACGTGGTCCCCACAGCCCCGGCACCTCCAGGCATCCTCACCTGCACACAGAACCGAGGGGGAGGGAGGGTCAGAGGCCGGAAGTACCACGGGTGAAGGGACACTGACTCCCACGGGTAGAAGAAGACTCAGGGAGCAGATGCTCAAACTGAAAGGGTTAATCCAGTGTTGGGCCAGACGCACAATTCCCTTTTTTACACCAACTCCGGAAGCACTGCCTGCCACCTCCCCAGGAAGAGGGATTCATTTTTTTTTAAAGATTTGTTAACTCAAAAAAAAAAAGTATTTTATTGATTTTTTACAGAGAGGAAGGGAGAGGGATAGAGAGTCAGAAACATCGATGAGAGAGAATCATCCATCAGCTGCCTCCTGCATGCCCCCCCCCCCCAATGGGGATGTGCCTGCAACCAACTTACATGCCCCTGACCGGAATCGAACCCAGGACTCTTCAGCCCACAGGCTGATGCTCCATCCACTGAGCCAAACCGGTTTTGCCGAGAATTCATTTTAAAAAATGGTTCCAATTGTTCCTTTTTCTACTGAAACAAAACCTGCCTTTTCTGGATGTGTCCGTCCTTGCTTATAGTTCTGAGCAGATGAAATGAACAAGGTCTTTTTCTTTCTGGGCCAGCCTTTCCTACGACTGCTCTCAGCCAGCACCCAGAAACGTGTCCTTTCTAGGTTCATCATGGTATTGCCTTTGTCCACTCCTCCAAAGCCCTGGGTGTGCAGATGTCCCGTCACCTGGTCCGGGAGCTCCCTCATTCAACCAGCCTCATGGGTCCGCTCGTTGGACCCATGGGTTCCCGCCAAGCTCTACGTTGGAGACGGTTGGATAACATCATCCCTGCTCCATTGGGATGCACATCCACCGGGAAAAGAAACATCCTTCCTCATAGTCATTTTCCACTTAGATGCTCTTTCAGAAGCAGAAGCAAAGTGTTATTTTTAGCTCGGAGAAAGATGTCACAGGTATAGAAGGGGAAGAATAAACTTTTAATGAATGCCTCTTATACGCTAAGAATTCTGGTAGGCACGGTCTCATTTAATTCCCAAAAGAATCCCGCGAGGCATTGAATGGATGGGAGAATTGAAACTTGGGGCCACGGGTGACAGGCCACGGGTGGCAGATCTAGCATCCCAACCCAGGTCTGGCTCATCGGAAAGACAACGCTCTTTTCCCTCCACCAGGTTAATTCCTACTCGTTCCACTTAGGGAGCCAGGAAAGTCTTTGTAGGGGAAGCGGACACTTGAGCTGAGCCTTGAAAGATGGGGAAGATTTACCAAAGGCTGAGAGAGGGTGGGGAAGGGCTGTGCCGGCTGAGGTATTAGTGTGGACAATAGCAGAACTGGTCCGTGTCCCTCCAAAAAGGGCAGAACACAATACGCCTGGTGTGGCTCGGCTGCCAACTTCTTGAAATAAAGAGGGCAGCTGAGATCGAGCCGTGGTACCTTACTGAGCCCTAGAAAGCGGGACAAGGTTGTTACAAGACTCCCTTGTGCTCTCTGTGTGCGGCTTTGTTCTCTCTGGGTAGCTCCAGACTGCCACAGGCACAGGGGCCATAAATAGACAATGCCCAGCTCCGGCCATTTCAAGATTGGTCAGCAGCAGTGGGGGCAGCCGGGCCTAGACAGCTGTCCTCATGGCCCAGGGAGCTGAACTCGCTGGTGCAAGGCTTTAGAACAGTGGTCGGCAAACTCATCAGTCAACAGAGCCAAATACCAACAGTATAATTGACATTTCTTTGGAGAGCCACATTTTTTAAACTTAAACTTCTTCTAACGTCACTTCTTCAAAATAGACTCACCCAGGCCATAGTATTTTGTGGAAGAGCCACAGAGCACCTAAGTGAGCATGTAATCGAGCACGTAATCAAGGGGGCTTGGCCACGTGGACAGCCGTGAGCATGTGAACAGCCATAAATGAGCACATGATCAAGGGGGGTGGGACCACACGAACAGCCGTAAATGAGCACGTGATTAAGGGGGCGGGACCACGTGGACAGCCATAAGTGAGCACGTGGTCAAGTGGGCGGGGCCACGTGGACAGCCGTAAAAGAGTACTGTAAGTACGTGAACAGGGGGCGGGGTCACGTGAACCAATGGAAGTGAGCCCTGATCAAGGGTAGGGCCATGTGATCACGCAATAGTGGGCAATGAGGACGGAGGAGGGGCCATGTAAAGATTGAAATGATGCGGCCAGGAGCCCCCAGGAGCTGAAAAGGCAGGTGAGACCCTCTTCAGACCCTTGGAGAGAGCACAGGAGGCAGAGGGGCCAGACAGCGGGTTCTGGGACACCCCCCCCTCCCCCGCCTCACCCAGCAGGGTTCCTGGGCCTGGGCTCGAGCGCCTCCCACAGTTCCCAGTCCGGGCGGGCTTCTCCTGCCTCCCTGCCTTCACACCTGCAGTTCCCTCCTCCTGGAATGCCCTTCCTCATCCTCCCAATCCCAGCGGGGCTTTCCCTCCACTGGGACCTTCCTGAGTCACTGGGGCTCCCCCTGCACCCAGCACCCGCTTCCTAAGGGGCCGGTGTGTGAGGGAGAAAGGCTCCATCACAAAACCGGACTTGCAAGCTCGCAGGGGCCTGAGGGCTGACCTTGAGCAGGTTTTCAATGGTTTTCACACTGAGTACTTTCCCCCAACAAAGCTCACCCGAGGCGTGATTTAAAACAGATGGAAGCTCAGCTGCTTGGGGTGAAGTGGTGCGTGTGGAAGGGCCTGGGAGATGGGACCAGAGTCCCCTTCCCCCTGTGGCTCCGGTCCGGGGAGATGGGGGTTGGGGTTGGTCCTGGCGGTGGGATGGGGAGCCAGGAGAGGGGGGAGCCCTGGGCCAGTCCAGGGCTGACAGTGACTGACTAGTACTAGTGACTGACTAGGGCTTCCATGTTTTCTGAGCTGCGGTTCATGCCCGTGTGGCTGGGCCAGCAAACTCATCTCTCACAGCAAAAAGCCAGTCTGTACCAGTGGTCTGCCAACTCATTAGTCAACAGAGCCAAACATCAAATGATGGACATTTTTTTGGAGAGCCACATTTTTTTAACTTAAACTTCTTCTAACGCCACTTCTTCCAAACAGACTCGCCCAGGCCGTGGTATTTTGTGGAAGAGCCACCCTCAAGAGGCCAAAGTGCCTCACGTGGCTCGAGAGCCGCAGTTTGCCGACCACGGCTTTAGAACCCTTCCTCACCTGCTCCTTTCCTCCAGTTCCCTGGCGATGGGATACACACGCCCGTCGCCTCCAGCATCTCAACCTCTCAGACTCTCCCGAGGGGCCTTTTTGGTCTTTGGGTGGAAGAGGCCAGAGAGGGCGCCATCACCCTCCCAGACCCCAAAGCAGAAAGACTGAGAGACTCATTCAAATGGGCTATGGACGGGGTGTGGGTCTGTGTGTGAGAAAGTGAATTGGTGAAGGAGGGTTTTGGTAAAAGGCGAAAGATTTATGCGATCTGAAGAGAAACCAGAGTTGAAGGAGGGTTTTGGATGAACACAGACATCCACCCGAACCTCCCATGTTCTGGAGATTTGAGCGGGAACATTTTCTGGAACAATTGCATGGGAGGGCTCAGAGTCCCTTTGTGAACTGCCGCCCCGCCCAGCAGGGCCGCACCTTGCTTCTTGTTTGTAATTTTTAACCCCAAAGTAATAGTCTCTAACCTGACCACCCACTGACTCAGTGATTCAGTATCTTGGCTCGGAATGACTTCTGGCTGTTCCCAGAATGCAAAAAGGACCAGGGCTTTGTGTGATGAGGGTGTGAGAGAGAGAGAGAGAGAGAGAGAGAGAGAGAGAGAGAGAGAGAGCTCGGTATTGCTACACGCTCCGGAGCCCGCCCTGTTTTCTCCAGTCTGGAGGAATTCAAAGCCTTTGCACGCTTAAGTAGCACCAGCTCTGGGCTAGGCACTACGGGCACAAAAGTCAAGATTTCTCTAACGGCCAAAACCGGTGTGGCTCAGTGAATAGAGCGTCGGCCTGTGGACTGAAAGGTCCCAGGTTTGATTCCAGTCAAAGGCATGTACCTTGGTTGGGGGCACATCCCCAGTGGCGGTGTGCAGGAGGCAGCTGGTCGATGTTTCTCTCTCATCGATGTTTCTAGCTCTCTATCCCTCTCCCTTCCTCTCTGTAAAGACTCAATAAAATATATATATTTTTAAAAAGCTATCTACACAAACCTGCCCTTATTTCCTCACTTCCTACTTACCGCACCATCTGCCACAATCTGACTTCCACCTCCACCATTTCTCAGAAACTGTCTCACCTAAGTCAACAGTGACCGCTTATTGCTAAACCCAGTGGACACGCTTCAGTCATTCTTTAAGCCAATATTGACTGCGTGCCACCTCTGTGTCTAACACTGTGCTGCAAACGAAAGCGAGATTAAGCAGCAGATATCGAACAAGAACATAATTATTCTAATTAGGATTGGGGCAAGGGGTGTGAAGACCATAGCAAGTTCTTAACTAGGAAAATGGGGTTAGGGTAGAGCAAACAAATATTCTTCCAGGCAGCCATTTCCAAGCTGAGCTCTAAAGAACGAATATAAACTATGGAGGCAATGCACAAGAGGAGGAGGGGAGGATTCCATTGGAGGCTGGGACGTGCAAAGGTCCTGAGGCAGGAACACAAACTCCTCACACAGCATTACAGCTGGCTCTTGCTAGTGCTGAAGGACTGAGGGAACCAAGACCTGTCCCCGGCCTCCCACAGTCCCTCATTAGCATCTTCTTTTCTCGTTAACATTTACGGGGGGGGAACGAATGGCCCTCCACAGAGTGGCCCCAAAGAAGCTTTACTTCTCATCACCCCTTACAAAGGGATGCTCTAGTCTCATCTTGACCTATTTTCTACTCCTGCCACTCACAGTCATGTTCTCGCATCCTAACATTCACACCTCAAGGCTTTCTGTGTTCAGAATACTTCACACCAACCTCTCCCCCTTAATTAAGCTTCTATCCTTCCCAGGTGGTCCCCCAAAGGCAGGCAGCGTTTGTTTCATTTTGCCTGTACCTATTCTATATCGTTGGTTCTGTAATTACAGCGCATTATGTTTGTCTCTCTTCCCTCAGCTCCTCCCTCCCTGTCCCCTTCCCTCCAGCTCAAAGGGGCAAAGATCACATTTTGAAGATCTTTAGGTCTCCTGGGCCTTGCAGAAAGCCTGGGACAGTACAGACAACCCTCTGAGTGGTGAATCCAACTGAAAAATTGTACCCACCTGTCAACTATAAAGGTGCGTTCTAAAGATACGCTCCAACGGTCAGCAGAGATTAATTTCACTGGAATAAGGGCTCTGAGCCCTAGCCGGTTTGGCTCACTGGATAGAGTGTTGGCCTGAGGACTGAAGGGTCCCAGGTTCGATTCCAATCAAGGGCACATGCCTGGGTTTTGGGCTCGATCCCCACCCAGTGCAGGAGGTAGCGGATCAATGATTCTCTCATCATTGATGTTTCTATCTCTCGTTCCCTCTCTCTTCCTCTCTGAAAATCAATAAAAATATATTTTTTAAAAAATAGAAATAAGTAAGAGCTCTGACTCCCAGGGTGACTACCTACAGGTGGTCTTATCAGATTGTACTCGAGTAAAGATGTTTACCCAGAGCCTTTGACCTCCCGAGCACAAACACTCATCACGAGAATGCTCTTGGAATTTTCAGCTCCCATGCAGCCCTGGAAGTCGATGATCCTAACTCTTTTACAACCTTCATTCTAGGAAATGTAAGATAAACATAATAATACAACGTTTATAGAGTGTCCTGTGAGGTCTAACGGAAGACCGATCCAGATTCCAGTCCAGTCGGCCTGGGACATCCTTCCGTGATCGGCAAACTGCGGCGTGCGAGCCACATGCGGCTCTTTAGCCCCTTGAGTGTGGCTCTTCCACAAAATACCACGGCCTGGGTGAGTCTATTTTGAAAGAGTGGTGTTAGAAGAAGTTTAAGTTTAAAAAATGTGGCTCTCAGCAGGGTCGGGTGCCGCCAGGCCCGGAGCAGCGGCTGCCAGGCTGGGAGCGGCCCGGCCCGGAGCAGCAGGGTCGGGTGCGGCCAGGCCCGGAGCAGCAGCAGCCAAGTCCAGAGCAACTAGGTTGGGAGCGGCAGTGGCCAGACCCGGAGCAGCTGGTTGTGGTACGAATGATAGCAACAGAGGCCAGGCCCGGTGCAGCCAGGCCCGAAACAGCTCGCTCCTCGCCTGCCCCCGCCCCAAGGCTGCCTCTCAGACACGGCTGGAGACTTTGGCGGGAACTTGAGGGTCTGCTGAATCAAGTGATGAAGGCTTAGATCTGAATGTGCTGAGTTAGTATAGCGCTGGGGTGTTGATCTGTAAGCGCCTTGGGTGGGGCCTGGATGAGGTTGGTTGAACTATTTGGAAATGTCTGTTGTCTGAAGTATATCATTGGGCATGTGGAGATATTATTGATATGAGAAAATGCTAAGTAACTGATTTACTATCTGAAAAGGGATTTACTATCGAGGAAAGGGAGGGAGGAAGAGACTAAACATAAACTGTGCACCTATGGATGAGGACATTGGGGGAAGGGGAGGGGGTGTAGGGTGGGGTGGGAACCTGGTGGAGGGAGGAGGAAATGAGGAACCTTTGTAATATTATGAACAATAAAGATTGATTAAAAAAAATAATAATAAAATAAAATAAAATTAAAAAAAAAAAAATGTGGCTCTCACAAGAAATTTAAGTTGCTGCCCTGTTGATATTTGGCTCTGTTGACTAATGAGCTTGCCGATCACTGCTAGGAAAATACCTCATTGTCCCGGGCTGTTCACCGGCTCCTTTTGCTGTGTTTGCCTCTCATATTTGCAGACTTATCAACAGGGGCTACTGATGGTAAGAGTCCAGAAAGGAAGCCTGATTAATAAATGTCCCCAGCAGACTCAAACAATAAGGGGGGAGGGAGGTTATTAGGTGCTTATTGATCAGAAATCTGCACCTTTTTTTTTTTTTTTTTTTTTTTTTTTTTATATATATTTTATTGATTTTTTTACAGAGAGGAAGGGAGAGAGATAGAGAGCCAGAAACATCGATGAGAGAGAGTCATCGATCAGCTGCCTCTTGCACACCCCCTACTGGGGATATGCCCGCAACCAAGGTACATGCCCTTGACCGGAATCGAACCCGGGACCCTTCAGACCCCAAGCCGACGCTCTATCCATTGAGCCAAACCGGTTTCGGCAGAAATCTGCACCTTGATTATGGGAATTTGTTGCTTTTAGGAAGTGGTAAATGTGCCATGCAAACAAGGTAAAAATGGCAACAAATGGCTCATTACAGAGGGGCTTATTTTCCGGACCTTTTGCATACTGGTATAAAATACATTCAGTTTATATACATCCCTCTCTCCCAGCTTAATAAATAATTGGTGATGTGCCCCTCCAACAATCTGTGAATGCATGGGCAGGCACTAGGATGGCAGGATGGTGAAGGCTGGAATGGCCTTTAAAAATCCTCTAATCCAACCCTTTCATTCTTTCTGAAAGAAAAATGGCCTCAGAGAAGGAGAATCAAGTTTCCTCACCATCAGAAAACTGGTCTGGGAGGGGCTCAAAAGGGTTCTGAGGCTAGTAGATCGGTTGCATTTTTATTACCCTCTGCAGCCTCGACAAGGTGAGACTTGCTCAAGACTATACAGCCACTCAGTGGCGGGGCCCGGCCTGGTGCCCCAGCGCAGAGCCAGTGCCGTTTCCCACAAGACACTCCTGTTCACCTTCATCTTGGTCTGAGAGCTGCGCTTCTGCAAACTAGCCCTTCTCAGACTTCAAAGTGGTGAGAAGTCCCCGAGGCCGGAGAGCTCACAAGACCATAAAGCCGAGCCTGAACCAACACGCACAGATCCGAGCCTTTCATTTGAGAAAAAGCTTTGGTGCTTCTCAGATTCCACCAAACAATGAGAACCAGGAACAACACCCAGCCGATTCAGGGCAGCACGAAACAACAAGCAGGGGAACGGCTGTGCCCCCTGGGAACTCGCAGGTCAGGTGCACAAACCCCACTTGTTCCCGGATACAGCCAGCGGGAAAGCAGAGGGGCAGGGGAACAGCCGAGAGAGAAAAGACCACACTTTCCTGCTACCAACGAGAAAGTCTAACAGTAATGATTAATGCTTCTCTAGATACTCTCCCTTATCCCAAAGGGTTTTCCTCCTCCCTAGCTTATCAAATATTGCCCGAGGGAGTGTCTAAGGGAAAAAAGATTAGATGATTTTTTTTTTTTTTAAAGGAGCTTCTGCACTTCTCTGGACCTTAGAGTCTTCCCTCCTAAAAGGAGAGATCAAAGGATTCCTCCGGCTCTGAGTGCCTGCGGCACCAAACCAGGGGCCCCTCGTGGCTCAGGTGAAGGCACAGAGGCATCTCAGGTGGCTTCGTTCTTGCTGCTGCTCTCATGGGCCCTTTTGCTTATTAGGGAGCACGTGTAAGGGGTTCAGCAGAACTGGACTTTGACCCAGGTGTGAAACTTGGCGGTGTCCATAAGCAAACCATTTAACCTCTCTGAGCCTGTCTCTTAATCCCTAAAAGGAGGGTAACAAGAGGATTACGAGAAAGAATGTCCCATCTGTGAAAATAACTCCCACACTTGCAGGCACTTAGCTGGCAACTGAATTGTGAGCAGCTTTTCTTCCGTCTTCCGTGTGTATTTAGGGGCTTGGCTGGGGAGGAAAGGGTGAGCTAACAACACTTAACTGCCCAACTCTGAAGGGAATGTTTTCAAAACAAATTCAGAAAGTGTTTTCTGTGTGCCCATGGGCAAGACACCGACTGGGGCACACACTGCGGGGGGGCCCTTGGTGAGCACTCCTGGGGTCTGAGGGACAGGTATGCAGAAATAACCCATGGCAGAGAGGGACGAGCCAGGTGCTGGGGGGCAGGGCAATCTTGGCAGAAAAATAAGATACTGGGTAGAGCCCTAATCTGTTTGGCTCAGTGGACAGAGCGTCAGCCTGCGGACTGAAAGGTCCCAGGTTCGATTCCGGTCAAGGGCATGTATCGTGATTGCAGGCACATCCCCAGTGGGGGGTGTGCAGGAGGCAGCTGATTGATGATTCTCTCTCATTGATGTTTCTAACTCTCTATCCCTCTCCCTTTCTCTCTGTTAAAAAAAAAAAAAAAAAATCAATAAAATATATTTAAAAAAGAGAAGAAAAAAAAAAAATACCGGGCAGAGAAACAAACAAGACAGATGTTTCTTGTGGCTTTTGGACCACTCAGCTTCTCCCTTCCAACCACACGTTGACTTAGCTGTGAGTCGGCAATTTCTTATCTGGAGGAACAACTACAAAGAATCTCCATCAGAGAACCGATTAACCAATGCATCTATTTGCAGACAGCAGTTCTCTACCCATTTTCAATGATGGGTGTGTGTGTGGGTGGGGAAAAACCCTACTTTGAATGATTATTATGTGCCAGGCAGTGTCCTAAGCACTATGCAAGCATGTGTCAATCGAATATAAAGGTCCCATGAGGTAAGGACTAGTATTAAAGAACTATTATTGTTCCCATTCTACTAACGAGGAAACGAAAATGCCCGATGAACAAGTGTTAGAGCTGGGATGAGACCACAGGTCTGCTAACGTCAAAGTCTATGTACTTGACTACATTTTAGACTTTCTTTCCTGAAAAATAAATTATGAGGAGGAGCTGCTGAAACAGAATCCCAGGATGGACGCTCAAGGTACACAGGAATAGAACCAAGCAATGGTTTCACGTGCTAGCTACCGTTGGATATAAATTAATATGTTAAAAAAAATAAAATCTAATTCTTGCTACTGTATAAAGAAAGGTAAAGAGTAAGAAAAAGGATAGACTTCTGAGAGACTGAAATGCTAAAGCGATGCCCCATCGCTCGCTAATTTGTGCCTGAAACTTAGCCCCCTCCAGACTGTCCTGGTCAGAAGCTGGGAATCAACCCAGCCTCCAACACATGCATCCGTGTGGAGAGTTTAATGCAGCCTCTTGAGCATGATGGGTTTCTATGCAGCTTTAAAACCTCCTAGTCTTGAATCCTACCTGGACCCCTCCATCACATATCCAGAGCTATTCAAGGCACCTGCCCTGCCCATGACATGAGGCACTTCCTGCTGGTCAGTGCCGCCTTCTCCATTCCTATCACTAGCACCCCAGCTCAGGGCCCGCTGGACCCAGCTCCAGAGTAGTGCCCGTCCTTATTCTTGTCCCGTTCATGCTGCCTGTCCATGCCAGATGGATAGTTTAAAAACCAATGCCCTCATCGTGACTCTTCCTACCTCTAACCCTATGGTCTCCACTGCAGACTGGAGAATTCCACAAGCCTGGCATCAAAACCCTTCAGTCTGGCTTCAGCCACCCTCCCAGCCTTACCTTCCGCTCCCTATGACTCCCCCACCGCCCCATCTTTGCCTCTGCCACATGGATCAACTCACCATCCTTTGGGAAGCCCTTGAAACTTGCCCTGCTTTGACTCCTCCAGTTTCTTCCCCACCAGGATACTACTATCCCCCCCCCTTTTTTTTTTAATATATTTTATTGATTTTGTACAGAGAGGAAGGGAGAGAGAGAGTTAGAAACATCAATGAGAGAGAGTCATCGATCAGCTGCCTCTTGCACACCCCCCACCAGGGATATGCCCGTAACCAAGGCACATGCCCCTGACCGGAATCGAACCCGGGTCCCGTCAGTCCCCAAGCCGACGCTCTATCCATTGAGCCAAACCGGTTTCGGCAACCACCCCCCTTTTGAAAAATATTTTTTATTGATTTCAGAGAGGAAGGAAGAGGGAGAGAGAGATGGAAACATCAATGATGAGAACCACTGATTGGCTGCCTCCTCCATGCTCCGGATCAAGCCCACAACCCAGGCATGTGCCCTTGACCGGAATCAAACCCGGGACCCTTCAGTCCACAGGCTGATGCTCTATCCACTGAGCCAAACCAGCTAGGGCACCTCCCCCCCCACCCCCAACCTCTTTTTTAAGACTTCTCAATCTTACCTCCTTAAAGAAGCATTCCCTAACCAGATCTGGTAGCCATCTGGAGACCTTGCTGGTCTTCAAATATGCCAAGCACACTCCTGGCTTAGGGCCTTTAGTCATTCTCTTATTGTGTCTAACATGTTCTTCCCCCGGATGTTCAAATGGCTCAAGTCCTTGCTTCCTTTGCTCAGATGGCACTGGCCAGAGAAGCTTCCCTGACCTCCCACCGCTCCTATGTCCTTATCTTACTTGATTTCTCTCTGGAGCATTTACCTCTGACCTGCGATAGCCATGTAGCTCATTACTGTCCATCTCTCCCCACCAGAACACGGGGAAGGGATCTGGTCCATTTCCTCCCCTCAGTACCCCCAGGGCCTAGACGTGCTTGGCAGACAGTAGGAATTCAATATATATTTATAGGATGAATAACGAACAGTTCTCCCTCACCTCTGAAACGCCACAATGTGATCACACACAGGCTTTATATAGCTTGTCTCTTCTTTCCCCCCAGAGAAAAGGGGGCCTGGGGACAAGTTCAAGGGCTCCCCAGGGATGAACTGCCCATGGCTGCCCTGGTTGCAAGCCTCCTGGGGTCCCTGAGAGGTGAAGAGACGATGCCTGTGGGGGAGGGGAAAGCCATGCTCCTGGGAGGGTGCGTGCACTATACAGCTTGTTGCGATTTGTGTATTTTCTCTTTCCCTTCATTGCGCTAAGCAGACAAGGGATTTCTCCAAGGCCCCAATCACATTATTTATTTCTACAAATCTTTGTTAAGGGCTCACGGTGCGCCAGACCATTACAAAGGGGACAGGTAAGTCCTAGGTCAGCCTCGGCTCTCCCGCTAGCTGAGTGACCCTGGGCAAAGGCATAATCGTCCCCGAGCCTCAGTTTCCTCCTCTGTAAAAGGAGGAGAGTTACCCGATCCCTAGCTCTCCCGGGCCCCAGCAGCTGTTAGAATGTAGCAGAGGTAACCCTTGTCCCGGCCCAGTGCCTCAGACATCGCAGGTACTCCGTAAATATTGGATTTCGCCGTTGCTGCTTCTCTGATTACACAGCGATCGGAGCTGTCTTGAGACAGCTTGGCCAGAAGCAGGGAGAGGTGAGGTCCCACTTCCTTCTCTGCCTCCCCGTGCAAGCTCGTTCTGGTGCTTGTGAGAGAGAGAGGACGAAGCACTCAATTTCGAGTTGGAAAATGCGAACTCCTGCACCGCCACTCAGCTGGCTGCGGAACCTGGAGGTGTTTCTGCCCCCGCAGACTCCTCGCCCATAAAAAAGCCAGGGTGGCTTCCTCTCAGCTCTTCCAAGGTCCTCCACGCCTTCCTGCCTCGGGGCCCTTTCACACTGTCCCTCTGCCCGGAATGTCCTTCGCCTTCCTTTGCAGGACCAATTTCTACGGAGTCTCAGGGGGAAGCATTCCCCAGCCACTCTCCCCAGCCCAGGTGCAGGCTGACCGCCTCGCCTCGTTGTGCGATTTCAGTTACTGTAGCACTCATCCCCATTGCTACCTCGACGACTTACTGCCCACCTCTAGGACTGCCAGCACCCCAAAGGCCAGGCCCGTGTCTGTGAACTTCATCCCTCTGATCCTCCGTGCTTGGCTAAGCGCATTCATGGCACAGAAACGGCCCACAAGCATCCTGACGGCGGGACACGTAAACGAACGCACCAGAGGCTTGGATGCCTTGGGACAGTTTTTTCCTTCACTCAAAGGAAACCTAACAGACACGTGCACGCCCAGATCTTACACGTTTCCAAGAATCGAGGTGCAAGACGGGGGACCTACGTTACACAGAGGTTAGAAAGAGTCATAGAAAACCATGTGAGCCCTAGCTAGCCGGCTTAGCTCAGAGGACAGAGCACTGGCCTGCAGACGGAAGGGTCGCAGGTTCCATTCCGGTCCAGGGCAAGCAGCTCAGCTGCAGGCTTGATCCCCAGCCCCGGTCAGGGGTGCATGCGGGCGGCAACATACGGATGTGTCTCTCTCATATGGATGTTACTCTATCTGTCCCTCCCCCACCCTTCCACTCTCTCTAAAAATCAACAGAAAAGTATCCTCCAGCGAGGATGAGCAATAAAATGTCTTTTTCAAAAAATAAATAAATGAAATCATTTGAGTTGAAGAACTCTGAAATCTAAAAAAAAAGAAAAATGAAACGGACAGAGTGCATTTCCCCCTAGCCCTCTCTCTCCAGAAGCCAGTGATCAAGAACGAGGAGAAAAGCCCGGGCTCCCACGGCGAGGAAGTGACCCACCGGTGGCCCGGTCCCTGCATTCAGGATGGAGGAAGTGACTGTCCGCGAGCTGAAAGCCAGGAAGTGGGGGGCAGACATCCAGGACCAGCTCCCGCCTCCACTGTTCCCTCCTGCCGCCTCTAGAAAGCTCTGGACGCTGACCCTGGGCGACCTGGCGGCCGGGCCACACAAGCCCCTGTGCAGGGGGGCGGGGGGCGGGGAGGCAGGAAGCGGCAGGGTGGTGTGTGCGGGGACCGGGGCAGACGGCGCTGCAGGCCCGGCTACCCCGTCACCCTTCACCCCTGCAAACTCTTCCCTCCAGGAGGCGCTTGGCCACATGTCTTCGGCTAAGGGAGAACCCCGAGCCCCAGGGGCCCCCCCTCCCCAGGGAGGATGCTCCAGCCCCCTTTCCGCCGATCCGCGCCTTCCGCCCCAAGGGGAGCCCCACGCCCCTGTTTCCTGCCGGGAGCCCCAGGCACCGGCGGCGAGGAGCTCGGGACTCCTCTATTTCCAACAGAAAACCCAGACCCCGGGGTAACTTCCCACCCCCTCCTAACTGCCCCGAACCCCCAGATTCCCGTGCTCCCCACACTCCACAACCTCGGGAACCCAGGCCCCGCGGCTTCCTCTGAAAGGTGTGAACTTGGGGATCTGCGGGCGCGAAGTGCAGCTCAAAGCTGGCCCCCCGCGGAGCCAGCACCCCCCCCCTTCCTCCCTCCCCGGGTCCCCCGCCCGCCCGCCCGCCCGCCCCGGGGCGCCCTCCGCCTCCAGCGCCCCAAGTCCCCCCGTCCCTCCACCTCCGGGATTTCGGGGAGCGCTGCGCTCGCTCCCCCAATCCTCCCGCTAAGGAGCCCGAACGCACGCATGGGGGTCCCGTCCCCTCAGCCCCAAGCCCCAAACGGCCGCCGGCTCCCCTCAGGCGCCCGGGCCCGGCCTCCGAGGGGAGAGAGGCGGACCGGATGGCGCGGCCCTGCTTACCCGCCGGCGCGGCCATGGTCCCGGGGCGGAAGCGCGGAGGAAGGGGCGGGGGCCGCGGCGGCTCCTCGGGGCGCCCGCTGTCGCCTCAGGCGCGGGAGGACCTTGGCCCCGGGCGCGAGCAGGATGCACCGCCTACGGCGCCCCGGGAGGACCAAACCGCACCTGGCCCCCGGGCCCGCCCGCCGACGCCCCGCCCCTCGTCGACCCCGCCTCTCATTGGCCCCGCCCACGCTGGCCCCGCCCCGTAAAGGCCCCGCCTCGCGCTAGCCCCGCCCCTCGCCGGCCCCGCCCCTCGCCGGCCCTGCCCCCTGGCTCGGAGGCGGTCCTAGCGCCCCCTAGTGCGAGTGGGTCCCTCCGTGGCTGCCGGAGCTGGTAAAGATGATGCAGCGCGGGAGGACTCAAAAGAGGACTCAGCCCATTTCACAGATGGGGACTGCTGAGGACCAGAGGATACCATCGTTTTCGATTACCTCGAAATGGCACAGCTGGGTTGGGAACCCAGATCTCCTGACTCTCAAGCACTCCTGGAATCAAGAATAGGAATATGGAGAAAAAAATAGGGCTACCCCATAAACTAGCTTTGGGGGAGAGGGGTGAAGCATGGAGGCTTCCTTTAGAAGCTTCCAGCTCAGAGAAGCCACTTCTCTGCGCCACTGTGGATAAACAGACACCCAGTAGATATTGGGGGTGGGTGCAACCACTACTCCCGGGTCAGGTCCCTAGCCAGACCAAAGAGGGATGTAAATGAACTCAGCACATCCCAGCTTCCCATTTTTTTTTGTTTGTTTGTTTGTTTGTTTGTTTTCAAGATAAACTAAAAATCCAGATGTTTCGGTGACGTTTTCCACTTTCTTAAAACGTTGGGAACATGAAGAAGTTCTAACAATGCCGTGTAGGCCAAAGGAAACACACCTGTCTCCTGGGTCTGTCCTGCAGGTTCCTCTTTATGGAGGAGAGAGCACTGGACCAGGAGTTAGGACAGCAGGCTAGCTTCTGGCAGCTGCTAGCTGGCTGAGGGGCCCTGAGAGCCACTGAGCCACGCCACTGGTCAACCTGATAACGATGAGGTCAAAGTGTGAGCGGGAGAAAAGAGCTCCATGCTGAGGGATGACCGGAAGCTCTAGTGCGCTGGGAAGCCTGAGGCTGGGCCATCTTCCCTCTCCCGTTCTGCTACCGAGGAGCTTCCGTGGAGCGGCACCCCCTGCTGGGCAGACAGACCACCTGCCCTGTCCCAGAGCAGGCAGAAAGCTGCTGACAGGGGCCATGTCCGTCCTCCAGCTCTGATGGGCCACAAGCTATGCTCTGTGTGGCAGCCTGCGAGCTTAGGGACTCCACATACTTGTCAGGACCAGTGCTGCCTGTCAGACAGGCCACCCCTTGGGCAGGACTATGGAGGAGGCCAGGCCTCCTGCCTACGTGGCCGTTTGAAGACTTTTGTCTTCAGTGTGACGCTCCCAAAGACACACAGGTGCTTTCCGGGGGCCAGACCAGCGTGACCACTCCCTGACCCACGCCCCTGACCCCAGGTCCCAGATAAGCAGCCCACAGCTCGCAGTAATGTAAAACCATTTAATTCTAAATCAAATCACTTTCACAACAGTGAAAATTAGCAGCTGGTCAGGGTGTGCCGCTGTACATGGTATCATTTTCTGTCTGTGGTTGGGACCTGATCCTGATCCGCAAAGGCGGCAGGAGCAGTAGAGGCTAAGAACATAGAAAACACACACAAAAGAAAGGAAAGCAGCCTTGGGGGGGGGGGGGGAGGTCCTGTAGGGGATTGTGGGAAGGGGGCTCCCTGTCAGGGCTGGGCCAGCAGTCCCAAATGGGCTCTCCTGCCCCAGGTCCCGGCAGAGGCTGAGTGGGGACCTATAAGCTAAAAACCAAAGGGCAGGTAGCCAACCGGCTTTGCTAACAGGTTCCTGGGATATCTCTGCTGGGAGAGCTCGTCTGGGCTCACTTCCTTTAAGAGTCTGAGTGATCATAGCTTTGCCGGGAGAGCTTTCCTGACTCGTTCCGTTTCCTTAAAAGAGTCCAAGTGATTCACCTTCCTACCCACATCCCTTCCTGAACCGTGCTTCTGGAAACCCACTTCCGTTGGGGCCACCAGATTGGCGTCCTCTCCCCGACCACTAGGTGGAGGCACTGCACTGAGGGATCCCGCGGGCCCTCTCCAGCTGAGAAGCTCTAAGGGCACCTTCCCACTTCGGGCGTTTCTAGGTGACAAAAAAGAGCACTACTGAGCGGGTGCCCCCGAGATATTGAAAATCCACGAGGCACACTGGAAAGCTGGTGGCTTTTTCTTATCGAATGGATTCAGCAAATGAACCACTTATTCAATACTTGTATTTTGTCTTTTAACACTGAACTCTGGCACTGACCGGTTACGAGGAGAAGGGGAGGGGGGGCTGTGGAGTGGGAAAGGTCCTGGATAAGGTCCTGGTTTCCGAATGCTCTGCAGCGCCATATCCGGGGGGGAAAACATCAGGCGGGGCTATTGCTGGAGGAAAGCCGGGAGCACGTGGCCCGGTGATGAGACGGAGGCCATCTCCTCCCGGCCTCGGGGGTCTCTGGGACAGACTGGATTTCTAGGGAGAGGCCTGACAGACTGTTCCACCAAGTGAACCGTCTTCTTGCGCGGCACCACGCTCCCTCCATCGGATGCGGAGGAGGAAGAAGCTGAAGGACAAACCAAGGACCGCTGTGCTGAGGCTCCCCAGGCCCCTGCCCGGCTTTAACCCATCACCGGCTGCCGGTCCTGGAGCCACAGCTTCCCCGGCTTTAGCACATATCCAAGGTGTCCCCCGATCCGCTCCTGCCTCTTCATGAAGGACGACGTGGCGGACGGTCTTCACCGTGCAGCGGGGCCGACCTGACAAACCCCATGTCCTCCGGGCAGGTCTGGGAGGAGGGGCCGGGGAGCGTCTGTGGCCGCGGGGACAGGGCTGTCCCTGCATCCGAGTCCGAATCCCGCTGCGCTCCGACTGCAGGTCCTTCCTCCGCCAGCAGCAGCAGCGGAGGCTGCGCCCTCGGGCAGAGGAGCAGGTGTGTGGTTTGGGGGGAAAGGTGGCGAGACATCTGTGAGTGAAGACACGTCTCCCAGGATGATCTGTGCCAAACAACAACGAGGTCATTCGAGCCGCTCTCCGGAGCCAAAGACGCCGAGGATGGCCAGAGCCAATGAAAGATGTCTGCGTCTCTGGTGAGTTCATGATGCGCCTCCGGCTGCAGCTGCTGCAATTAGGATCTTTATAGGACAGCGATTTCTGCATCTCTGCTGAGGAGGGCGGGAAGGAGGAGATGGGGCAGAGCAGCACTGAGGTCTGGGAGGGGAGCCTCTCTGACGAGGACCCCCTCTGACCGCAGAGGCCGTTTACTGGTAACGAGGGGTATTTAATGAGACGGAAGGAGGTTTCCACAATAACATGGGGTTCATCCCTTTGTCCTTATAAGATTAAGCTCAGGTGAAGTTGTACCCCCAGTTTCTCTCTTCTGCCTCTTCCCTGTGCAGACAGGAGCTACTGAGCTGGCTGAAACAGGATTTCGTGTTGTAACCCAGCAGAGACGGCTTGGAGCCAAGGCCTGAGGTTACGGCAGAGTGTTTATGGCCGTGGCCACACTCCAAGGTTCTCGACAACAGTCCTGAGTCCTAAAGCTCTGATGGAGAAGCAAGATTCCTTGATGGTTACTGAGTCCACTGAGTCCAGGGCTCGGGTTATCCAGGAAGCCGAACATCCAGAGTGGGGGGTGGCGTGGCACCAGTCCAGAGGCCCTGCCGTGGACGGAGGCCGGGAGCCCAGCATTAGGCAATGAGGAGCCAGAACATGATCACCAGGGCCACAAACAGGAAGAGGCGGGACAGGAACTGCTCATCCACGTACTGGGGCGTCCCGGGGACAGCTGGAGACAGGAGGGAGAGGAGGCTGTTAGCGCGCTGCAGTTGTGCACACGGCCCATTTGGGACGGAAATCGAGAGGCATCAGCCTTCATCTCTGTACAACAAAACCCTGCACACCAAAAAGACTTCCAAACCCCAAATAACGTCACGCAGAACAAAACTGGAATTATGAAAGTATGTGGAAGAACAGTAGGGACCAGACCTCCACTGTACCCTAAGAGGGTTTGGCCTACAGGCGCAAATAAGCGGGGAAACTCTTGGAGGGAATAATAGGAGGAGAGCTATGTTTGTTAGGCACCTTTGTGTGCTCAGGGTTTGTACACACATTATTACTTGGTGAGTACTATCCCCATTTTCTACAGGAAGAAGTCAAGGTTGGTGGTGAGCACATAATACAATGATGTATTATACAATTGCATACCTGAAACCTATATAATTTTATTAACCAATGTCACCCCAATAAATTCAATTAAAAAAAAAGAAGAAACCGAAGCACTGCCTCCCGAGTCACCGAGTCTCTGGATTCTGGCACCGCTGAACCGGGAGGGTCTCAGAGAGCCCCGCGTGGAGGGCCTTCCTTTTCCCGAGGAGAGCGAGGGCCCAGCAGGCAAAGGACCCATTTCCCTCACCGCCTGGCAAACTGGGGGAGCAGGGGGCTGAGGTCTTGGGCTTCCCTCCTTGCTGCTTTGAGAAAAGCTGCTATGTACAGCTCCCTGTCCTGACCATCAGAAAGAGAGTTAAGAGCACCTCACCCCACTGGGCAAGTGTATCATGATCAGAGAAAACTGTCTGCTTGTGGCAGGAGGATCCAGAGATCCAGAGTCCAGCCTGTCTTCCTGGGGAACCCGAGGTGAACCTTGGACCAGGCTGGAAGGAAGCAAGCTACCAGGCAGGGACCTGCCGCCATCACCGGGCCCTGCCCTTCAGGGTCTCCTTCCTCATGGCCTCTCGGTGCTGTCCTCTTCTCCAATGAGGCACTCTGATGGACTCGGGCAGGCAGGCAGTCAGCAAAGACTCAGTGACTGCCTGGTACGCACCAGGGTGAGGGCAGCGGACAACGGGGATGGCCCAGGAGTGGGTTACTGTCCCTAGAGCATAAGCTCCTGGCAGGAAGTATGCTCTCGTCCCCACAGTGCCCAGCACACCTGAGGCTCCTGGGCTTGAAGCAGAGCCCCGCTGACCTTGGCAGCTGTGCAGGTGCCATGGCAAGGATCCTGGCCTGGGTGTGTCATGCTGTGACAGGGTACAGAGCACCCGCCTCGTCGCCCTGCTCTACGCCGACTGCAGCTGGCATTCTCAGGCTGACTGGAGGCAGCAAACAGCAGCAGGTGACAGACAGAGGCACAGTTCCCAAAGGGCTGTGTGTCCGGGGGAAACCGGACAGAGATGCCAGGGAACGGAGAGGCCCTGACTCCTGGTGAGGCACACACTGCCCTATCCAGCCCCCGAAGGTCAAAGTGAGGATGGGGTTCATGTGCAGAACTGGGCTTTTCTACAGCTGGGCATGGTGTATACCTTTTCCTTTTACGGGCATGGGGTACATCTTGGGAAACATTTCTAAGTATTTTCTGATTTGTAAAATGGAGCTAACTGCCCATCTGTCCTAAGGGTTCTCATGAGGATTCTGAATGTATAGCAGAAAGCACTTTGAACATGCCTGATGCTTGCTAAGTACGCATTATCATTAGCATCTACCAGTCATCTGGAGAGAGTTTAGAGCATTCTGGAGGCTGATTATAGTCACAATGATCTATCACCTATATACCGCTGGATTCTGGAGAGCCTTCGAGCAGGGCTGCCGAGGGAACAGGGTCTCACCTGGAGGAGGCCGCCCGTCATTGATGTTAAACGCCGTGGCAAATATCCCGAAGGGAAATGCCCCGATTCCAAAGGACATCTGGAAGCCGCCATCTCCAAAGCCAAATCCTTGAAATCCCTGAGCAGAAGAAATGCAATGAAGAAGTAGGACAAGCAGGTCTCTCTTGCACATGTTACACACGTCTCCTTACATGGCGGCATCCACCTCTCCTCCCCACCCTCTACCACCTGTTTCCGGGTGGTGGTGGTGGTGGTGACAGACATCTTTTCCTATCTAGATTCCAAGGCAGAGGAACCTGGTGTCCCATCTAGCCTACAAGGAATCCCAGTGAAGATCTGAATGCCAGAAAGATCTGGTTCTACCCAAAGTAAAACTCCCTGTTGAAGCAAGCCAGGGTTCTTAGAGCTCCAGCTTCTTTCCCAGAGTCCCACGCACGCCTGTAGCATTTTCTCCAGAATTGGCGATAACCCTTATGCCCAATAACAAGGGCACATCAGCACAAGCTACCCATGCATATAATAACCATTCCACAAGTGTTCGTTGCTGTTATTATTGAGGGTAATCTGGAGAAGAGACCACCCTCAATTTCTATCAAGATCCCTGACTCAACAGTCACACTCCTGGGAATCCTAAGAAAATGCCATAGTTCAAATGGGGGGGAGGGGAGGAAATGTGTCAACTTCTATAAATAAAACACATAGACATAAAAAGATCTATAAAATGTATGTGTGTGTATATATAAAAAATAGACCAAAATGTTCTCTGGATGGTGGGATTGTAAGTGATTTTTTTCTCCCTTTCCCTTTTTGTATTCTACAAAATTTCCTTTACTTTTAATCAAGGAGGAAAAAGTATAGGGCCAACAGAGAAACTTCTAGAGCCATGCACTCATTTCTAGAAGCTTCCCCTAGATTTTTCCTCACCCCTCTGTTCTCCGGCTCGGGCCTCTGGCCTTGAGGACGGGGCGGGGTCTTCTCCCTGAAACAGAAACGGTGTAGACAGGTTTATTACATAACGCTTTGAGCTGCTCCCAGGTGAAGTGGGAGTTCACCAGGGCCCCGCCCCCTTCCTGCCCGGCATGTACCTATGCCAAGATAAACCAAACACTAAAGCACTCTTTGTTCTACCTGCAGTTGTTCTCTGCCTATGGAAAACAGAGGAGAAAATCAGCTTGTTTATAAGATGCTCAACAGACTGCACTGAGCCTGCTCCCCTCACAGACAGCATGCCCCAGAATACCGGCCAGACACTGAGCACTGGCTGGTGTGATAGAGGGGTCATGGAAATAAAAAACCCCAAATCCACACGGAAACAGAGTGGCCTGTCAGCAGAGAGGGCTGAGCTTCCCGGTCTCTCTGACCTGCCTGTTAACTGCAGCTTCACCACCCACTCCACTTGGGCATGTCCTCTACTCCATTTGCCTCTGGGTCCCACCAATACCGGACTGAGGACTTGTTCCCCATTAAGCACAAGGCAGATTGTTATCGATGCTAAGACTGAAGACAGACCCTACTCTTGAGGACAGACCCGTACTCTTAAAGGGGGCTCCCACCACTCACCGTACAGGGTGGGAAGGGACTTCTTTATAGAGGTCTGAACCAAATGGGGTGGGAGCATGGGTGGGAGCAACTAATGTGGGGATAAGTGCCATTTCCAGGAGGTAACTTTAGGGCTGCTCATTCCAGATGGGCAGAAGTTTACATGAGGAAGAGAAAGAGGAAGAGGAAGAGAAGAGGAGGAGGAGGAGGAGTTGTTGAACTGGGGCGGGCAGAAGAGGCACAGGGACAACAAATACAAAGGCTCATGAACGTGAAAGGGTAAGCCCCTTTAAGAGAAGCCCAATGTGTCTGGCCACTGGGTGTGCTGCGGAGTTAAGGGGTGTGTGTGTGTGTGTGTGTGTACATGCCACATCACAAAGGGCTCTCAGTACTTGTGTCTGGAGAATGCCAGACCCACCCACGCCTTCATTTCCAGAAATTTCAACTCCACAGGACTCCCAGGCCCTGTCCCTTCCTCCCCCATATTCTGTGCATCACGGCTACGGCAAGCCACCCCCTTGCACTCCTGCTAGGACCCGGCTTCCCAGGCGGCTCCTTTACAGCACTCTGCACACCTGCACTTGTGATGCCTTGTGCACTGAGTACACTGCCTGCCCCGGTCAGACGCCCAGTGGATGTCTGCTCTGTAGCTCAGCAAGTGGCAACCTGGCTCCCTCCCCTCCTCCCCCAGCTAACTCCCATCTGCACTCCGGCTGCCTCAGAACTGAGGGTGGCAAGCACTAAGTAAAGAGGGGTGAGTCGGTGCTGAGTGGAAGTGAATTCATGTCCAAAGGGGAAGAGGGGGTGTGAGAGGCGCTCCAGGCCTCACCTGGGGTCCTGCTGCCCCGTGCTGCCCCGGCCGTAGAGGGGGATGACCTTGTCCCGGCTGATTCCAGCTTTGCAAACTGGACACACCTGTCTGTTAGGTCTGGTCTCCAACCACTGCAAGCAGGAGAGAAAAATGTGAATCTAGGACTGTGCCAAGGAAAAGGCAGTGTTCAACGATTTTATATCTTATTTCCTTGATCTTACTGTCAAAAGCCCCAAAATTAATGAACACTGTGCTCTTTATAGATTTACAGCGGACACATTTCACCAGGTCCCCCTGGGACCAGAATGTTTCCCCTACCTTCCCCCACCCGGATTCTGAGGCTCTAAGGGTCTGGAACCTCTGTTCTCCCCCACATCCCTAGGCCCCCTCCCAGTTCGGGGCCCCATGACAACCACGGTGGAGGCAGCCAGCTCGCAGTGCTTCCTCAGAGCCAGCGTGAACGCCAGGCCTGGGTCTCAGTGAATACTCATTACCCGGTTTCCATAATAACCTAACGCTGGGAAAACAGACTTCCTTCCTGCCACCATAGCTCTCTATTGAGAACAAAGGGTTTTCCCCTCTATAACATTCTCAAGCCCTTTAAGGGCAGGGAGAAGGTTGATATGACAGGAGACACTTTCTAGAGGCAAAAATCTCAAAAATAAAAAAAGATAAGCATACTATCAAATCCAACCCAGTCTTCAGATGAGGAACTGAGAGGCAGTGGCCTGCGAAGGACCCCGGGGGGCCACGCTGATCCCCGTTTCATCAAGCGCCCGCCAGCGGCAGGCGCCTAACGGGGGCCGAGGGAAGGCGAGGACATGAGCCCACAGGCAGCGAAGGTTGCGTTTCTGACAGCAGTCTCCCGAGACCAGGGGTGTCTTGTGCAACCACAGCTGATGAAAGAGAGGAAAATGAATGCGCCTTACCTGATGTAAACACGGCCAACTGTCAGAGTCCCAGGGCGACAGCCATTGAGGGGAGGGGGGAGAGAGAAGGAAAAAAGAAAATGTCATTAGCAGAAAATCGAGGCGGGAGCAGAAAACGGGGAAAGTGGGTAGAAGTGGGGGCCCGGCCAGCCCCTGAGCAGGGGACTCACGGGCCAGAGATGAGAAAGGCCTGGCCACAAACACGGGGAATGAAGCGGTGGAGTCAACACGCCCATCTCCACGCTGGGACCCTTCTCCTCGTGAAAGCCTCACCGTCAGACCACCCGAGACCCAGCTTCTCTACAAGAAAAACTCCGAGGGGCTTCGGCCTTTAAAAGAATCCAATAAAAGCGAAGGAACCCAGCCCTGAGCAGTGTGGCTCAGTGGGTGGGAGCACCATCCCATATACTAAATGACTGCGGGCTTGATTCCTGGTTAGGGCCACACGCCCAGGTTGCAAGTTCAAAACCTGGTCAGGGCAGACAGGAGGCAACCGCTCCGTTTCTCTCTCACACTGATGTTTCTCTCTCTGTCTCTTTCCCTTCCCCTCTCTCTAAAATTAATTAAAATATATACCTTTGGGTGAGGATTAAAAAAAAAAAAAAAAAAAAAGCTAGGTCCCTCTGTGTAGAAAAATTCACGGGAACGTTCTCATGCTCTCATTCACACATGCATGTACACACATAATATTCTGAGTTCAAAGTCAGTGGGTTCACAGCCTCCTAGGACTCAAAAGGAACGTGTGGCTCTAGATCCAGTTTAACAACATTGTCAGGCTGTCCTCGGCCTTGAGAGCTCGGCCGGCAGTACATAGCTTCAAGTTCAGGTCCACAGTTAAAAACATCTTTAAGGAAGAGAAGGGTGGGGCTACCTTCAGCTTAGTGAGCTACGCTACAGAGGTTCCTGCCCAGCCTCTCATTTTCCAAGTGAGGAAACCAAGCTCAGAAATATTAAATCATATTAAATGACCTGCCTAGAGCAAAGGGCGACAAAATAAGTTCCTGACTTCCAGTTTACTGTCCCTCTATCACCCATTTTTTTGGGGGGGGTACAAAAAAATGACATTTATAGAATTGAAGGAAAAGTCCATCTAACTTCCAGATTTTTAACTTTTCTTTCTCTCTTGATTCACTCATTCAAGTAACAAATGTCAACTGCACACCTACTACATGTCAGGACAGTGGAAAATACGGATGTGACTTCTGCTTCTCAAATGCCACGTTTCTTCTACCCGAGTAACATTCAGACTCACAGGACGATTCCCTTCCCAATTCCTGAAACACAGGTGAGCCTCACAATCCGGATACGCGATCTCCCTGGGCATAACGGACATTGACATCTGTCTCCAGCATTAATCTTGCACCGTCACTCCAAACTGGGCCCAGGGCACCCTAAATCAGGGCAGAACTCCACTGGCAACTCCCCACAAAGGCTGTGGGGGAGAAGTGGAGGTAACTTCTCCTCGGGGGGAAAATGAGAGTATAACAACGATGATGATTACTCCTGTTTATAAAGCAACTACTGTGTGCCAGCCTGCATTTGTTAAAAACACTATATGGTCACACTAACCTTTGAGGAAGTGTGATTATCTCCATTTTTCAGATAAGGAAACTGAGGCACAGAGAGGGTAGCAGATCTGTCCAGAGATAAACCACTCCGATAAGAAGCACCAGTTTCATTTTAGAGTCTGTGCTCTTGCGAATGATACCCTGGCTTAATTCTTAAGATCTGAACATTGACCCAGATTCTCAGAGCCACGAGGAGCTTCTGGAACCATCGAGGCTGGAATGGACACTGACTCTGCCGCTTCCTTTTGATGGCTCCACAGTCCCTGCTCAAAACCACTGTACTATCCTGCCTCTTGGCTAACAAGCAAGTAGTAAGCAGTAAGTGCTCGCTAAATGGGAGCGTTGTTACTTTAGAGACGGGGATACGGAGCCCAGGGTGGGGACTGGACCGGCCTTGGAGCTGGGATGAGATCCCAGGTTGCCTGACTTTAGACCTGAGTGTGTGGGAACCTCCTCCATCTCCGTCAGGGCTGGGAGGGTCCCAGAGCCGGCAGTGCGCGCGCTGGGGTGGCACTGACCAGAAGAGGTGGCCGCACAGGCTGATGACGGCGTCCTTGGCTGTGTCCAGGCAGATGTTGCACTCGAAGGTGCTGTCCTGCCCTCCGCTCTCACCAGTGCCATTGCTGCTGCCGCTGGGTCCCCCGGCACTGGAGTTCTCAGGGGACGCGGAGGCTGAGGGCCCCTTGCTTGCCATCCTTGGCTCTCAGCAAACTCTCGAGTGAAGAAGCTCCCCAGGAAAATCCTGAAAGGCAGAGAGCCCTTGATTGTCCATTTCTGCAGCTCACCCCTCACCTCCATGCCAACCCCCCCACCCCAATCTCTCAGTTCCAGATGTTCAGATCAGGACTGAACCCCGAATCGACTTCCCAGGAGCTGCAGAGGAGGACAGTCGTGGGACACTGCCCAGACAGCAAGGACTCAGGAACTTTCAATGAACACGCCCGGAATTTACCGCCCCTATACACAGCCGCACCAGCAGAGCGGCTCCCGAGGCCTCTCCGGGAACTGGTCTCCCCGTCCCACCTTCTCCAGGATAACCGGCCAGCCGGCACACACGCTCAGTCACACTGAACACCCGCAGGCTGTCCCCTAACTCTGGATAATGGCAGGGCGTCAGCTCAGGTCAGAAGGATGGTGACTGGCTTATGCCAGAATATAAAGAAAGCCCTGTAGAAGCTAGGAAGGACCCGGAAGGACAGCTGGTCCAATGCCTTCCACACTGCCATCTTTGCCGTCCGCCTTCTGCCAGCTTAGACCATCACCTGCCTTATTTCGTCTAAATCCACCAACTCAAAGCCTTCAATGAGGCGGCTTATGGCCGCACTGCTTGCCATGAGTGATACGTAACTAAGTATAAGACCATCTGGCACACTCGCACCAGGCTTTGGGCAAACCTGGGCCAATCTTTTGAGGACACTGTGGCTTGAGGACTCTGCAAACTGATGGCTGTGGAGCTGAGACTGGGGCTCAGGACACCCAGTTTGTACGCAAACCACTGTGCCAGCCCAGCCCACGCTGGCCCCCGAATGCTGGGAGAGAGCCCATGCTTAGCAGCTCTTCCAAATCCAAGACCCCGCCAGGAACTGGACAAGAAGGACGATAAGACTCAGACATTCTGGCTGCAGACGGTAAAGACCCTGACCCGGCCACCCTCACACGTCAGAAAGTCCAAGGAGGAGGCGCTAGCGGGCTGGCACAGTCAGAGGACCGGCGGCTGGATGCTGGTCCCAGGGGACGGGTGGCTTGGGGACCCCCTTCTCTCTGGGCCACAGTTTTCTCATCTGTACATGGAGGCACCCTTTCCAGCCCCGAGACTGTGCTGCCGAGGGTCCTCTTACCCACCCTGTCCAGGTAGACAGCCGCCACAGCCTGAGACTCACCGCTGGAGCGCCAGAAGGCCACCTGATTTCCGCTTCCAAAGGATGAGAAGGCGAGGACCGGACCGAAGAGCCAGCGCCCTCAGACCACGCAGCGCCTGCACATCACTGGTATCCTCTGCACTCACCGGTATCCTCTGCACTCACCGGTATCCTCTGCACTCACCGGTATCCTCTGCACTCACCGGTATCCTCTGCACTCACCGGTATCCTCTGCACTCACCGGTATCCTCTGCACTCACCGGTATCCTCTGCACTCACCGGTATCCTCTGCACTCACCGGTATCCTCTGCACTCACCGGTATCCTCTGCACTCACCGGTATCCTCTGCACTCACCGGTATCCTCTGCACTCACCGGTATCCTCCCCACGACAGCGGCTCAGTGACGGGCGCGGAGAGGAAGCCGGCTCACCGCCACTTTTTCACTCCGTTTCATCATTTTACGTGAGGTCCCAGAAGGCAGCTCGCTGGCTGCCGGCAGCACCGGTGC
>CM072939.1:2467500-2537500 GCA_036971965.1 Nyctalus aviator
TCTTGTTATGGCCGGTTCTGTGCCCCCGGCCCGCACATGACTAGTCTTCACTCCTGATTTGAATCCACTTTTTAGTTTTAAAAACACAGTCCCATCTATTATCATTTCTGACTACCACTGTCTTATAATAGTGCTTTTTACTTGGGGCTTTTGTCCTTGAAAACTAGCATGCCACAGAAGAATGTGACGGCTCTGCTCTCAGATCTCCGCTCTGCCACCTTGCGACTTCGGACAGTATTCTCTCCCGGAGCCTCTAACTCACACCCCCTCCACAGCGAGGTCTCTCCCGGGGTTCGCCGGAGAGCGGTGTTTCTTTAATTCCCCACAGGGCTATGCCATCAGCGGGCACTTGGTTAATCTGCTGAGCGGATGAGTCACAACTTCCCTTTTTGACGGAGTATCGTTCCTGGAAGGCATAGTAGGTGAGACATCAGAACTGTGAATGAGGAAACCCAGAATGGGACATACCTGGTTTGATCCGGGCAAAGTCAGGTTGCCCCCCAAAGTGTTAAAAGTCAGGAGGCACCCGTTATATTTATTACAGTGTGAATAACACAAACTAGCACTGCTCAGTTCATTACAGGGATGGTTTCATTTCATCTCTACAGCCCGCCTGTGAGGGAAACACCGCCACACCGCCGTCAGCATCCCTGGCTCAGGGGAGTTAGCTCACTGGCCCATGGTCACAGAGCCAGTCAGAGGCAAAGCTTCCCAGCTCCCCAGCCAGCGCGCTGAACAGACAGAGCCTGAGTGATCTGTCCACGTGTCTCTCCTCTAACCTGGACCCACATGCCAGGCGCTTTGCTCAACACAGGGCCACGCACCTCCGGGGCATCTCATGCATGTGTGTGGGTGGACGGTCTGATGCCCAGACGTACTTAGAACCACACAACTCGACATGAATCAACTTAGCCAACTACGTTGTGGAAAATCAGTATCCTAAAAGAACAGACATTCTTCAGTGATGTTTTTTCAGAACTGGAAATGTTATATATATATATAAAATTGATTTTTTACAGAGAGGAAGGGAGAGAGATAGAGAGTTAGAAACGTCAATGAGAGAGAAACATCAACCAGCTGCCTCTTGCACACCCCCCACCAGGGATGTGCCCGCAACCAACCTACATGCCCCTGACCGGAATCGAACCTAGAACCTTTCAGTCTGCAGACCGACGCTCTACCACTGAGCCAAACCGGTTTGGGCGTCCCAAACTCTTAAACAAAGGAAAAGATTGGGGAAATCTGACAACCAGAAAAAGATTTGCGTTTTCCCAAACTGGTACCTACCTCTATTAGAAATGACATTAATTCAGCGTATTAATTATTCACTAAATTCACTTACTCTAGTTAGATATCTCCCAGAGCCACACACACAAAGCCAGACAAAGTAAATGTGTGACATATGTGTGCCAATGAATGATGGTGATTTGCTGATTTCAATTCAAACCAATATAACTGGTAAAATATTGTGTCAAAGGAAAGATCTCCGGACTGAGGAGACCCGGTTAAGGAGTCTCTAGCATCACACACTGAAAGGAACAATCTGGAACCAGAGGACCCAGCCTGACATTCGGCTCTGCTGCTGGCTAAGCCGGGATCTGCACCTGCAAACGGGTAACTGATTGCCCTTGTTATGAGAACAGTTTCAAAACGAGAGGTGTGCTTTCGTTTCCATTGTCAGTAAATCCTTATTAATTCAGACTCTGTAAATCTCTTTCGTTCAGATTTTATCTGAGATTGAACTAAAGACCTTGGATATACTTCGACAGTAAAGTATAAAAAGAAAATGAATAAGGTCAACAAGATTTAACCAAGTAAGGAGAACACTTACTAAGAGTTTAATAATGCAGCTGAAGCCGGTTTGGCTCAGCGGTAGAGCGTCAGTCTGCGGACTGGTAGGTCCCAGGTTTGATTCCGGTCAAGGGCATGTACATTGGTTTCGGGCCCATCCCCGGTAGGGGGTGTGCAGGAGGCAGCTGGTCGATGTTTCTCTCTCATCGATGTTTCTAGCTCTCTATCCCTCTCCCTTCCTCTCCGTAAAAAAATCAATAAAATATATATATATATTTTTAAAAAGAGTTTAATAATGCAGCATATCCTTGACAAAACAATGACCTCACTTCTCCTTTAATAGGGGATCCTGAGGAGAACCATCAGGGGAGCATATACCATACCATAAAGCAGACCAATCACGGTTAAAAATGATAAAACCAAAATGACACCATTTTGAATAATCTTCAATATTGAATTTTATAAATGAAAATCAGGCTTGTGTCCGGAGCCACCTGATATTAATTAGTAGTGCAGTCTGGAAAATATTTAAAGAATGCCAATGGTGAAAATAAATCAGACAAGCTTCCCTGCCCCCAAGAATTCTAGTCAGAATTTAACTGCTATTTTTAAAAAAAGCACCTCACACTGAGAAATGGCCCTGCAGGGATATTAAGAAAAAAACAAGCAGTTTTCCTGGGCTTTTGCCCAGGATCCACTCCCATATTCAGAGAGCTGTCCGTCTTTAAAACCTCCCGCCACGTCTACACCACAAGACACGTTTGACAAACAATATACTGAAGAGTCAGAGGCTGCACAGGAGGCTGCACAGGAGTCAGCGTGGTGACTGGTCCCAGGGTGGAATGGCCAGCTGGTCCCCTCGGCCATTTCCAAAGGAACAGGCATGGCTGTGGCTTCTGATCTCTGTGGGTCCTCAGGCCAGCTGAGGTTCAAGGGCATCACCGCTCACGGTGCTTTGCTCCCTCTGCTCAATGAAGTGAAGAGAAGCCCCACATCACCTTCTGGGCATGAGGAGTACAAAAGCAGGGCCCATGACAGCCACAGAGCGGCCAGGGCCACCTGAGAATTTTAAGTCAGAGCCACTTGGTCGCCTTTTCCCTACTTTCAAAACTACACTCCTGGCAATGATTTCTTTTTATGACACCAAAGGCACAGGCAACAAAAGAAAAAAGGGACAAATGAGACTATGAAAATTAAACATTTGGTGCATCAGAAGACACAATCAGCAACAAAGTAAAAGGCAACTCACGGAATGGAAGAAAAGATTTGTAAGTCATATATCTAATGGATTAATAGCCAGACTAAATGAAGAATTTCTAGAATTCAACAACAAAAAAATCAGATTTAAAAATGGGCGAAGGACTTAAGATATTTCTCCAAAAACATATGAATGGCCAAAAACAACACGAAAAGATGCTGCTCGACATCACTATTAATCAGGGAAACACTAATCAAAACTACAAGATAACCCTTCCCATCCATGAGGATGGCTCCGGAGAGGGCTCCTGGACCTCATTTCAATGTGGGGGAAGGGTCCCCCCACAGCAACTAACAATTTTTAAACACCACTAGGGGTCCCACAAATTCAACTCGCTTCTGACCCTACCTGGAGACAATGTCAGATCCCACAGCCTGCCCTCCCACCCTCTCGCTTCAGACACCTGCCACAGCCTGGAATCTCACACGTGTTTCTGACTAACGAGCTACAGACAGGAGCTTCCAATGACTGCCTCCAACTCCGAATGCCAACTGCAAGTCCAGGCTGTTACCCGTATTTCTAACCAATTAGCTACGAGCCAGAGGTTCCAATGACCACTTTCCTGGGTTCAATTAAGTTGCTAGACACACTCAAAAGAACTCGGGAAAACCACTTACTCACTAGATTACCACTGACTACAAAGACTAGTAGGTACAAGTCAGATGAAGACATGCACAGGGCGAGGTCTCAAACAAAGGAGCTTCTGTCCTCCTGGCGTGGGGCCTGGCCCGGGGCCCAGCACGGTGGCACATGGAGGGATTCTGGCTCCAAAATGTGCCAGCTCTCCAAAGGAAGAAGGGTTCGAATGGAGACTTCCTTGGTCGTTGGCCATTAGCAAATGAGCTCAGTCTTCAGCCCCTCTCCCTTTCCTGGAGGTGGTAGGACAGCAGGCGGGACTGAAAGCGCCAACCAGTGACCACGTGGTTGGCTCCACGGGCAGTCAGCTCACAGGCGCCTTCCAAAAGTCACCTCGTTAACAGAACAAGGGACACTCCGTGCACCCCACCCAACCTCCTAAGGGTTTGGGGGAGCTGTGAGCCAGAAACTGTGGCAGAGACAAAATGTCTTATAAATCACAGTATCAAAGCTACTATTAAAACAAAGCAAAACAGAAAATACCAAGTGTTGGTAAGGAGGTGGAGAAATTGGTGCCCTTGTGTGCTTTCGGTGGGAACGTGAAATGGTACTGCTGCCGTGAAAAACAGTATGGTGGTTCCTCAAAAAGTGAAATATTGAATGATCATAGGATCCAGCAATTCCGCTTTTGGACATAGATATACCACAACGAATTGAAAGTGGGGCCTCTCAGAGAGACTTGTGCACCCACGTTAATATCTGCATTACTCACCATAGCTAAAATGCGGAAGCAACCCAAATGTCCATCAGTGAAAGAATGGGTAAGCAAAATGTGGTATACACATGTATTTAAAAATATATTTTAAAAGTATTAACAACATAAAAATAAAAATGAAAAAAAAACATTCCCAGCTCCCAGGCCATATAAAAATAAACAGTTAGAGCCAAATTTGGACCATAGTCCATAGGCTGCAAACTCCTGCTCGGGGTCAGAATTTGCCAATGTACACTTCAATTAAAAACAATGCAAAACATCACATCAATTAAGTTTGGCAACACTAGATTAAACAAGGTTAAGCACATTTCTTTAAAAAAAAATTTTTTTTTTAATTGATTTCAGGAGAGGAAGGGAGAGGGAGAGATAGAAACATCAACGATGAGAGAGAATCCTTGATCAATTGCCTCCTGCACACCTCATAATGCTGATCAAGCCCACAACCCGGGCATGTGCCCTGAGCAGGAATCGAACTGTGATCTCCTGATTCACAGGTCGATGTTCAACCACTGAGCTACGCCGGCTGAGCATCACTGGAGGATGTGTCAGTGCCTTTAATGTGGTACTACAGAATGAGAAACTACCAAAAGGGGTGATATGAAACTTTCCCCAAACTTATTATTACCATAAATCACTTTTTTCAGAGGCATCTCTTCAGACTAGTGGCTTGAAAAAAACACACTATGTAAATGCCAATTTGACGCTTTAAAAAAAAAAAAAGAAAGAAATTTTCAGACTGAGAAATTTTAGTAACACTACCACCAAGTTACAATCATTTTACCCAGGAAACTCACACAAGGCAGGAAGACAAACACAGGGAGTCTTGGCTGAAACCCAAACCTTCTGGAGGTGGGAAGCGTGTCAGCAGAATTGGGTCATAATATGGAATCTTTGTTGCATAGGACAATGTGAGCATTCTATCAGCTTTTGACAAAGCAATCTGCTTGGGTTTTTTTTTTTTTTATAAGTCCCAAAATAAGGCGCTTTGATGTTTGGCTAGAAAACTAAAACTAGCTAGAAGAACTATCTGCAGATTACCCACCCGTGAAGATGAACTGGCAAATCAAGTCCATAAAAGGACTGCTTTACATGTTATGTGGAATGTTAGCTGACAGACTGCGAAAATCCTCTTAGTAGACACACCATCTATACAACCCAGTGCTGGGAAGAGAGGCTTAAGGAGGGATTTATGTCCCAGGAAGAAAGATTGGCCTGAACAACCCCAAGGGACCCTTCTGGCTGAGACGCCTCAATTCTGTGATTCAAAGAGCTGACTGGCTTCTCCTGATCAAATACAAATTCTTCAGAGGCATTTCCAAGGTGTCCTGAGAAAAGCAGCTACAAATTGGGTGGGGACCCTGCTCGGTAATTCATTCAACAAACGTTTTGAAGGAGCCCTTATCAGATGGGCCATTCTGAGTCCTTTGAAATGCACGGTTCCCAGGAAAAGATTACATAAGATGCACTACATTCAGACTCCCCGGCCTCAGTTGCACAAGATGTAGGCTGGAAGTGTCAAGAAGAAGGCAGACGAAAAGTCAGCCAGCACCAGAGAGATTCCAAATAACTATCAGAGTCACACACTTTAGAGTTGGAAGGGAGCTACAGTGGCGAGAGCTCAGTGGATAGAGCATCGGCCTGCGGACTGAAGGGTCCCAGGTTCAGTTCCCGGCAAGGGCACTTGCCTGAGTTTCGGGCTTGAGGCAGCAGGTCAATGATTCTCTCTCTCTCTCCCTCTCACTTCCTCTCTAAAACCAATTAAAATATTATTTAAAAAATAATAATAATAAAATAAATCAAGTTGGAAAGGGCTGCCATTTGACACTTGTATACCTCCTTCAACAGGGAGTTCACTACCTTTGGAGGCAATTCCATTATTCCATTCCTGGTCACCTTTGACCAGCATTAAGTTCTTCTATGACATCGAAATCTTGGCTTCCTGGAGAATCCACCTACTGGTCCTAGCTCTGCCCCTTCCAAATCCGAACAAGATATGGAGACCCGCTTTACCGGAACAACTTTGTCAGTTACTAAAGACAGTTCCCCTCCATTGCTCTCTTTTCGGGGACAAACACCCCAATTCTTTCCAAGAGCCTGAACCGGCTCTAGCTGCCTCAAAGCAAATCCAGTGCTTTCACAGCAGGAAAGCACCTGCGGCCCGCGAGCTTCAACATCAGTAGGCAGAGGACTCCCTGGGCATGCGTTCAAAGCGCAGCTCCCCAGATTCCCAGCCAGGCTGTACATATGAGGTCTTAGTTCGAGTCCCCCCTGGTTAGAGCCTGCACCCCCCAAGGCATTTCAAAGCAGACGGTGTGAGCACGGTATAGGCAGAAACACTGCCCAGTTTTGCAAACGAGGAAACCGAGGCCCGGCGCAGGGAAGGGATTTGGCCCAGAGCACACAGGTGGCTGTAGGCGGCGAGGTCTCGAACCCGGGTCCCTCCCTCCCAAGCCCAACGCTGTCCACCAAGCTTCCCGGCCTCGGCTTTTGCACTCGGGGCAAACTCGTGAAAAGTATTAGGATCGGCCTGGTCGGCCTGGGGGTGTGTGGGGAGGGGGTTACAGAAAGAGTTGGAGTGAGTCCTTGCCAGAAACGGGGAGCTCCCGGGGAGCCTTCTCCCTTTCGGGGCCTCCGTTTCCCCAAGTTGTAATTACGGGCCGGGGGGACCACAATGCCAGCCCGACCTCTCTCTTCGGAAGCAAAGGGCCCCGGGCAGAACCAGGCGCGCTGTCTCCGTGACCCCTGGACTCCGGGGTCGCAGCCGGTGGGCCCCGTGAAGGGGGAACCCGGTCCCCCGCCTCTCAACCTCGGCCGCCCCTACCTGCCCCCCCTCCCCCGCTCCCCAGCGGCCCCTCCGGGACGTACCGGCCGCCGCTCAGCTACAGCCGCCGAGGCCGACCCAGCCTCTCCGTCCGTCCGCCGCTCCGCCGAGTCGATCTCTACGAGGAGACCTCGGAACCCTCCTACGCGGACTCGGGTCACCTGACCTGGACCCGCCCCTTTCGAGGTACTTCCGGCCACAACCGGAAATGGTTGGTCCCCCGCGCTGTGGTCCGTGCCCAGTGCCGCGCCGATAGGTTCCGCCTGCGGGCAGGAAGCGGAGGAACAACCTAGGGGCTCTGGAAAATTTGACAAAGACCTTTGGGTCAGAGCAGGGGAACAACTTGTCGCACCAGAATGTAAGGATGATGGGAATCCGAGAGGCGGGAAAATGTCAGAAGACACAGGAGCTAACTTGAAGGAGACCCCACTGGCCAAATCTGAGCAATTTGAGCATTAAAATTGGCAATGATGGTAGTAGAGTTTAATGGAGCAAAAATGGTAACCCATGAGTCTTTACTGATATAAAGAAGTAGAGCCCTAGCCTTGGGCAGTTTGACTCAGTGGATAGAGCATCAGCCTGCAGACTGAGGGGCCCCAGGTTCGATTCCAGTCAAAGGCATATGCCTTGATTGTGGGCACATCCCCAGTGTAGAGTGTGCAGGAAGGAAGCTAATTGATGTTTCTCTCCCTCTCTGTTCTTTTCTGTAAAAAAAAAAAAAAAAAAAAAAAATCAATAAAATATATTTAAAGCAAAACAAACAAACAAACAAACAAAAACCCATCCAGAATGTCACAGAACATTAGACAAGGCCACTCTGTGATGGTGATGAATCAAAACAATAATAAGACCTTTCCCATAATCTTCCATAATCATGTCTGAAACAGACAAAACATGAAAATTGTCCAAACCACAAAAATGACCAAACAATTCCCTAGCCTGGCTCATATAGAGGTTGCTACTTATTCACCAATACAGCTTTAGACTCAGTCTAATCTTCCCGCATTCTAAGTAGAATTTATCAAGGGACCCAATCATACTATCCAATCTAGATCAAAACCTGCTTCCTTGGGGGGGGGGGTGGCATTTAGAAAGCAACCAAAGGACTTGTGTGAATGCGTATTAGCATGACCAATGGGGCTTGCCCAGGGCAGGAATGGCTGGGGGGGGGGTAATCAGGGGGAAAAGGAAACAAATGTAAAACTTTAGACAATAAATAAATAAAATATTATAAAAAACCCTGCTTCCTCAACCCTCCTCTAAATTAAATCATAAATGTTCATTCTAACACTCTGCTACTTAGATGCCTCATCATTTCTAATGGTTCACATTACCACTCCCCACCCACTTGCTGTAAGGAGTAAAAAGCCCACCCTGTAAACCAAGGCTGTGTCCTAGAGATCTTTAACTGGAGAACATTGGAAACTCCCCTGCTCATGGCTATGTGACTCCAGGCAGACGTTTCGCTGAGAAGCCTCTGTTTCCTCATTTGGTAAGATGAAGAGATTTCTTCCAGCCTCAGAAGGTGGTTGTAAGGACACAGAACAGGCTTAGCAATGAGTTAGCTCAGTATACTTTTAGAAACTTCTGCCTGAGCTGTTACCTTCTTCAAAAAAGTCACAGAGTACCATCATGAAGGACAGACATTGCAGCCATCAGCTTCAATTAACACAAACTTGCTACTCAGCCAGCACGGCTCAGTGGTTGAGCATCGATGTATGAACCAGGAGGTCACAGTTCGATTTCCGGCTTGCGGGCTCGATCACCAGTGTGGGACCTGCAGGAGGCAGCCCATCAGTGATTCTCATAGTTGATATTTCTATCTCTCTCCCCCTCTCCTTTCCTCTCTGAAATAAATTTTTTAAAGACAAATTTGCTGATTATATTCCCTTTTGCTCCTTGGGTTTATAAGACAGACTAAAGGCGAGAGTTGAACTTTTCCTTTGTCAGAAACGAGGTCATTCTCGTGTTTTCTTCTGGAAAGTGATAACCACATTTACGAAACGTTCATGTAGGGGAATCAGCACTGCTATTTCTGCATGTTCTTGTTGTTATAAATGTTCTCAAGAAATAACAGAATTGGAACTGACACATTTGGGAGAACTTCAGCTTCAAACACATATTAAAGATCTTATCTGCTTCAGTACACTAAGGTAATTTCAGGCCCCAGCAACCCTGTTGGTGAGGTTTGCATCTAGTTCTCTAGCACCCAACATGGATTTCATATTATTTGATGCCTACAACAAATTGTGCCGAATAAAAATATATTTATTCCAGTGGGGAAAAATAAAGTAAGTAGCAATGTTCTGATTCTTTTCCCTGCTTGCTCTGAGCATCTGAACATTCTCATTGGCATAGCCCTAAACTCCCCCCTTCCTTCACCCCAACTTACTCCTTTAATACTAATACTAATACTAATACTACTAATACTACTAATACTAGCAGCTGATATTTATTGAATGTTCATTAATGTGCCACAGGGATTTATGCAATTTAACCCTCACCCCAAATTGTGAAGCAAGTATTATTACTTATGAGGAGCAAGAGGCTTAGTGAAATTAAGCAACATCCCCAACATCCACATGGCTGGTAACAGTCTCAAGATTGGAATCTGCCTAAAAAATCTGATCCTGTGGAAATGCCACCTCTCCGAAGAGGAGTCTGCGAAGGGATGGGGCTGGAAAGGAAGGAAAGGCTCTAGCTGGTGTGGCTCAGTGGGTACGAGTGTCGGCCTGTGGACTGAAGGATCCCGGGTTCGATTCCAGTCAAGGGCACATGCCCAGGTTGCAGGCTGGATCCCCAATGAAGGGAGGGGGAAAGCAGGAAACAGCCAATCAATGATTCTCTCTCATCATTGATTTTCTCTCTCTCTCTCTCTCTCTCTCTCTCTCTCCGTTCCTCTCTGAAATCAATAAAAATATATTTAAAAAGAAAAGAAAAGAAAAGAAAGGAAGGGTCTGGGGTAGGGGGATATGGAAGTCCATGCTGAGGCATTCAGATCTCCAAATCTGGCCTACCCCCACCCCCATCCCACCCCACTCTGGGGTGAGTGTGTCCTTTTCCATACAAGAAGCTCAAAGAGAAAAAGACCACGTGTGCAGACAGGAGGGAGAATAAACGGAAGGAAGCACCATCTAATCCTCCTCAGCCCCAACCCTTCCATGGAGGAGCTGAGCGGGTTAGGATCATGACCTCATTGGTTACCCAACTTGGGGCAAATGTGCAAATCCTTGCTGTGTGCCTTCAAGCTCATTACCTAACCCTGGGCCTCAGGTTCCTCTCATTCTTTGTGCGTGGGTCCTAAGGTTAGGCCACAGGCCACTGGTGTCAAGCTTTCAGACCCAGGATAGCTCAGGGTCCATTAAATTCTGCCCCCAATAGACCTACCCCAGGGCACTGTCCACAGGGTGGTGCTGCTGACCAAGGGCAGGGGCTCACTTGGGTCAGGAGCAGAGTGAACCAGCCTGACTTCCAGGCCGCCGCTCTATCCACTGAGCCAAACCGGTTTCGGCACATTAGAGTTCTTTTGTTTAGTGCTCGGGCAGACGGGATCTGATTTATTCGCATGTAAAATAGGCACTCAGAGAGGTGGGGTCACTGGCTGAGTTGGGCCGGAAATGGGGTATTTGAACCCTGAGCCCAGGGCTCCCCACTGTGGCCCCCTTCTCCAGACCCCTCACCTGAATGGGTTGCTCTTTGACTTCTTGCAGGGCCATATCCCATTTATTTGAGACTTCCGTCGGTCCTCAGGGAGACCTAACGGACGCTTGCCCACCCTGGGTTGGGGGTGTCAGGGAAGACGGCTTCCTGTAAGGGGTGATCAAACCGATACTCGAAGGAAGAGTAGGAACGAGCCGGGTGAAGGGGCGGGAAGAGTGTTTCAGGGAAAAGGCATAACATGTGCAAAGGGCCTGGGAGGGCCTGGTGGTGGAGGAAAGAGGAGTAAGTAGCTCTGTGCGGCTGCAGCAGAGGCGTGGGGAGCTGGGGAGGTCAGCCAGGCTCAGATCCTGCAGGGCATGACCGGCTCCAACCTCAGGTGGCCAGGAGAGGGGCAGGGGGCAGACCTGGCCGGGCTTGTGTTCTTTGGAACCATCAGGACAGCGGCTCTTTGGAGAACCCTTATCCTAAGACAGAAAACTGAGAGGCAGAGGGCTTGTCAGGATCAGACAGTGAGTCGGAGGGCAGGCAAGAAAGACCAGGCAGGTTCAAGAAGGGACCAGGAAGGGAGCCAAGAGCGTTCCTCGCGCAGGAGTTTCTCTAGATGGTGCCGGCTCTGGGTGCCCACTAGGTGGCAGCAGAGACTGGACCGAATTCTGAGAGCTCAGGCAGGGCCCTGCTTCCATCTCCCGGTTGGGGGCATACGGGCTGCTCTCTGGGCCTCTAGTCTAAATCCCAGAGCAGCAAGGAGAATCCTGGGTGTCAAGAGGCTCAAGGCCTGGTCCTAGCTCCAGTTCCCCTCTGCCATTGACCTTGGGCAAATTCACAGATATAACTGTGCTTCCGAAACTTGAGTCCTTGGCTATACTAGCAGATATGGGGGAGTTATTATTTAGTCTAGCAGGGGCCACATTCTGCAGTCAGATCTCCCTCTGAGCCCTTTAAAAAAATAAAAATATATATATATATTTAATTGATTTCAGAAAGAAATGGGGGGAGAGAGAGAAACATCAATGATGAGAATCACTGATTGGCTGCCTCCTGCATGCCCCCTAGTGGGGATTAAGCCCGCAACCCAGGCATGTGCCCGCGATGATAGTTGCACAACTATGAACATACTAAAACTATTAAATTGGGGCTCAGCCAGTGTTGGTCGGTGTGTTGAGTGTTGACCTATGAGCTAAGAGATTGCCGTTCAATTCCCGGTCAGGGCACATGCCTGGGTACCAGCTCTCCTTCCCTTTTCCTCTCTCCCCATAGATGTCAGACCTGCAGCAGTTTTAAAGGCTTTTCCTATGCACTCCTGCTTCCCCTCTCTCTATATATATAGGGAGAGAGAGAAGCATCAATGATGAGAGAGAATCATTGATCGGCTGCTTCCTACAAGCCCCCTACTGGGAACTGAGCCCACAGCCCCAGGCAGGGACCCTGACCAGGAATGGAACCGTGACCTCCTGGTTCATAAGTTGACGCTCATCCCTGGGGCTCGCTGGCCGGGCCACACCAGCTTTTTTAGATGGTGGGATGCTGAATGATACATTGGCTTTGGGACAGAGAAACACGTGCAGGATATACCTCTTTCCTGATGGATGAACCACCCCTGTCTCTTGGGGGACACAATGCCTGCTACATCCCCAAGGTGGCCACAGTCCAGGGACAGAGGTGGCTGCCGTTTCAGGCTCCTGGGCCACCCTCTGCTCCTCTGGGGACCCTAGTCCCTTCAAGTGCAGAGCATCAGCCCTGCCCCAGGTAGCTCTCACGTCCTGCTCTGGCTGTCTCTCTACCCACTGTCTATTAGACTAGGAGAGTGAAATATATCTTATTGATTTTTTTTTTTTTTAACAGAGAGGAAGGGAGAGCAATAGAGAGTTAGAAACATCGATGGGAGAGAAACATCGATCAGCTGCCTCTTGCACACTCCCCACTGAGTATTCGCCCGCAACCAAGGTACATGCCCTTGACCGGACTCGAACCTGGGACCCTTCAGTCCGCAGGCCCACGCTCTGTCCACTGAGCCACACCGGTTAGTGCGAAAGTGACTTCTGAACTAGGCCTATGCCCGGACTGGCGCCCGCAGTCCAGGCATGGACCCTGACCAGGAACGGAACGGTGGCCTCCTGGTTCCTAGGTTGACGTCAGGTGGCAGGAATCCTGGGGACACTGACCCCTGGCTATGCCAGGCGCCTTTCTAAGAACCGGGATTTGGAGGGAGCGCCCTAGGTGGCCAGGCCAGGGCACACCTGCCTTTTTCCCAGAAGCCTCCCTTTCCCAGAATTTTGGGGGGGCGGGGGAGGAGATGGTGGAGGGGAGGGCGAGTTTGTGACCACAGAGCCTCAGGCCTGCCCTCACCTCTTTCACCCAATCATGGCCCTGCAGCTTCAAGGAGGCGGGGCAGGTGTCTGGCGGCACCGCTGGGGGAGAGAGATGAGGATGAGTTCCAGGAGGGACCCTTCCCTCCCCAGGCAGGAGGTGTACACCTCTCCCGGCCCCGCCCCCCGGCCCTGGGCTCTGGCTCCGCAGTCGCAGTCCCGGTCCAGGCCAGGCTGCCAGCAGGTGACTGGATGGCACTGAGAAAGCCGGGGGCGTGGGGGCGTGGGCCTCGGCGCGCGCACTCTCAGCCAATCAGCGGCCTGTCCCGCGGGTGGATTCAGTTACAAGCTTGAGATCACCCCACACGCCACCCTCCTTCCTCCCCCTCCCGAAGCTCCATTCATTGGCCCCGCCGGCCGCACCGGGTCTGCCGGGCACCGTTTCCATTCGCTCCTGGGCTCCTGGGCTGCCGCCGCCGCCGCCGCCTCGTGGGCCGGCCGGCCGGGACCGCCAGGGCCGGGCATCCCGTTCCCCGGGGGGGCTTTGTCTAACGGGGCGGGATGAGGAGGCTTCTAGGGGGACTGTTGGGGGTGCTGAGCTTCGCGGGGGCTGCCCTGGAGGGCTCTTGTGCCCTGCCCTGGCACAGCACCTCCTGCTACCTGGCCAGGCCCAGCCCCGGCGGTCCCCGGGGGTCCCTCAGCTTCCTGGGCAGGGATGCGCGGGGCCTGGCCGTGGTCCATGCCCGCTGGGATGGGCGCGGGAGGCTGCGGGCTTGTCGCCGGCAGGAGGAGCCGGAGCTCACGGCAGCCTTCAGCGCCCTCTGCGCCAGCGAGACCTCCCCGGGCTTCTTCGTGCACAGCCCGGGCCCCGAGCTGCGGAGAGCCCTGGCCGCCCTGCAGCGGAGGCCGGGGGCCTGCCCGCCGGTGGCCGCCCGGGGGCCGGCAGGAGTGAGGAGGGAGAAGCGAGCGGCAGGGCAGCCGCGGGAGAAGAGAGGCTGGACCATCCCCGGCACCCTGTGGTGTGGCTTCGGGGACTCTGCGGGGAACTCCACGGAGCTGGGTGAGCCACACGGGGGTGGGGGTGTGTGTGGGGGTGGCTGTGGGCTGGGGTCTGGACTGGGGGGAGTTCAGGGTTTCACCCTGGCCTCCACTCTTCCAGGCTGTGTGTCCCCGAGGGCGTGACTTAACCACTCTGAGCCCCCAGCGACCTTCTCTGTAAAATGAGGGCGACCCCATGTCCCATCGGGGAGGAGGGGGGCTTCAGTGGGGTCATAGATGGGAGAGGTCCCACTCACACGGGGGAGTCCCCATTCATCACCATCGGGGAGGGGCCAGGCCGGGCTGGATCCGGGGTCAGCCGGACCAAATGGCCACGTCCTAAGAGGAGGTCTTAGGAGGCCACAGAGTGGCCAGGGGGGCGGACGCCGAGACCCACGGGCCCTGGGTTCACAGGCCAGCTTAGCAGGTCCACGCGCTGCGAGCCCGTTCCCTCGCCAGGATCCTGAAGGGCCACCTGGCCGGCCGGGCTGCGGCCGGCGTGGGTGTGGGAAGCCGGGCTCTTGCGAAACGCTCGGCAGGAGGCACGGTCGCCCAGATGGCTTTTCTGCACCCTCAGCACAGCTGCCCGTGGCGTGTGTGGAGGGCCGGGGAGAGGCCCCGGCGCCCGAGCCGGGGCAGGCTGGCCTCCTGGCAATGCTTTGCTGTGTCAGCACCCAGGGCTGCTCCCTGCCTGTTTGTCATTCCATCCGCACACGTTCACGGCCTCACCGTGGTATTCAGGTGGGTCTGCCCCCACAGTGCCTCCCAGGCGGACCTTTCCGAGGGCCTGGGCTCCCGGGCAGGCTGCTCTGCATTTGAGGTTGCACAGCCCATGCTGTGCCCGGGGGCTCTCGTTAAGCTCTGGAATGGTGAGTCCTGTCCTGGCCGGTGTGGTTCCGTGGATAGAGCGTTGGCCTGTGGACGGAGGGGCCTGAGTTCCATCCCAGTCAAGGGCACATGCCCAGTTGTGGGCTCGGTCTCCTGAAGGGGACGTGCAGGAGGCAGCCAATCAGTGATTTTCTCCGTCATCATGGATGTTTCTGTCTCCCTCTCCCTTCCTCTCTGAAATCAGTAAAAATCCTATATCATAAAAATCCTATATCCACCAAATGGCAGACCGACCAGTCGCTAGGATGTGCACTGACCACTAGGGGGCAGACTCGAAATGCGAAAGCCGGGCTCACCACTGGCGAGAGCAGCAGCACTAAGGATGTTCAACTGCCAGCAGTCGGACATCCCCCAAGGGCTCCCTTTTTAATATATTTTATTGATTTTTTTACAGAGAGGAAGGGAGAGAGAGAGAGAGTTAGAAACATCCATCAGCTGCCTACTGCACACCTCCTACTGGGGATGTGCCCGCAACCAAGGTACATGCCCTTGACCGTAATCGAACCCGGGACCTTTCAGTCTGCAGGCCGATGTTCTATCCGCTGAGCCAAACCTGTTAGGGCCCAAGGGATCCCTTTTATTATCAGGGCTCCCAAGGCCTGGCTGAGTGACCCCCCTGAATGCACAAATTTCACTCACCGGCCTCTAGTATGTTAAATAAATTTTAAAAAAAGAAACTGTGAATCTCATGGAGGGAGACTGACTCGCCTGAGGCCACCGGGTCTCTGGTCCCAACATCCTGGGACCCTGCTGAGCTGGTGCCCCCTCCGCGCCCCACAGGTGTCTTCCGGGGCCCCGACCTCTGCTGCCGGGAGCATGACCACTGCCCGCAGGCCATCGCGCCTTTCCAGTACAGCTACGGCATGCAGAACTACCGCTTCCACACCGTCTCCCACTGTGACTGTGACGCCAGGTAGGCGGTGGGCAGGGGCGGGGGCGGCGCTCCTCAGCTCCTGGGGTTCCAGAGCCCGGGACCCCCCTGCAAGTGGGAAAGCTGGGGGCTGAGTGGAGAAGGACCTCTTCGTTTTAAAAAATATATATGTTTTGCCGGAATCGGTTTGGCTCAATGGATAGAGCGTCGGCTTGGGGACTGAGGGGTCCCGGGTTCGATTCTGGTCAAGGGCATGTACCTTGGTTGCGGGCATATCCCCAGTAGGGGGTTGTGCAAGAGGCAGCTGGTTGATGACTCTCTCTCATCGATGTTTCTAATTCTCTCTCTCTCTCCCTTCCTCTCTGTACAAAATCAATAAAATATATTTTTTTAAAAAATATATATATATATGTTTTTATTGATTTCAGAGAGGAGGGGAGACGGGAGAGAGAGAGAGAGAGAGACATCAATGATAAGAATCATTGATTGGCCGAAACCGGTTTGGCTCAGTGGATAGAGCGTTGGCCTGCGGACCGAAGGGTCTCAGGTTTGATTCCGGTTAAGGGCATGTACTTTGGTTGCGGGCACATCCCAAGTGGGGGGGGGGTGTGTGTGTGTGTGCAGGAGGCAGCTGATCGATGCTCTCATTGATGTTTCTAACTCTCTATCCCTCCTCTCCCTTCCTCTCTGTAAAAACATCAATAAAAATATATATATATTAAAAAAAAAAAAAAAAAAAAAGAGTCATTGATCGGCTGCCTCCTACACACCCCACACTGGGGTTGGAGCCTGCAACCCCGGGCAGGATCCCTGACTGGGAACCAAACCCTGACCTCCTGGCTCCTAGGGTGATGCTCAAACGCTGAGCCACACTGCCCGGGCTAGGGAAGGAACTCTTGGACCCACGCCACCTGCCGGTAGTGTCCGGTGGGCTTGGGGACGGGCCAGGACACCTGAGTGCCGGCTCTGGCTCTGCGGCAGGTTCCGGCAGTGCCTGCAGAGCCAGCGGGACTCCGTCTCGGACCTCGTGGGCGTGGCTTTCTTCAATGTGCTGGAGACCCCCTGCTTTGTGCTGGAGGAGCAGGAGGCGTGCGTGGCCTGGTACTGGTGGGGCGGGTACGTGCCAGCCCCCTCGGAGCCCTTTCCCAGGGAGGGAGGCTGTCTGTCTGTCTGTCCTCCAGGGGGTGATGCCTGGTTCTCTCTGTCCTCTCCTCTGGGCGGGCCCGGGAGGCAAACATCCCCCACCCTCCCTCCTGTGCCCCACACAACCCAGCGGGATGAGGGGTGGGGCTGACTGAGCCTTGGTGTCCATGGAGATGAAGGCGGGGGCCTTCTAGAAGCAGGGGATTCTGGGTTACCAATTGCCATCCATCGCCACCTCCTAGGTGTAGGGCCTACGGCTCCATCCCCCTCGCCCGCCTCCAGCCCAAGACCCCCTACAATGCCTCCTGGAGCTCCCCAGCCGCGGCCCTGCCTCCCAGCGCCCCCAGCCCCGCCCCCAGCAAGCCAGGACAGAAGCAGGGCCCTCGGAAGTGGCCACCACAGCGGGAAGGACCCCGGCTCCCCAGCAAAGGCAATGCCGCCGCCCTCCAGGCCCCCACGGCCACCCATCCGGACCCTCGGGGGCCTCCGGGTGGCCTAAAGCCTCAGGGTGAGCTCAGAACCTACCCTGGGGGGCGGTTCCTGAGGGGAGGAGGTGTCCCGGCCTCCGTGCCTGTGTGGGGGGGCCCCCTGTGTTACCTCCTTTCCTGCTCCGCTCTCTTCCCGGGGTCTCTCTCCTTCCCTCACCGCAGCCGGAGGGATTCCCGTAAGCTTCCAACTGGACAGTGTCACTGCCCTCTGATCCCCCCGCCCTGCCTCCTGTCCCCTGACCCGAACATGTCTCAACACCCTTGGGCCCTCGGGCACGGGTTCGGCGAAAGCTGCTCCTCCGTCGAAACTTGAGTTTCACAAGCTTCACGTGGACCCTCAGAAGCAACGTGCTCTCTCCGACCTCTGGGCCTTTGCATATGCTGCTCCTTCTGCTGCCCGGAGCGCCGTCCCTTCCTGCCCCTCCTCTCTCCCAGCCGAGCTCAGCAGCCTCTGCCTGCGGGGAGCCTTTTCTGATCACCATGAGTGCTCTGGACACCCCTACACTGTGCGTGTGCGCGTGCGTGTGCGTGTGTGTATGCGTGTGTATGTGTGTGCATGTGCATGTGTGTATGTGTGTGTGCGTGTGTGTGCGCGCGCGCGCGCGCGTGTGTGTGTGTGTGTGTGTGTGTGTGTGACTGTGTGACTGAGCCCATGTGCTGGTGTTTCTCCTGGATGGCAGTGGGCATGGTGGGGGGTCCCCGGAGCGGCCCCCTGGGGGACTGGGCTCCCCTCACCACCACGCCGCCCCCAGTCGCCCGCCAGGCCTGCCGCAGCTTCCACCACCTGGACGAGTGTGAGCACCGGATCAGGCCCCGGGAGACCAGGTTCCAGCTGCTCAACGGGGCCCCAGAGCCCCTCTTCCACTGCAACTGCACCCGCCGGTGAGGCCGGCTCCGGCCTGGGGTGGGCTGCCCGCTGCCTGCCAGGCGCTGGGAGGGGGCACCTGGCTGGCGGGGCCGTTCCCCAGCCTGAGCCCGTCTCTGCCCTCAGACTGGCACGGTCCCTGAGGCGCCACAGCCCACCCACCGGTGCCAACGTGCCCTGGGAGCTGCTGGGCACCACCTGCTTCAAGCTGGCCCCGCCCCCGGACTGTGCCGAGAGCCCAGAGTAAGTGGGAGCAGAGCCAGGAGGGAGGGTGGGGGGGGGGTTTGGTAGCCTATGCCCGCCTTGGGCACCTGGGGCAGAGGTCAGGGCCCTCTGAGCGCCACTGTCCTCAACCTGCCCCCTGGTGCCTGGGCTCAGCACTGCAGTTGGCCCATATGGTTTGCATCTTTTTTTTTTTTTTTTTTTTTAAATTGATTTCAGAGAGGAAGGGAGAGGGCGAGATAGAAACATCAAGGATGAGAGAGGGTCATGGGTCAGCTGCCTCCTGCTGAGGATCAAGCCCGCATCCCAGGCATGTGCCCCGGCTGGGAATCGAACCGTGGCCGATGCTTAACCACTGAGCCACACCGGCTGGGCTGGGTGGCATCTTGGCTCTGTCATTGACTCGCTATGCGCCCTGACGAGTTGAGTCAGCTCTCCACACCTCTGTGTTCTTATCTGCGAAGCGGCTATGGGTTATAGACGCCGAGGAAAGGGTGTGTGGGAGGTGCACACAGCCAGAGGCCCGTGGACACGTCGTTAACACCCTTCTGGCTTCCCTCACAACCTCGTTTCGAGTCCGACCCTCAGAGCCGGCCCCGTGCTACCTTTCCTGTTTCACACGCGAGGGAACAGGCCCAGCCTGGCCCAGGGTCCTGCAGCCGAACCCAGGCCTCAGGAGCCCGGCTGGTTCATTCTACCCCCATCTAGGGTCAGCTCACACCCCGCCCCCCGCCCCCAGCTCCAGCCCCGCTCCCGCCCCAGGGCCTCCCTCCGCTCCGGTGCCCGCAGAGCAGGGCAGAGTCCTCGGGTGACCGCCTGCCCTACTTTCCTCTTCCTGCAGCTGTTCCCGGGGCCCCAGGGCCGTCAAGGTGTCTGCTCAGCACTTAAAGCGACTTCAGCGGAGGAGACCCGGGGGCACGGGCGCAGAGGGGGGGCAGGCCCGGCCTCCGGAGCCCCCCAAGGTCCCCCTGTCCTTCTATGACCGGTGCCTGCAGCAGACCCAGGCAGCCTGAGGACCCGAGAGCCGCAGACATCCTGGTTCCAGCGTTCAGGGCCCCGGCCGGACCTCGTCCGGGGCTTTGCCAGGCCCTGGGGGGTCTCGGCCTCTTTTCCACGCGTTCGTTACACGGAAGTGTGGCCCGGGCTCTCAGGAGGGGGCCGAGGCCCAAACACCGGACTGTGTCTCCTGCCGTGCTGGGTGACCTTGGGCTGGCGGCCCAGCCGCTCTGCGCTCGGACTGCGGTATTCAGGAGGCTCGTCCTGATGCCCGGGGCTGGGGCCTGGCCAGGGCACTCCACTCCAGATGGGAATGGGGCGGGGGGTCCCGCGTGGCTGCAGCCTCGGGGGTCCTGGGAGGAGGCAGCGGGCAGGGAATGAGGGATGCCACAGGAGTGCCTGCGTCAGAACCCAAGATCGGGGGGAGGGGGGGACGACTAGAGAGGGACTTCCCAGCTCCCCTCCTCCCGGGAGACCCCCTTCTCTGAACCGCTGCTGGCCCTCTCGCTCTGCTCTGACCCCGAATTCCAATCTCTCCCGTGCCTTTGAGCAAGGGGCCTCCTCCCGGAACCTGAGCCTTGGTTTCCTCCTTAAAAAGAAGCAGGTTACATAGGACCGACCTACCTCAGAGGGCTGCTGAGGGTTCTGGGAGCCGATGCACGGCCAGCGCTTAGGACCTCGTCAATATCCCCTCCCTCCAACGCGCGGCCAAGCCGGGCCCGGGTGCCTGGTTTTCCGAGGCCGCATGCAACCTCTCGGGAGGCCTCAGTTTGCTCACCTGTGAAATGGGACTAAGAGCTGCTCTGGGACTCAGTGCCGCAACTCAGGGCTGCCATGCCGATTAAAGGAGATGGCATGTGTCATGTATACCGGTGCCTGGTGCTTGTCAGATCCATCCATCCTCTCCTTGGGTCCCTTTCTCTGACATCCCTCGCCCCCCGCCCCCAGACTGCTAACAAGTTACGAAGGCATAGGCAGCGAGGCTGGAGAATTTAATTCCTAATCAATGAGCTCTAGGATTGCCCTTCTCCCATCCCAGATGGGGGCCTAGGCCGGGCTCTGCTGATTGTCACAGTTGAGGCGTCAGGACTGAGGGTGAGGGGACCCCCCCGTCGGCCATCCCCGGCGGGGACCGAGCGTCAGGTGCGGAAGAAGCTGGAGCAGCAGTAACAGGAGGGAGGCAGCTGGGTTCACAGGCTGCGTCCGAGCGGGAGCCACCCGTACCCGCCTGCCCACCCCGCCCCCCAGCTTCAGGGCCCCAGGCCCCCTTCCTCCAACTTCTGCCGGCCCCGAGGGCTGGGAGACAGGCTGTCGGGGGTCGGGGCCTCCTGGTCAGGCTCCCAGGGGCCACCGCCTCCAGGGTCTACAGTCTCCAGGCGCAAGGCGGGCAGCAGGCCCAGGCTTCGAGGCACAGGTGTGGGGAGGGTCCAGGGACCGGGCAGCCCGGAGAGGCCCTCCTCGCCGCAGCCCTGGGTGCCTCCGTCACTGCTGCCCCTGCTGGGGGCCATGCAGGGCAGGCGGCGGCTCTGGGGCGAGGGGCTGCGGCTGGTGGCCCGGCGTTCGCAGGAGGAGGGCCGGAGGGCCAGGCCCGGGAAGCGGGCCAGGCCCGGGCTGCGGCTCCGGTGCCGCTTGGACTTGCCAGGGCTGGGGCTTCGGGACTTGGGTGCGAGCAGCTCCAGGGTGCTGTCGTCCTCCTCCTCCGAGCTGGTCCCTGAGCTGTGGGAGCTGCTGCTGGCCGACTCCGAGGTAGGCAGTGAGATCTGGCGGGGAGGCGGGTGGCTGGAGTGGCCCGATCCCCAACCGGCCACCGACGTCTCCTCACCAACCCCCAACCTCTCCTCATGAGACCCGGGGAGGGAGGTCAGGCTACGTGCAGGGGCCACGGAACAGAATGGAGAGGCCGTGCCCTACCTAGCCGGTGTGGCTCAATGGATAGAGCGTCGGCCTGCGGACTGAAGAGTCCCAGTTTCGATTCCAATCAAGGGCACAGGCCCCAGTTGTGGGCTCCATCCCCCCAGTAGGAGGCATGCAGGAAGCAGCTGATCCATGATCCTCTCTCGTCATTGATGTCTCTATCTCTCTCTCCCTCTCCCTTCCTCTCTGAAATCAATTATATATATATATATATATATATATATATTATTTATTTATTTATTTTTAAACGGTTTGGCTCAGTGGATAGAGCGTCGGCCTGCGGACTGAAAGGTCCCGGGTTCGATTCCAGTCAAGGGCATGCACCTTGTTTGCGGGCACCTCCCCAGTGGGGGGGTGTGTGCAGGAGGCAGCTGGTTGATGATTCTCTCTCATCGACGTTTCTAGCTCTCTATCCCTCTCCCTTCCTCCCTGTAAAAAAATCAATAAAATAATTTTTAAAAATAAAATAAAATAAAATGAAAACCAGAGGCCGTGGCAGTTGAACTTTGACCCCCCGGCCCTGCAGTCTGGGTCCTCACCTGGAAGGGCTCTGTGACGCCGATGAGGATGCTGAGGGTGTGGCTGTAATAGCCCAGGATGAAGTCTCCGTGGCCCTTGGGCAGCGACTCCTCACTGAATGTCACCTGGTGGGCCCCGGGCATAAGCCCAGGTCGGGGTCAGAGAGGAAGCCACAGCCCGCCGCCCCCCTCCCCCCCCAAAGGCCGTGGGGACTCCCCCCCCCTCCCCACTCCCCTGGAGTACCTGGTAGTTGTTCCTGTCCACATCCTCGTGTTTGGCCCAGACGTAAGCCACGTAGTCCTTGCAGTGGCGGAAACCCACCTGGCGGGGGGGACACACAGGAACCGGGGCTCTGACCCCTGGGGCCTGACCCCAGCATCCTCCCTGGGTGGCAGCAAACTCTGGAAAGGCCATGATCCCACCTGGGCACCCCCCAGGGGCTCTCCTGCGGGCCCTCCCTTCCCCCATGCCGCCGCTGCCCACCCCGCCCTCCCTCCTCACCCGGTACAAGCCGATCCAGTCCCAGGAGCTGCGGGCGAACACCGTTTCCACACGGTACCGCACCACGGCCTGCTCCGGCCGCACCCACTCCTCCGCCACCTCCAGCCGCACCAGCGGCAGGTCGTCCCTGAAGGCAAACTGCCCCGGGGGGGCGGGGGCAACATCAGCGAAGACCCTCCGGCAGTTCCAGGCACCCTGGGGCCTGAGCCAGCACACACACACACACACAGGCTGAGATAAGGGCCTTTGAAGCTACGGCGGAGACGGGGAAACTGAGGCAAGAGCAGGCCTAGGATGAAAGCTAGGCTTCCTGCCTCCCAGCCCAGAGCTCTCTCTGCTCAGAGCCGCCCTAAGGGGTGACTGAGAACACAGCTTCGAAGTTCGGAGACCGTGGGTTTGGCCCCTGGCTGTCACTGACAGGCTGCAGGGGCCCGTGGGGAGTTTGTTTTTTCCCCTTGTTAAATATATTTTCACTGATTTCAGAGAAGAAGGGAGAGGGGGAAGAGAGAGATAGAAACATCCATGACGAGAGAGAATCATGGGTCGGCTGCCTCCTGCACGCCCCCTACTGGGCATCAAGCCCGCAACCCGGGCAGGTGCCCCTTGGCCAGAATCAAACCTGGGACCCCCTTCAGTCCGCAGGCCGACGCTCTATCCACTGAGCCTCACGGGCCAGGGCCTGGTGAGTTTTTTGACCTCTCCGAATGCCAGGGCTTCTGTCTATAAACCTGGATGATCTTATTAAACTCTTGGAGCTGGTGGGCAGATCGAACGAGACACTGATTGCGGAGCGTCCCGTATACACTTCCCGGGACACAGCGTCCCACACTCGTGGATGCTGGTACGGGAGACACGTGAGCTGGATATTGGGGGAGGGGGGAGGCCAAGCACCCCTGAGTGGGCCGGAGAAGCCCTGGGTGAAGGGCTGGAGGCCTCAGGTCGCTTCTAGGCTCTGCTACTTACTCACCTGCTCTGTGACCGCCCGGAAGCCCCCGGCCAACCCCACGCCCAGCTTCCCCTTCCGTATAGGACCCTGTATCGGGCCATGAAGACAATGCGTAGCCGCGAGCACCCTCCTCCCAGGGCCACCCGCCCGCCTGGGTGGGGCTGCTGGGGTGGCAGGCGGCCAGGGCAGCGGCCCCTCCTCTGTCCCTCAGAGGGGGACTCCTGCGGTGCCGGCCTCAGTCTTTTGTCTGCTTCCTGTTGATCTGGTTTCAGGTTTCCCTCCCGCCACGTCTTAGCCAAACGGTTCCAGAAAAAACACACATCACATCCTCTCGTGCCCCTGGGCTCCAGGTCGCCAAATCGGGCTGCCAGGTTGGGCTCTTGGGAATGGCCTCCAAGGGACAAAACTTCTGCTATCCACCCACCCCCCGCCCCCACCCCTATCCCCACCCCTCATTCTGATCGTGTTGGTCTTTGGGTAAGAGACTCCGGTCTTCGGAGCCTCCGTGTTCCTGGTAAGGAAACTGGGAGGGGAATTTGGACATTTCCGGGCCCGCGAAGGCATTCGACGGGAGGGCCTGTGCCAGGCGCCCCACACGAGGCTCAGCAGGCCATGTTTTACAGGGGACAGAGTCCGGCTGGGGAGGGAGGGTCAGGGGAAGACACCCAAAAGGAGTGGTTCTCGCGGTGAGGGTTACACCTCGCACCTCAGCCCTTTGCCAAAGGTCACGGGAGGCCAGACACAGGCAGACTGTCTCTCCCAGCTGCGAGTGTTGGCCCGCATCCCACTGACAGACCATGTGACCGAGTTATCAAGGAAAACATTCTCTGGCCGGCGGCTCCCCCCCGATCAGATCGAGAGAGAGATCGGAGAGCCTCGCATTGGGTTTCAGGGCTGGGAGGGTGGAATCTGCCCCGCGCTGCCACGGGGCCTGTGTGGGACCCGGGGTACATGCCTACCCGGCTCGAGGCTTCTGTTTCCCCATCCGGTTGGGTTACAGAGCCTCCGGGTCCAGTTCTGACATTCTTGCATTTCCTCTTTCTGCGCTGGCAACGAGGGCCTCAGCCCTACACACAATGCTCCATTATAGTAACTAGTTAAGAGGTTGGCTTTGTGTGTGTTTTTAATATCTCGACTCCCTCTTCCCATAACTACCTTACTGTTTTTGTTTTGTTTTAAATATATTTTATTGATTTTCCACAGAGAGGAAGGGAGAGGGATAGAGAGAGAAACATCGACTAGCTGCCTCCTGCACGCCCCCTCCCCGCCCCGACGGGGGATGTGCCCGCAACCAATACACATGCCCTTGACCGGAATCGAACCTGGGACCTTTCAGTCTGCAGACCGATGCTCTATTCACTGAGCCAAACTGGTTTTGGCTACCTTACTGTTATTATGCCTGGCATGTAATAATGCCAAATGTCATGATGGTTCATTAAAAAAAAAAAAAAAATAGCCCTAGCCAGTCCTTGGGTGAGGATTAAAAATAAAATAAATATAAATAACATTTTGAGTTTGCTGGCCTTATATATTTGAATTTTAACATAATTTGCCCTCGGCAAACGCATTAGTCAGCAGAGCTAAGTATCAACAGGACAACGATTGAAATTTCTTTTGAGGATCAAACTTTTTAAACTTCAACTTCTTCTCACGCCACTTCATCAAAACAGACTCGCCCAGGGCGTGGTATTTTGTGGAAGAGCCACACTCCAGGGGCCAAAGAGCCCCACGTGGCTTGCGAGTGGCAGTTTGCCGACCACGGGCCTAAACCTTTCTTGGAAGAAGGAAGGGAGTTAAGAGATGAGTGGAGCCCAAACCGGTTTGGCTCAGTGGATAGAGCGTCGACCTGCGGACTGAAGGGTCCCAGGTCCGATTCCGGTTGAGGGCATGTATCTTGGTTGCGGGCACATCCCCGGTATGGGGTGTGCAGGAGTCGGCGGATCGGTGTTTCTCTCTCATCGATGTTTCTAGCTCTCTCTCTAGTCTATCCCTCTCCCTTCCTCTCTGTAAAAAATCAATAATATATATATATCTAAAGAGAGAGATGAGTGGAAAAGGCCTGGGCTCTGACACCAGGCTCACCTGGGTTCAATTCCTAAGGTTCCCCTTTTCCAGCTGTGTGCCCCTGGGCACGTGATGCTGTGTCTCTGAGCCTCAGTGTCCTCATATGAAAACGGAGATCAAAACCCACTCCCTCTCCGCTCCCACACACGGGGACCGCCAAGGGCGGGTTCGAGGGGCGGGGAGCTGGGCGTGGGGACCTCCTGCGAAGAGGCTGGGGCCGGGACTCACGTGCAGGACGAACTGGGCAGCCACCGGCTTATGGTCGCTGACGGTGTACTCCATGTGGCTTCGGTAGCTGTGCTGGGTCACCTGGAGCCAGTGGCTCTGCTGTCCCGAGGGGCTTCGGCCGCCACCCGGAACCTTGACCTTCCACAGGATACGGTCTGTCCAGGCTGGCTTCCGCTTTTTGGCGCTGCGGTGGGCAGGGGGTCCAGGCACGGCCCTCAGCCTTGCCTCCCCGTCCCTCTTCCCTGTCGTCTTTAATCTACGAAGACCACAGCCCACAGCCCCCACCCCACCCCCACCTCACCCCAGGGCCGAGCTCACCTGGTATCGTACTTGTTAGTCCCCACGTCGAACTTGAAGGTGGGGGCAAAGTTGAGGGGCCCCTCCTGGAAGCCCTTGAGGATGGGCCAGGTGTCCTTGGCCATGTTGAGCTGCGAGGGGCCAGAAGGGGGGGGGGGCGGGGCGGGTGAGGGCCAGGACTCTGGCCCGGGGTCCAGCCCAGGCGGGGTGCTAGGGGGTGTGGGTGGGGGTGCGGGCCGGGGATCCCCACCTGGTCCTTCTCCCAGAGCTTCTGGAGCTGGTTGTTGTCGATGGCGAACTTGACGAAGTGAGGGTCGTAGCTCTCGATGCGGAAGTTGAGGTCCCCGAACCAGAACACAAGGCTGTTGCGGGGGGAGGGGGGATGGATGGAAGTCAGGGGAGTCCATGGGGTGGAAGAAGAGCCCGATCCAGATCCTTCCCCGCCCCCATCCAACCAACCCGACAAGGCTGGCTGCCCCTAGCGATGACGAAGTGGCCGGGGGCGCCTCAGAGCCCCCAGCCCGCCCCGGAGCAGCCCTGAGCGGTGCACCCGGAAAGCGGGGTTCAGACCCTCAGGAAGGCGCTGCCCCTCAGCCAAGCGCCGCCCTGCAGGCTCGGGTCCCACCCATCAAACTCACCCAGGCATTCGGGTTCCTAGGCGAGTGGTGGCCCACCCACCTCCATCCGCCCCGCCTTTCCCCTCCAGGCCCACCCAGGACCGTATCCAGCTCCTCCCGGCCCATTGGGGGTCCCCTCTCCGCCTCCGCCCCCCGCCCCGGCGGCCGTACTCGTGGTCCAGGATGCCCTGCGCGCCGGGCCCCGGGAACTGCTGGAGGCTCAGGATGGTCTGGAAGGTGTCCTTGCGCTGCTCCGCCTTGTCCATGTGCGCGGGCAGGTGGCAGTTGAGGAAGCAGAGCATGTGCCCGAAGGCCGCCAGGCGCACGCTCACGCCGCCCTTGTTGCCCTGGGGAGGCAGCGGGGCAGGTCACGGGTGGGGTCCGGGCCGGAGGCGGGGCGCTGGGCGGGATGCCCCCGGGAGGGGGACCGCCAGCCCGGCGGAGGAGGGGGCTGGGAGAGGGGCGGGTTCCAGCAAAAGGGGCGGGGCCCTGGCCCCCCCCCACACACACACACCTGCCGGGACCACCAGGGGGCGGGGTCTGGGGAATGGGCTGAGGTGGTGGGCGGGGCTGGGGAGCGAGGGGAGGAGCCCTGGGCCGTGCAGGGGGAGCCCCGGGGACTCCTCCGAGGGCCCCGCAGGGCCTGTGCGCTCACCCAGTAGCCGCCCAGGCCGGTGCGCGTGCAGTCGGTCTGCACGTCCCGCAGGAAGGGCAGGTGGAAGTACTTGGCGAACAGCAGCAGGATGACGCCCTGCATCCGCACCGTGCTCACCTGCGGGGAGGGGAGGCGGCTTGGCCCAGGGACCGACGGGGCTGGACCCCTGCGTCCCCGCCCTGGCCCTGGCTTTGTCCCTGATCCTGACCCTGACCCTGACCCTGGCCTTGGTCCTGGCCCGCCCTAAGGTCTGCTCCTCCTCCTCCGTCCTCCCTTTGCACAGCCCCATGGGGCCGGCTCCCAGGGGTCTCTCTCTGCCTATCCCGAGGGCCCGGGAGGCGTTACCAGCACGAAGTTGAAAGGCGCCAGCGCGTCCATGAACAGCTCGCTCCACTGGTCTGTGAAGAGCGCGTCCTTGAGCCTCTTGTTGATCATGGAGTTCACCTCCTGCAGCCTGGGGGGGCGGGGGGAGGTGAGCCGAGGGCGGAGGGTGGAAGGACGCCCTAAAAGCCTCTCCTCCCATGGGGTGAGGGTTTGGGGGAGAAGGGGCACAAGAGGCGGCTGGGGAGAGAGGGTCCCCCACCCCCACCCCCTCACCCTATGGCGATCATGTCTGTCCTGTCACTGTCGTCGCTGCCGCCGCCCAGGTGGAGGAGAGATGTGACGTCCTCGGGTGGCATGGCGGTGCCCACATTCCACGTGACCACAGTGATCCTGGAAGGGGCGGGGCGGGTGAGGGTGCAGAGGAGGAGGGGTCACTGCTGGGCGCCACTCTCTCATCTCCAATCTCCCTCCCACAGAGCTCTCTCTTTCTGGAGAAGGAAACTGAGGCAGGTGTGGGTGGAAGCCCTCAGGGGGACCCTCAGTGGGCCCGTACCCCTCCCTCCAGGCCCTCCCAGGGGAAGTGGGTTGAGATAAGGGCGGGCGAGTCCCTTAGGAGGGCATGCTGTCTCCCGAATGTCCCCAAGTGGACCCAGCACCCCGAAGACCCTCCCCAGGGGCGGTACACCCGGGGCGGGAAGGATGGCAGGTCTCGGGGCTCAAGCCCCCACCGTCCTCCTTGGAAGCAGCCCCCTCACCAGAAGCCGGGGTCGTTCTTGCAGGTGGGCTGAGCTGACCAAGAGGAGGAGGGCGAGGAGGTGGGTATAGACAAGGAGGCGGGTGTCGACGAGGAGGTGGTGCCCGGGGCTGGCACTTCTCGGGGCTGGAAGCTGGGGCTCAGGCGCCCGCCAGGCCCTGCACCCTGCGTGCCAGGCCTGGGGAGGGCCTTCTCAGAGGCTGGGGGCGCACAGGGGGAGCGGTTGGGAGAGCGGCTGGGGGAGCGGCTGGGAGAGCGGGGCGGCTTGGGCAGAGGCGGGGGCACAGTCTGAGCTGAGGGGGCCCCCGGCCGGAAGGTGGGGGACAGCAGTCCTGGGGAGCGGGTGCCAGGCTCGGGGGGGCCCTGGCCCCCATCCAGGGGCAGCGCCTGGGTTGGCCGGGGCAGGACGGGATCCTCGGGGCTGCTGCGGGGGGCCTCGGGCCTGGCCCGGAAGGAGGGGGAGAGCCGGGGGTCTGGGGGAGATTGAATCAAAGGCGGGGAGACGGCAGCAGGACTGGACACCGGAGCTGATGGCTGCAGATGCCCTTTGGACGGGGGGAGAGAGCTAGGGGCGGGGGCGTCCCTCTGCTTAGCTGGTGTCGGTCCCACAGGGGCCGGGGCTGGTGCCATGGATGCTGGAGCCGGGGCCTGGTCCTGAGAGGGCGACAGGATTGGACTGAGCATCGGGGAAGACGGGGAGGGGGGCTGTGGGTGCGGCTCCTCCGGTGCCAGGGCCAGGCTCAGGCTCAGGCCGGAGGCGGCCAGCGCTGGCTTGGGTCTCACGGAGGCAGGGGCTGTCTGCTTCTGGTCCCCGGGCGCCGGAGCCAGCCTGGGCCCCGGGGGGGCTGGCGGCAGCCTGGGCGCGTCTGGGACAGACATCCCCAGCGGCCCCGGGGATGTGGGAGCCGGGACGGAGCCTGGTGGTGCTGGAAGAGGCTTCGGCACAGCAGCCGCCGCCGCAGACACCACCAACTGGCCCACGGACGCCGGAGCCGGGCTGGCGCTGTGGCAGGCGAGGGCTGTTTTCTGCCCCCCCGGGGTCGGCAGCGGAGCCAGGAGGGGTCGAGGAGATGCCGGAGCCAGCCCCACCGAGGAAGGTGGCACAGCCGCACGGGGCCCCAGAGGTGCCAGCGCCGGCCTTGGCTGCAGGGGCACCGGGGCCGCCTTCTCCTTGGCCGGGAGCTGAAAACTGGAGTCCACCTTGCAGAGGACAAGTTAAAGGCACAGGGTAACCCTAGCCGGCGGCTTGGGCCCCGACCTCCCTGAGAGACCCCAGGAGACTCCATCTAGCTAAGGGAGGTACGTCTTTCCAAGGACGTTCTTCCTCCTTGTCTTACCTCAATCCATCCTGCCGCAAATCAGCTTCTCTTTGGGAGGGAGGGGGGGGGACAGAACACTGAACCGTATCCCCCCCTCAAGTTCGACACCTCTTTCGGAGTCGGGGAAACGAGACTCCTGACTCCAATGAGGCAGAGGGCAGTCTGAACCCTCCTGGCTGGCACCCACTCCCTATCTGGCACCCACTCCTTGGAGAGTTGGGGGACTGGGGCCAGCTTTTCCGGGCAAATCCCCTGCCATCTCTGCGGCTCCCGTGGCCAAGAGCTTCTGACCTGACACCCCCGATCTGCTCGCTCCGGACGCCCGAGGTCCGGCCTGCTCCATGCCTTCCTCCTTCCCCAGCTCCCAGGTGCCCCCAGCTCACCCTCCACACCGCGGGCACGGCCCTCCCTGTCCTCCGCACCCGTCCCCAGAGCTCCGTGCGGGAGCCAGAGCCGGGCTGAGAACCGCCATGCCTGTCCCAGGCCCGGCGCTGTGTGGCCTCAGGCAAGCACCTCCTCCCTCCGGGACCTCGGTTTCCCCGCCTGTAGAACAGGGGCGCTCGGGGGAAGGGTCCCTGGCCACACCTGGTTGGTTCCTGGAATACCTTAGTTCTCATTTTTTTCTTTCTTTCTTTCTTTTTCATTGATGAGCCCGGCCTTTGCTAGGATTCTGCTCGAGCCCTCCAGAGCGGTCTCCCTTCGCCAATGTGATTCTGACATCCCGAGCGAGCCCAGCATTCCGTTGGTGCGGGCGTCCCCCCTCTCTGTGCCCAGGTTATGCCCTCTTCCCCTCTTCCCCACTCGTGCGGACCGGTCAGCAGCCTCCTTCTGTCCAGCAGGTAGAATGGGGGTCACCGGGCCCCTGGAGGGGATCTCTTTTTCTTTCACTTTCTTCCCCATCTGTCTCTTGTCCTCTGCCAGCGAGGGCAGGAGATTTGCATGCGCCCCGGGGTGGCCCCGTGCCTGCCTCCAGAGATGCAGTCTGCCCGCATCCCGTGCCCTTCTCGGTCCAGAGAACCCGAAACTCTGCCGCCACCTCCCTCCCCAAACTCGGCTCTGTGGGCACCCTCCTCCTCGGCTCCAGGTATCCCGCTGTGCGCCCCCCTCCACCACCACCACCACCACCACCACCACCAGCAGCCACCAGCACTCCGCCCCCATCACCAACTCCTCAGACATCCCAGATGTCCCCGTGTTCGTCCTCAGGGACGAGCCTCCCCGTCTTGCACTGGCTCAGAGAGAACAAGCCACTTGCCCAAGGTCACACAGCAGAGCTGGAGCCCAGGGGGGTCCCCTCCCACCGCCGGTCCCGCGTTCTCCTGGGGGCTCCCGGAGATAGCGAACTCCTTTTCTCTCTGGATGTCCCATCGCGGCCCCCTCAGGCCCCGGGGTGGCCCTGCTCACCCACCCCTGCTCCGTGGACAGAGGAGAGTACCAGCCCCTCAGCCGGGGGCCCCGGGGTGCCTGCAGTGTGTGCAGTGTGTGTGTGTGTGTGTGGGGAGGTGTGGGACCAAGGATCAGGAATGGAGAGGCTAGGCTCTAAGGGTCTTACCTTGGAGGGGGCTCCAGTTTGGAAAACCCCGTGGGGCACGGGCAGGGGGCCCAGGCCAGCCAGGGTCCCCGGCCTCCTGCTGCCACTGCCGCCGTGGCCCTCCATGTCTGCAGCCCCTGGCAGCCCGGGCTCCCACAGGCTCCGGCTCCAGCTCCTCTGCTCCCGGGAACCAGTGATGTCATCAGCCGTTTCAACCTGCTGAGAATTTAAAGGCACAGGCATCCCGACCTAGAGGTGGCCAGGGCCAGGTGGCCTACCCTCTGGGGACCCTTCCAGCAGACTGCTGGAGTTGGAACCCCCATGGGGAATGTGGGGAAGAGTGCCCATTGGCTTGGCCCGGGTCCCACCTGGGGTGGCATGGAGTAAGCTGTCTGTCTGTCCCCTCCCACTCCCCTCACCAGCAGGCCTGGCCGGCCCTTGCTTAAGGGAGGGGCACGGACACACCTGAGGGTAAAGTAGAGACAAGTCACTCGAAGTCAATACCCTCTGCAGGGCCTCAGGGACACCTGAGTCCCTACCCTGATCCTGTGACCTTCCTGGTGTCCTGCCAGCTCAGGACCTGCCTTGGGCCCCCACCCTTGCTCCATTTTCAGGCCTCGGTGCCCGCCCCCTGCCAGGCCCTGTTCTCATCAGAGCCAGACACTCAGGCTCTAGCTGCTGGAGCCCTTCCCCACCTCGGCCTCCGCTCGGCCCCTCCTCTCCTGCAGACACTTCCGCCGCCGCTGCCGCCAGCCCTGGGACGTCCCCACCCACAGCCTGGCCTGTCCCAGCCCCGACCTCTCAGCTTTCCTTTCTCCAGGACTCGGTGGGTGTGGTTTGGAAGGGAGACTCGTTCAAGGTCACCTAGTAAGCTGAGGAGGTCTCCTGGGTTTCAATGAGGAAAGGGAGCGCCCTCAGTGACCCGAGACCAGTACGAGCCAGTTGGGGTACCGGAGGAAGGGAATCGGGGCATAGAAGAGCCAGCAGTGGGCAGATGGACTGGCAGGAGGGTCCTGGGAACTCCTTCGGCCGGAACCTAGCGCAGGACTTGATGTTCAACAGGCCCAGGGAAGTGTCGAATGAATGGACGCCTGAAAGAAAGAGGAGAGGGAATGAGTGACAAAGTTCCGGAATGTCTAGGGTCCCTCTCCTCCCTCCTTCCAATTCTCATTCTTAACTGCTAGGCCAGTGGTTCTCAGCCTTTCTAATGCCGCGACCCTGTAGTACAGCTCCTCATGTTGTGGTGACCCCCAACCATAACATTATTTTCGTTGCTACTTCATCACTGCAATTGTGCTACTGTTAATATCTGTGTTTTCTGATGGTCTTAGGCGACCCACAAGGCTAAGAACCGCTGCTGTAGAGCCTAAAACATCGGAAAACACAGATATTTACATTACGATTCATAACAGCAGCAACATTACAGTGATGAAGTAGCAATGAAAATAATCGTATGGTTGGGGGTCACCACAACGTGAGGAACTGTATGAAAGGGCCTCGGCATTAGGAAGGATGAGAGCCACTGTGCTAAGCAGTCCCTGAAGCCCCCCCACCCCCACCCCCAATGGCCGGATTGCTTGGCGTGATCCTGCTCAGTTTAGGAGGAAAATGTTCAGCTTTGAGCTTCTGCATTCTCTCATAGGCCCATGTGGTTTCCCACGTGGAAGTCACGTGAACAGATGCCTTTCTGTGGGGGGGGAGGGGGGCTTTCCACCTCTGCTTGACCGGCTCCGGGACTAGACTATGTTTCTGGGGGCCAGCGACACTGCGAGGCCGGAGTTCACAGAGGGCGAGACCCAGGTTCCCTCAGGGCTCCGGGGGAGGTAGAGAGATGTGTCGGTGGTGATGGTGGAGGCGGTGATGGTGGTAATGGGGTAGCTGAGGGTCGTGGTGGAGAAGATGATGGACGTGCAGGGCGGCCGGCGATGGAGGAGGCAGCGGAGCACATGGTGATGGCACTAGAGGAGGTGATAACGAAGGCACAGATGGTGGTGGCAGTGGAGGTGGGAGAATGGAGGGGTGGTGGTAACAGGGAGGAGGGCGGTGGTAAAAGTGGAGGGGAGATGGGCCAGAAGCGGTAGAGGGGTGTTATGTGGATGGAAGAAGAGGCGGTGATGGAGTTGGAGGTGAAGGTGCAGGTCTGGGTGAGGAAGGAGGTGAGAGTAGACATGGGAGTGGTGGGCAGGCCACCAGGGAGGGAAGGAGAATGTGAGCTTACCTTGTCCAGCCCTCTGACTCTTATTTTATCGATGAGAAAACTGAGGCTTCCATGCTCCCCCTGCCAACTCCCCTGACCACCCCCCGCCAGGAGTACTTGGCTTCTGATGTAATCCAGGTCCCCTGGAACCAGTCCTCAGGCTCAGCTCTGGGGGTGGGGACATCAGTGCCAGGTGGAATCCAAGCGAATGTCATGCAAACGAGTGTACAGAGGGCTCCTGCGCCCTCACTGGGCAGCCCGGGGTGGGCCCTCCCCGAGCTTCTGGGCTCGGCTTACTTGGCAAAGTCCACCTAGATTCTGACTGGTGTCAGGGAGGTGAAACAGCTGACACCTCCCGGGTGGCTGTGCAAATTCAACGAGACAGCACACCTGGAGTGTTTAGTACAGAGCCTGGTGCGAGCGAGTAAGTTCTGGAGTTCTCACCGTCAGTATCCTCTCCAACCTGCCCATTTGGTGGATACGGAAACTGAGGCCCAGGGTAGTTGTATCCTTGGTGGGGGGGGGGAGGGGACGGGGTCTCTGAGACCCAGACATGGCTTCAGCCGGGGAAGAAGGCGGGGGGCGGATCCCAGCCGAGAAGGGAGCAGGGTAGGAGCTATATTTGAGCTGCTGGGGCGATGACTAAGGAGGTTGATAACAGGCTCCGGGGATCAGGGCGGCAGGACGGGGGCAGCTGCCAGGGAGAACCGCCCCCCTGCTGCGCAGAGCTGGCTCCCTCCCTTCCCTCACCCCAGGGGATGGGGCGTGCACTGAGGCACCGGGTACAGCGTGTCCGGCCCCCTTCCCCCTTCTGGAAACTCTTTAGTGCTGGCCTGCAGGCGGCGGGGGTCGGGAACAGGAAAGGAGAGGGCCGGCAGTTGGTGATGATCTTGGTTCCTCTCCATAGGAACCCTGGAAGGTGGGAAAGAAGGTCCCATTTGACAGAGGGAGAAACTGAGGCATAGGGACCACACAGCCAGTAGGGGACAGAGCAGGGGGTTCCCATGGAGATAGTGGATAATTCCCCTCTCATCCCCCCTCCCCAGAGATGAGCACTGAACCCCTTCTTTGCAGGCGAGTCCATGTTGCCAAATGGAAGAGAAGTGCTCTGGCAAACAGAGGGAGCAGCAGGTGCAAAAGTATGGCTGGTGGAAGGTTCTGTCTGTCCCTGAAAAGATGCAACATGTGGACATACGCCATGATGGCCCTTCGGCTGGGTAAACACACCGTGAGCAGGTGCACACATCCTCCTCTCTCCTCCTCCTCCTCTTCCCCTCCTAGCCGCCTCCCAGGGCTCCTGGGTGGGGTAATGTCCTTCCTGTTACGTCCTGGTCACCCTGATCCCAGAGCGGGAGGCCACCCAGTGGCCGAGGAGAGGTAGAGGATTCTGCAGGCATTGGGGGAAGGCGGGGAAGGGGAGGGAGCACGCTGGGCATCCATAAGGAATCAAGCCTTCACGCCAGGGTTCCTCACGGATGCCAAATGCCACATGTTATGTCACTGTCCCTTTGCCCGGGGTAGGGGACATCTCTGCCTCCCCGTCGTGCCTCTCAGGAAACAGACTCAAGGAGGAGGCGTGACTCCCCCAAGGTCACACAGCAGGGGCCCCGAGCTCAGGCGTCCCTCCTCCCTCTCCGCCTCTCCCCCTCCTCCGAGGCAGCCTGGCACCCGCTGTCAGCTGCTCTGAAGTGAGCGGCTATTTTTATTCTGGTGCGAGGGGATCGCAGGCAAAAGAGCCATGTAGGTTAGAAGGCTCTAGGACAGCCGGCTCTGCAGGCAAGGAGAGGCTCCTCTCAGGGACAGAAGCTTGCCGACAAGCTGGGGGCTCTTCTTCTCTTTTAAAAATTTTTTAAATTGATGTTTTTACAGAGAGAAAGGGAGAGGGATAGAGAGTTAGAAACATCGATGAGAGAGAAACATCGATCAGCTGCCTCCTGCACATCCCCCAGGGGGGATGTGCCCGCAACCAAGGTACATGCCCTTGGCCGGAATTGAACCTGGGACCCTTCTGTCCACGGGCCAACACTCTATCCACTGAGCTAAACCGGTTTCAGCATGAGGGGGTCTTCTTTCTCACAGGCCCACCTGCTCCGGGATCTCATGTTTTCAGAAAATTAAAAAAAAAATAAAAATAAAAAAATATATATATAATATATATATATATATGTATATGTATATATAAAATTGATTTTCTTACAGAGAGGAAAGGAGAGAGATAGAGAGCTAGAAACATCGATGAGAGAGAAACATCGACCAGCTGCCTCTTGCACACCCCCTACTGGGGATGTGCCCACAACCAAGATACATGCCCTTGACCGGAATCGAACCTGGGACCTTTCACCGAAGCTCTACCGCTGAGCCAAACCGGTTTCGGCTATTTTCAGAAGTTTTTTATTTTATTTTTTTTCTCTTGAGCTCAGAACAGAGCATAAATCTAGATTAGACCCTCATCCTGACCCCAGATCCAACATGAGCCCCAGTGGTGGTGTTAACTGAGCCCTAATCCCGTGCCAAGACGGAGCCTCTCTGTCCCAGCTCTAGACTGAGCTCTGACCGCGGTCTCAGGCTGAGGCCTGTCTCCAGTCACGTACGGAGCCTGATACAGCCCTCGCTAAGCCTGATCCCAACTGGAGACCTCGATTCTGCATCCAGATTGAGCGTGATCCTGGCCTAAGACTGAGTCACAGTCTAAAGCTAGTCCAGATGAACCCTTGACATTACATGGACCCCAAGTTTAGACTGAACTTCCACTTCTAGTCATGAATTAAACCCTGGTTGGAGACTGAGTCCTGAACTTGTATACAGACTGAGCCCTGACCCTAATCCATGGACTGAATCCTCACCATAACCTGAGCTCTGACCCAGGGTCACTCAGCTCTGGCCACTCACCGGCGCGTAGCGTCAGACTGTGCGTGGAACCCGGTCAGCAGCTGAGCCCCGAGTGTCGTCACAGCCTGAGCCTCGATCCTGGAGGGTGAGACCCCCCCACACACACCTAACCACCCCTGGCTGTGCCCTGGCTCCTGCACCCGATTCAGCTCTAACCCTGGCCCCAGGCTAAGGCCTGCTGAGCCAGATCCGGTCTGGGCCTGACCTCGTCACAGACTAAACCCTTAAGCCCCGCTCCCTCGGAGGAAGGCTGCTGGCCTAGATTACACACTGCCCCATAAGGGAATGGATTACCAGCAGAGATTGTTCTGGGAGATTGTGGGCCTCCCGTGGCTGCTGCTGCCAGAACGTTCCCGGTACTGTTGCGCCCAGTGTCTCTGTGACTGGTTCCCCGGGCTGGCTAGTCAACCCTCAGCAGCCTCGGCGGTGGCTCCTGCAGGCCATGGCATCCAGGTTAATGCAATGAGAGTGGTTTGATGGCATCTGGCCAGCGACCGACGTGGCCCAAAGGGCATTGAGGCTGGGTTCTGCCAGCAGAAAAACCGCAGGCTCCATGAGGCCTGGGCTTCAGCCACTCTGAGGCTTTGCTGGGGCGGGGGGTGGGGGGTGGGGTAAGGGGGAGTGTGGAGGGATCCCATTGTTTTTTCTTTTTTTAATGATCACTAAAGTCTTTATATCTTTAAATAGTTTTATTGCTTTCAGAAAGGAAGGGAGAGGGAGAGAGAGAGAGAGAAACATCAGTGATGAGAGAGAAGCATGGATTGGCTGCCTCCTGCACATCCCCTCTGGGGGGGTCAAGCCTGCTACCCAGGCATATGCCCTGATTGGCAATCGAACTGTGACCTCCTGGTTCATAGGTCGAAGCTCAACCACTGAGCCACACCAGTTGGGCACATGGTTGTTGTTTTTTAATATATATATTTTATTGATTTCAGAGAGGAAGGGGGAAAGAGAGAGAGAGAGAGAGAGAGAGAGAGAGAGAGAGAGAGAGATATCGATGTGAGAGAAAAACATCAGTTCTTCCTGTATGTGCCCCAACTGGGGATCGAACCAGCAACTTAGGTATGTGCCCTGACCAGGAATCCAACCCACACACAGCCTTTTGGTTCAGAGAGGATGCTCTGAACTGCCCAGCCAGGGCAAAAATGTTATAGTTTTAATTTATTTTAAAATCAGAAGAGAAAAATGAATCCAGCCTGGATTATATATATATATATTTGTTATTTTATTGATTTTGTACAGAGAGGAAGGGAGAGAGATAGAGAGTTAGAAACATCGATGAGAGAGAGTCATCGATCAGCTGGGATATGCCCGCAACCAAGTACATGCCCTTGACCGGAATCGAACCCGGGTCCCTTCAGTCCCCAAGCCGACGCTCTATCCATTAAGCCAAACCGGTCCCGGCTATATATATATATATATTTTATCACAGCAGTTGTCAAATCCAATTTTCAATATGATTTCTTCATGGAGAAAGGAGCCCAGAAAGTCGAACAATGCTTAGGGCCTGAAAAGGCAAAACCGTAAGGCAGCGGTGGTTTGATGCGGAGAAGAATTCTGAGTCCCAGCCTGGATCCAGCAGGAAAGCACCGTGATCCACCCATTTGCTGTGTCTGCCTTAGGCGGGAAGAGGGGAGGTGGTGTTTGGATCTGGTTGTCTTTGGCTTGGTGCGATGAGGCCAGGGGCATTTCAGGTTCAAGTCCCAGACAGACCCACGACTTAATCATGCTTACGCTTGTCGGAGACTGCTTCCTAACCTGCAAAAGGAAGTCGTTGGTGGGCCTTTTACGAGGTGAGGAACGGAATGATGAAAACTAGCGCGGTGCCAGGGACTGTTCCAAAAACCTTCCTCCCCCCCGCAGCTCCTGCAGAGTACGTCATGTTCCCATCGCCACAATGTGTGCTTTAGGAATTGAAGCCCTAATTGGAATTTCATCCAGAGAGATTAAAAAAAACACACACACACAACATAAGCCAGGATTCCCCAGGCTCCAGTTTCCTCCTCTTTGCAATCCAGTGTCTGTCTGCCTAGAAACTCCCCGGTCGGTCCGCATCGCGCCCGCGCCCCCTGCAGGCGCGCGGCGGTGGTGCTGGCTGGCCGCATCGTGCCCGAGCGTGCGAGCCCGGGGTCGGGAGAGGGAGCGAGCGGAGGGCCCCTGCGTGCGGGTCCTGGGGCGGGGACCGGGCTGGGGGCGTGGTCCCGGATTGGGGGCGTGGTCCAGGTCTGGGGGCGTGGTCTCTGGCGGGGCGTAGCCAGGAGCGGGGGCGGGGCCAGTCTGCAGGCCCAGACGTGGCGCTGCGGCCGGGCGTTGCACCTCCATCCAGTTTTCGGGTTACCTTCGTGCGGCTCCCGATGCGCCTCCCGCTGCCTCCGCCGCCCGTGCTGCTGCTGCTTCTGGCGGCGCTCACGGCCGCCACCAGCACCTTCCGGCCCGACTGGAACCGCCTGCACGGCCTGGCCCGAGCCCGGGTGGAGGTGAGTGCGTCGGCCCCCCAGCCCGGGATCCACCGACTCCCAAGCCCCCATGGGGTGGGGACCATCCCTCTCACTCCCCAGCCTCCGGACGGACGCCCTAGCCCCTACCCTGGAGGCGCGAGACACTCGATCTTGCGGCCTAGAAATTCGAACTTCTCCCCGCCCCCACCCCACCATCTGGTGGGCCCCCAGACACCCTGACCCTGTCCCCTAACTCTTCTCTTGGCCTGTAACTCTCCCAAACCTGCCTTCTGGAGCCCAACTTACTCCCCCCCGCCCCCCCCAAGCCCCATCGAGACACTTTTTTCTCCCTGGAGTTCCTCCCCCACTGCAGTTCCTGATGGTCTGTCTCTCCCTTTGCCTGGGAGAGGGAAGGCTTTCCGGATGCCCGCCCCCAGTTCCCCCATGCAGGAGCCGCAGAAGCGGCCCAGGCACTTACTCTGCGGCAGCCCTCCCCACCCCTACACCCCCGCGAGGAAATCCTCCACCAGCGTCCCTGTCCTGCTGTGTGACTTACATCATCACGGTCCCTCTCTGGGCCTCAGTTGGCTTTCTGACAAACGGAGGGGGAAGGGGAAGAGAGAGGACTACAGTGGGTGGTCCTGGGGCCTGGAATCCTGCTGGGAGGTGGCCCTATACCCTTTAGGGCATGCAGGGAAGGGACCTCCCATCCTCCCACTTTGGGGAAGCTACCATAGGGTCTGTAGGGCTGGCCCCCAGCTCTTAGGGAGGGCCAGCTCTGCTGGCAGCAGGGTTGGGACCAGATGGCACGGTCTGTCCCATCCTGAGGTTCTAGGGGGCCAAAGGCGAAGCCCAGGCCTCTACTGCCGGAGGGGGGTAGGTGATCCTTTATTTATTTTTCTTGGGCACTGGGACGGAGTCCACCATTAGCCGCCGGATGGCAGGCAAGAGTCCCAAGACCGCCGAAACCAGTTTGGCTCAGAGGATAGAGCATCGGCCTGCGGACTGAGGGGTTCCGTGTTCCGGGTTCCGGGTTCCGGGTTCGATTCCGGTCAAGGGCATGTGCCCTGGTTGCGGGCACGTCCCCAGTCGGGGGTGTGCAAGAGGCAGCTGATCGATGTTTCTCTCTCATCGATGTTTCTACTAGCTCTCTGTCCCTCTCCCTTCCTCTCTGTAAAAAATCAATAAAATATATTTTAATATATATATATATTATTGATTTTTCAAAGAGAGGAAGAGAGAGGGACGGAGAAGCAGAAACATCGATGGGAGAGAAACATCGATCAGCTGCCTCTTGCACACCCCCGACTGGGGACGTGCCCGCAACCAGGGCACATGCCCTTGACCGGAATCGAACCTGGGACCCTTCAGTCCGCAGGCCGATGCTCTATCCACTGAGCCAAACCGGTTTCGGCAATAAAATATATTTTTAAAAAAGAAAAAAAAGAGTCCCAAGACCTGTGAGTGCCCTTGGGGCTGGTCTCTGGCCTTGCCCTCTTTCCCCTGGGCATTCCTAGGCCTCAGTTTCCCCATCTATACAGAGTTCCCCCCTTCTGCCTACACGTGGCCTCCATCTCCACACCTTGGGGACCGCTGCTCTAGGGGTAACCCACAGGCGGTCCCAGCTGGGCGATGACCTTGACCTTGGGGACACAGTTGGGGGGGGCAGGTATGAGTTTGCTCCTGACCTCTCCCATCTTGTCTCCCTCCAGACCTGTGGTGGATGACAGCTGAATCGCCTGAAGGAGGTGAGTTCGAGAGGCGGGATCCCCAGTGTTGTCTCCCCTGAGCCTTTTGGGGGCGGGCCGTGTGGCCCCCGGGATGGGGTCGGGAGGAACTCTAAGGCTGGGGTCACTGGGCTTCGGTGATTTCTCTTTGGGACCGGGCGTGGGCTGAGGTCTGATGCTCTGGTTCCTCCCCAGGTGAAGGCCTTCGTCACCCAGGACATCCCACTCTAGTATCCTTCTTCCGTCTGAGAGAGGGAGGGGAGGAGGGGAGGGAGGAGGAGGAGGGAGGACGGGGAGGGAGGAGGAGGAGGGGCTCTGGGAGACTCTCCTTCCCTTCATTCCACTGACGGGATGACGCGTCGGCTTGGTCGGCAGTGGCTGCCCAGAGAACTCTCAGGTGGTCTCCATGTTGGGTCAGCAGTTGAAACTGACCAACGATGCCCTAGCCCCGTGGTGGGCAAACCGCGGCTCGCGAGCCACCTGCGGCTCTTTGGCCCCTTGCGTGTGGCTCTTCCACAAAACACCACGGCCCGGGGCGAGTCTATGTTGAAGAAGTGGCGTCAGAAGAAGCTGAAGTTTAAAAAATTGGTCTCTCCAAAGACATGTCAATCACTGTGCTGCTGATAGTTGGCTCTGGGGACTGATGCGCTTGCCGACCACGGCCCTAGCCAGTTCAGCCCGCAGCCTGAAGGGTCGGTCCCTGGTTCCATTATGGTTAAGGGCATGGGCCTGGGTCTCAGGTTCCCTGGCCTTGGCTGGGGTGCGAGCAGGAGGCAACCGACCGTTGTGTCTCTCTCACATCGATGTTTCTCTCTGACTCCCCCTCCCAACAAAACAAAACAAAACCCACAAAACAACAGCAGCAGCAAAAGGAATTGACTCATGAGGACCGCCACACACACAGGGATGGAGAGGGGCTTCCCTTGGCTTCTTGGGACCCCCATTTCTCACACGTGTACACGGGATGGGGGGGGCTGACTCCCATCCACAAGGCCCCGGGGAGCACCCACCTTACCCCCTTGGCCCGCCAGCACCCACCTTAACTCTCCAGCCACAACCTGGAGATGAAGCACCTGCCTGGGGCCGACCCTGAGCTGGTTCTGCTGGGCCAGCGCTCTGAGGAGCTGGAGGTGAGGCCCGGGGAGGCGGGTGGGTCTGGAGGCGGGGCCGGGGCCGGGCGGGCGCGCTGACCCCGCCCCCCCCCCCCGCAGCGCATCCCACTGAGCGACATGACCCGCGAGGAGATCAACGCGCTGGTGCAGGAGCTCGGCTTCTACCGCAAGGCGGCGCCGGACGAGCCCGTGCCCCCTGAGTACCTGCAGGCGCCCGCGAGGCCCCCCGCCGAAGGCACTCCGGAAGGCGCCCCGGACCGTGGGGACCTGTAGGTCGGGGAATGCGCCCCTTCACCCCCAGCCATCCCTCCACCCCCGCCTGAGCCCCGGGGACCCCATGAAGCGCTCAGCGTCCCGGGAACCCATCCCTCGCTGAGGGCCGAAGCCCCGCCCCGGGGAGCCGGCAGGGATGGAGTGGAGGGTCCTCTCCATTCCCGTTATTCCCGCCCGCGGACCCCCCTTTGGCGCCACTAAACCCCCTTCCGCCGTAAGTAAAAGAGACTCGACTCCTTCCTTGCTGCGGGCGGGGGTGGGATGGGTCCAGGAGGGGGGTGGGGAATAGGGGTGTCCCCCCCCCCATCCCAAACACCGCAGGATCCCCAATTGCTTAGCTCCCAGCGGGGGGCACATGGGCACCCCTTGGGGAGCTGCCCTCCATTCATTCAAACCCCCCACCCCCCTTCAAAGAGGCAGAGACGGAGACGGGGTCCTTGAAAACCAATAATTTATCAAAACGCTGCTGTGTGTGCCGGGCGGGGTGGCGCAGACCGGGCAGCGGTGGGCGGCGGGCGGGGGTGCGGGCGGTGGGGCGGCGGCCCGGCCGGGCGGGCGGGCGGGCGGCTAGACGTTCTTGCCGCGCAGGCGCAGCTCGTGGCGCCGCAGGTGGTTGTAGAGCGACTGGACGTAGGTGAAGACGCACTTGGAATCGGGCTTCTTGCCCATGATCATCATGTCCTCCACCTCCACCAGGGGCACGCAGTCTACCAGCATCCTGCGGGGGGCACGGGGGTGGTCAGCGCCGGCAGGGGGCGCTCTGCGGATGACACCCCTGCTGCGAGGTCGGGTTTTCAGGGCCAAAGCCTGTGCGGGGTCTCCCACACTCTCCGGGGTGGGTGGGTGGGAGGGAGAAGGTGGATGGGGTGGGAGGAGCCTCCCAAGAGGGCGGGAAGCCGCAAGCTCCGTCACCCATCCTGGAGGCCCTGAGGCGGGAAGGAAGGCCAGGCTGGTGGAGGTGGAGGTGCGGGAACAGGAGCTGTGGCTCCTCCCAATCAGGGCGGGCACCGGTCTCTGCCCCCATCCCCGGGGAGGGCCTGCCCACAGGCCCCTCCCACTTCTCTCTGGAGGGCCGCCGGCTGCTCACCCTGGTGGCACACTCCAGGGTTCTTAGCCTCCGAGTCGGCCATGGCCCCCTACGGGCCTTATCCTGGCACATCTTCCCCTGCAGCCAGGCTGCCCCAGTGACACTGAGCCCGTTCACCTGCCAGTTCCCTGCGGGGCTGAAGGCACTCCACCCCTGCAAGCCCCGTCCTGGCCCCAGGGGACAGCTCTGCTGTATGGGATGGGGGGGGGCGAGTATGTGGGTTGGAGGGGGAGAGGCAGCTCTTTAACCCTTATTACCCCCCTTTGGTAGAGATGAGGGTCCCAAGCAACACAGACAGGACCAGCCACATCATGCTCAGGGGGCGGGGCCCCCCTCTGTCCGTCTCCCAGGGTGTGGGCTGTCTTGACTGACAGGTACGCCGGTCACAGAGACAGGAGTCCTTTGTCTTAAGCGCCATTACCTGCAGGGCCGGGCCTGATGGGGCCCAGGCCTCCGGCCGGGTGTTAGCACCGCCTCTCTTCCCTCCCTACTCAGGGGTGAGCTGGCTGCTGCGCTAAGCCGCTGTCAGCCTCAAACCTCTGAGGCTGTCGGTTCGCACCCTGGTTCCCTCTTCCCTCCTCTCCCTCGGCCACGCCTGGCACCCAGTAAGGAAGCACTCAGCCAGTGCGGTTGAGCGAGTTTCCTGGGGCAGGGAAGGCTTACGGGCAGGAAGTGCTCCTGTCCCCGAGACACCGCGGAGCCAAGATCCTGAGCCCCCGGCATGGAGCATGGCACCCCCAACCCCCGGTGCCCAAACTGGAGGCCCCGGAGGCTTCCCTGACCCCCCTGCTGCCTCCCCAACTGGATCCATCAAGAAGCCTGTCCTGCCGGAACCGGTGTGGCTCAGTGGATAGAGCGTCGGTCTCCGGACCGAAGGGTCCCAGGTTGGGTTCCGGTCAGGGGCTTGAGCATTGGTTGCGGGCACATTCCCGGTAGGGGTGTGCAGGAGGCAGCTGATCGATGATTCTCTCTCATCGATGTTTCTAGCTCTCTGTCCCTCTCTCTTCCTCTCTGTGAAAACTCAATAAAATATATATTTCTTAAAAAAAAAAAATACACCAGAAGCCTATCCTTCTACTTCTCATTAAGCTTCTCCCACTATCTAGTCCACCCTATCGCTCCTCATCCCCCGTTCAAGGATTGTTCTAGAATGCTGACCAGACCCTGTACATCCCTCCTCTGTGTGGGAAACTTTGATGACCTGGTCCTTAGGAGGAAGTTCCTCTCCCGACCATGGCCCCTCCTTCCCCTCACACCCAGATTAAACTTCCTTCCTCTCCCAGGGTGCCATGCACCTCCTTTCTTGTGTCTTTGAGGTCAGGCTGGGGTCATGGCAGGGCTGAGGCCTACTCCCAGCTCACCCAGCTCCCTCCGAGGAGAAGGCTGGGAGGCAGGCGACCTCGGCTCCAGGCCAGGCTCCGTTCCTGACCAGCTGCGGATGCTAGACAGAGCCCTGCCCTGTCCCGTGACTCGGTTTCCCCGTCTTTATAGCAACAGTATGGTCATTCTCGACCTCGTTTGAAACCCTGGAAGCGCTGAGGACGAGGGAGACGTTCCTGCCTCTGCGTGTGGTGTGCTGTTTGCCCCTGGGGTCGGCCCTGCCCCCGAGGGGTCTTGTTTTCCCAGCTGTGCCGTGGTGGGGAGGCAGCCTCTTTCGGCCTCTTCTCCCAGCCGGGATATCTCCCCCGGGATCCCAGTCCCCCGGGCCCCCCGTGTGGAACTCCCTCCCGCCCCGGTGTCTTCCCTGGAGGCCTTATAAAGCCATTGTTTACACTGGGGCTCACGGCGCAGGGCTCCGGCTGCCCCAGTGACAGGCCAAACACCAGGCAGTTTGAGCAACAACACAGCTGAGTCACACTTTCCAGCTGGATCCCGGCCGGGCTTGGCCCCTCTCCCTCCGGGCCAGCCTGCTGGGCAGCGGCTCCCAAGTCCATATATGACCTGGGCACAGCACCGTGCCCATCCCCTCCTCACCTGCACAGCCTCTCCGAGCCTGTGTGTGCACATGTGGGCTGTCTCTCCCCACCCCCTCGCCCGCAATGGCTCCGGGCTCCGAGGGGCATCTGAGTGCACCTCCAGCTCTGCCCCTGACTCCGTCAGTCAGTCCCCTTGCTCCCTCTGGGTGTCTGTCTTTTCTCTACAAAATGGGTAGGAAGAGCGATGGGGCAAGGGAAAGAGCCACTACGTAGTGGGGAGGAGGGATCAGGAGATCCAGTTTCTGGCCCAGCTCTGGCCTAAGCCCCCTGGGGCTCCCTGAGCCCGCCCCTCTCCCCCTCTGAGCCTGTCTGGAGCGGGCAGTCCGCTCAGGGGAATTCCCTTCCGTGGCCCTGAGCGGAGGTGACCAGAGAGGACATGCCACAGCTGGCCGAGGGATCCAGGACCCCAACCAGGAACATCTTTCCGTCAAACGGACCAAGATCCCGAGCCCCCCGCTCCCCCCCCCCTGCATGGAGCACGGCACCCCCAATCCCCGGGGCCCGAACCCGAGGCCCGGGAGGCTCCCCTGACCCCCCTGCTGCCTCCCCCACTGGATCCATCAAGAAGCCTGTCCTGCTTCTCGGTAAGCTTCTCCCGCTATCTGGTCCACCCCCTCGCTCCCCATCCCCCGTTCAAGGATTGTTCTAGAACGCTGACCAGACCAGTACATCCCTCTTCTGTCTGGGAAACTTTGATGACCTGGTCCTTAGGAGGAAGATCCTCTCCCGACAATGCCCCCCTCCCCTCCCCTCCCCTCACACCCAGATTAAACTTCCGTCCTCTCCCAGGGTGCCATGCTCTCCGTCTCCTGCGCCCAGCCCGGGGCACAGGCTCACCCTGTTGTCTGGGGCTCCCTTCCCCTCCTTCAGCCTGAACTCTGTCCTTCCTTCCTATCCCAGCCCCGCGTGCACTTCCTCCAGACCTCTGCCCGTTCCGGCCCTGCAGGCGGGGCCTTGTGCCTCCCCGGGGTCCCTCCCGCGCCTCCTCCACCCCAGTCCCGCTCGGCGGGGTCATCGCTGCCTCCTTAGGGCTCCTCCTGGCGCTTCTCAGGCTCCCCCTGCTTTGACCGCCCCCCTTCCCCACCCAGACCTCTCTCTGCGCCCCCGCGGGGCAGATTTCGGCGTGTGAGGCGGGCGGGCGAAGAGGCGTTTCTCACCGTGGGGCCCCCGCGCAGGGGTTAGGACTTTTTGGTTTTTACCAGCCCCTTCTGGACCAGACAGCGGTAGAACTCCTGGATGTACGTGTACACGCACTTCCAGTCTGGCTCTCGAAGCCGCACCATGTCCTCCGTGTCCAGGAGCTGCGGGCAGTCCGCATGGGTCCTGGGGAGGGGCCGGGAGGGGCAGGGAGGCGGGGCCCGGGCGGGGCGGGGAGGGGGGAGAGGGGGGAAGAGGAGGCAGAGAAGAGAGAGGGGAGTAGAACAGAGAGAGAGACACACACATACACAGAGACATGAGTTCAGTTACATTCTCGGTGCTGCAGTCTGCCAGCCCCCCGCATGCCCCCGCCCCCCGGTGGACGTGCCGCTCACTACCCGTCACTAATGGTGCGCGATGCAGACAGGGGTGGGGCCAGACCAGTCACAGGTGCAGAGAACTATTGGGGCAAGCGGGGGGGCGCGGGGTGGGGGTGGGGGTGGGGGGCGATGACGTGGGCGCCCCCAGGTTGGGGAGGAGGGCTGTGCCCCTGGGAGGGGGGTGAGGGAGGCGTGAGAGGAGAACCAGAGAGAGAGAGAGGCAGAGGAGGACGGATGGAAGAGGGTGCGGAGGGTGAGGTGAGCAGACGGGGGCAACGATTCCAAAGTGGAGGGCTTGCTGGAATCCTATATAAGCCTCTGGCGACGCCTATATAGGCTGGGCGGGCACGGTGCCCGGGCCAGGAGCCTCCTTTTGGAATCTCCAGCCGGGGTCCCGTGGGAGCAGGAAGCTCTGGTGACGGTGGGAGGAGAGGAGGACAGGGAGAGGAAGAGAGGGAGGAGGAGGAGGCAGAGGGAGGATGGAGGGGCTATGGACAGGGCCACCTGGAGGGCCTCGGCCGGGGCTGGCAGGCGGGCCTGTGGCTCCTTCGCTCCGGCGGGCGCCTGGCACACTCACTCGGCATCGGGCGGGCGGGACGGAGGAGGACAGGGGCTTCTGGGGGAACCGGGTCAGCCACTGTCTGACAGCGCCGCTGGCCAGCTTTCGGGGGAGGGGGGGCCCAGCCCCAGACGCCCAGCCGGCGCCGGCAGGGCCGAGGCCCACACTCACTCAGCGGAGGAGAAGGCCACCTCGAAGTTCTGGCGCCGGTTCTGCGGGCTCAGCTGCCCGTAGTCGAAGGCCTCGGGGAAGAAGTTGTGCACCAGCGCGCAGAAGGCCATGCCGTCGCTCCAGCTCGAGGAGAAGTTCTGGATGTCCACGTGCTGCGTGCGGGGCGGTGGGAGGACCGGTCAACCCCCCCTCCCCGCCCCAGGCCTTCTACCCCATGATTGGGGCATCAGAGATCAGAGAGGTCCTGCGGCTTGCCCAAGGCTGCACAGCACATGAGGGGGGAGGAGGGGCGTGAGCCTCCTCCCACTCAGTCTGTCAGCTCGCACAGCCGCTCCTTACGGGGACAGCATGACCGTGAGGTCCAGCCCCACCAGCCACGGCCACGGCCCCATCGCTCCTTCCTGTACTTAACAGGAATTTTCCCAGGGCCCCCCAGGGAGAGCAAGGAGGAGGGGACGCCAACGGTTAGGCCCGTGGTCGGCAAACCGCGGCTCGCGAGCCGCCTGCGGCTCTTTGGCCCCTTGAGTGTGGCTCTTCCACAAAACACCACGGCCTGGGCGAGTCTATGTTGAAGAAGCGGCGTCAGAAGACGTTTAAGTTTAAATAATTTGGCTCTCTTGCCCTAACCAGTGTGGCTCAGTGCATAGAGCATCGGCCTGCGGACTCAAGGGTCCCAGGTTCGATTCCGGTCAAGGGCATCTACCTTGGTTGTGGGCATATCCCCAGTAGGGGGTGTGCAGGAGGCAACTGATCGATGTTTCTAACTCTCTTTCCCTCTCCCTTCTTCTCTGTAAAAAAATAAAAATAAAAAATCAATAAATATATTTTTTAAAAATTGGCTCTCAAAAGAAATGTCAATCGTTGGTATTGTTGCTATTTGGCTCTGTGGGCTGATGAGTTTGCCCACCACTGGGTTAGGGGCTGGCCCCGACACTTAGCCACCCGTTCTGGAATCTCGGGCACCTTTTGTGCCTCTTTGAGCTTGTTCCCACATCTCATCTTCATGCCAGGCATGGTGGCTGCGAAGGGCACAGGTCGGTGAGGAAGGGCCCTCAGTGCCCAGCTGCAGTTTGGGGGTGCCGCCCGCCGCCTGGCCTCATGGGGCTCACTCACCTCGTAGCCACGCGTCTTCGCTCGGCACCAGTCCAGCAACATCTGCTTGATGCTGTTGGCGTTGGGGACCCCGAAGCTGGTGGAGCGCTGTACCGGTGCACGGGGCCCGCCGGGGCTGCTGCAGGGGGGAGGGCGGTGGGGAGGGGAGAGGGAGGGGTAATTCTAGGGATCTGGATCACATGACCATAGGGGGCCTGCTTCTGCCAGCCCACCCACTGGGCCTCAGCTCTGCCCTTCCTGACCTTCAGGCCTCGCCCACCACCGTTTGTGGCCCGCCCATCGCTGCCCATTACCCCGCCCCAGTCCCCACCCTCTGCGGCTCACCCCGCAGCGCCCTCCTTCTCCAGCTTCTCAATCATGGCCTTGCGCGCCTGGGAGGCGGAGGTCTTGGGCAGGCTCTGCGCCTTCATCAGCTCCTTCTTCTTCTCCGCCTGGCGCTTCTCCAGCGCAGCCAGGCTGCCGGCGCGCGGGCTGCTCTCGTCCTCACGGTCGAAGATGCTGGGGGGCGGGGAGGCGACTATTAGGGGGCTCCCAAGCCTCAAACCCGGCTCGAGACTCGCCACGTCGCAGGCCACACCCTACACTCCCTCAGTATCTCCTCTGGCGACGCCAGCCGGCAAGGAAGGCGCCCTCATCACCCCATTTCACAGAGGGGTACACTGAGGCACAGGAGAACAACAGAAGGTGGGAGCCAAGTTCTTCTCCACAGACTTGGCCGCACGGGGAGTTCTCCCAGAAGGCTTACAAGCGTTGTTAAGTTCCAGGTGAGGCCAGACCTTGGCATAATAGCCATGGTAACAGTAACCACAGCTCATGACGGCGGCCTGTGGGCTGAAAGGTCCTGGGTTCTATTCCGGCAAGGGCCCATGCCTAGGTTGCAGGCTCCCAGCCCTGGGTGAGGGCATGCGGGAGGCAACCAATCCATGTGTCTCTCTCACATCGGTGTTTCTCTCTAGCTCTCTCTCTCTCCCTTCCACTCTCTCTAAAAATCAATGGAAAAAAATATCCCCAAGATGAGAGTTAAGAAATAATGCCTCCTGTGTATGGAGCCTGTCCTATGTGCCACTGAAATCTACAAGAGGAGAGAGGGACCCTTCCCATTCACTCCAGTGGTGAGGAAACGGACGGGGGACCCAGTCCTCAGAGGTCAGAGGGCCTGGCGAACAGCGCAGGGACTTGGGAAGGCAGGTCTCTCTGGCTCAGTCCCTGGACCCTTCTGGTCCCCAGCCTGAATTCTTTTTTTTCCTCCTTTTTAAAAAATATATTTTATTGATTTTTTTATAGAGAGGAAGAGAGAGGGAGCTAGAAACATTGATGAGAGAGAAACATCGACCAGCTGCCTCCCAGCCCCCCACCCCACCCCCACCCCCAACTGGGGATGTGCCTACAACCAAGGTACGTGCCCTTGACCGGAATCGAACCTGGGACCCTTCAGTCCGCAGGCTGACGCTCTATCCACTGAGCCATACCGGTTTCGGCCCCCAGCCTGAACTCTGATTCCTGTCCCTGCTTTCTGTCAGCCCTGCCATCTCTGTAACACAGACGGAGGGGTGTCCCCCTCCCTCACGGGTCTTCGATTCGGCGGTGCTCTGTGGCTCGGGATGTGGTCTGCAGACCCGGAAAGCGGCAGTGCTCCCGGGCAGCTCCGTGGGGGCAGATAGGCCTGTCAGGGCTCAGTCCTGCCACTCGGAGCTGTGTGACCCGGAGCGCAGACCTCCGGCCTCCCCCGGGGTGCAGCTGGGGATGAGGCGAGACTACAAGGCCAGCAGAGGCGGTCTGATTCCAACTCTAGCCTTATCAGCGCCCTGCGCCTCAGTCTACCCCTCTGTGGAATGGGTGTGTGTAAGGTCCCCCGTGATGCTGACTCCTCTGAGGCCCGGGGGTGGGTACCTGTGCTCACCTGCCCATCTTCTTGGAGGAGGAGGAGGAGGAGGAGGAAAAGGTCTTGGTTTGGACCACGGTGCTGCCGCCGCCATCTATAAGAAAAGGGCACAGGGTGAGGCCTGGGCCGGACGTGGGGAGGCGGGGCGGGGGTCCGGGGGAGAAAGGGCGGCGGTCACAGGCGGAGAAGAGAAAGTGACAAGGGGACAGAGACACACACAGACAAAAATACAGAGAGAAAGTTCGAGGAGGAGCCTGGGCGGGCGGGCGGACGGCGGGCACAGGGCGTCGCCGGGCGGCCTTACTCTCAGAGCGCCTCACAAAGCTGGACTCCACCGTGGTGGTGCGGGCCGTCCGCGTGCCGTCGTCTGGAGGGCGGGGGAGGGGCGGGGGGGGGGATGTGAGTGGCACAGGGACCAGGGAGGTCGCCGTGCCCCCCGCCCTGAGCCCTGACTGGCTCCTTACTGGAGTGGACGAGCCGCTCGGTCTTGGTGACGGTGCTGACAGCCGAGCCGTCGGCCGCCCGGTGGCTGTGCTGTGTGGTGGTCTCGGTGGCCACGTTGCCCCTGCTCTCCGCTGGCCGGGCCCGTGCCTCTTGCAGCCGCCGTTCCCGTTCCTTGTCCCTCTGGTCTGGGCAGGGGGGAATGCCCCATGCGCGCCCAGAAGGGCCACCCATCACCCACACAGCACATACGCAGGGCACATAAAACGGGGTGGAGGGCGACTCGTTAGAAATGCTGAAGGCACGGGGCGCGGGGAGTGGCTAGGGGTGAGGGAGTAGCCGCAGTGTGGCAGGGAGTGGGGGCGTGTGGTGTGGTGGTGGGGTGCTGGACTGGAGGAGGAACAAGGGAATATGGGAGAGCTGAACTCACAGGAGGAGTATTTGGATCCAAAAGTGGGAGTTCCTATGAGACTCAGTAGCTGAGTCTAGAGGGAGTATCTAGATCTAGGGAGGAGCAGAGTCCAGGGAAGGAGAAACTGGGTGAGGGCTGTGATTGAGTGGGCCTTCAAATGGGTCTTAACCAGGAGAAAAGTGCGGGAGAAGCAATTTGATCCAGGGTGACAGTGGTTGGGAGAGAAGGTGGCAAAGGGGGTAACTAGGCCCCAAGAAGGAGTCGGAGGCTGAGTGGCCATGAGCGGGCTATGGAGGAAGCAGCTAGATTCAGAGAGGGAGTCAGTGAGAGTGTCTGGAGGAGCAAATGAGCCTGGAATCTGAGGGAGATAATAGGTGATGGAGGAAGCAGCAGCTTTGCCCAGGGGAGGGGAAGCTGGGTGGGAGTAGAGACTAAGGTGGTCACCGATGGGCCTCCAGGAGAAAGGAGCAGCTGGGAGAAGGAGTATCTGGATTCAGGGGAGGAGTGGCTGACAGGAAGGGGAGAAGCAATTGGATCTAAGGAGGTGTAGCTGGGAGAGAGAGGAACGTGGTCTAGGAAGGAGAAGAGAAACTGGTTGGGGACAGTAACTGTAGAGAGAGGAGGGGGAGAAGCAGCTAGGGAAGGGAGCAGCTGGGGAAGGGAGACCGGGAACAGCGTGGGTCTACAGAAGATGCTGAGTAGGGCAGTTACTGAGCTGGTGTGCCCATGAATGGACTGCAGGGTAGGGGAGCAGCTGGGGAACGAAGTAGCTGGGGAAGGGAGCCGCTGGATCTGGAGGGGCAGCTGGCTACCTACCTCTCTTCTTTTGTCGGAGCTCACGTAGCGCGGCCCGAATGAGCTTCCGCTCCTGGAAGTCCGTCGTTTGATCCAGCTGCAGACAGAGCCCTGGTCATTGCCCACCTGGTGCCTGCTAGTCGCTGCCCCTGCCCCCTCCCCCCTCAGCCCGCCAGCTCTGGCTGTACCATCTTGTCCAGGATGTCCTCATCCTCAATGGCCATCAGCTCCTCGGTGCTCAGGGGGCTCCGCCTCTCGGGCGTTTTGTCCGCCTGGGTCTGCTCAGTGCCATTGGCCACGTCCTTGGCCACGTCCACGGCAGCCACGTCCACGGCAGCAGCGGGGGGCTCTGCCGGCTTTGGTTCCATCTGGGGGTGGGGAGAGGGCATGGGCGTTAAGCAGGGGCTGACACTAGCATGGCCCCCGTGGACACGGTGCCGGGCTGAAGATGGCCCTGTTGGTGTCAGGCTCAGGGAAGAGGCACTGAGAGCCTTGCTGTAGGATTTCCGCCCCCTGCTGGGGATCGAGCCCGAAACCTGTGCGTGTGCCCCCGACCGGAATCGAACCCAGGACCCTTCAGTCTGCAGGCCGACGCTCTTATCCATTGGGCCACACCAGCTAGGGCTACTGTTTCTGTGTAACAGAAGGGAACGCTGAGGCCATTCTGACTTGTCTGTGAGCGCAATGCAGCCCGGGCTCTGAGCTAAAGCGAGCCCGATTCTTGAACCTGAGTCCTTCCTTCTGGTTCCGTTCCAGCCCTGGGCAGGCTGTGCTCGGTCCTGCCAGTTTCCAAGGCCTGGGAACTCCTGGGCTGGTGCCCAGGCAGCACATTCCAGCCCCGCACTCCCCCCGCCCCCCCCATACACACCGAGGAGGCTGGACCAGGGCCCACAGGCTCCCGACCAGGTGTCTCTGCCCGGGCTGCCCCCAGCCACGTCCTCTCTGCCACCCACGGGGAAGCACCCTCTCGGGGGCCTCCAGCCTCCACCTAGGGGAAGGGGCCGGCCTGGGCCCCCATGGGCATCTCCCTGGCCCCTTGCACGCACGCGATCGCAGCCCCTCCCCTCCTGGCAGGGCCTGGCCGTCTGCTGCGGGGTAAGGAGAGCTGAGGTGGCAGCTGCTCCAGGGAGGCTCGGCCCGGCTGGGGCAGGAGGTGGGGGTGAAGCTGGGGGCTGGGCCCTGGCCGGGGGCTGCCAGGGCAGCCGCCACGAGCGCCCCAGGGCCAGGAGCCCGGTCCCCTCTCGCCTCCGTCTTAGAGCATTCGCGCGCTCAGTCCCTTATAGGTAAACTGAGGCTCAGAGAGGGTGGTGGCACACCTCAGGTCACCCAGCAGAAGCAGAGCCTGGCTCGGAGCCACACACACACACACACACACCCGCCCCGGCCCCTAGGGACTTACGAGGCTGCTGCTGTGGGCGAGACCAGCCGAGGAGCGGCGGCGGGTGCTGAAGGCAGGCGGGTGGGCCACGGGGGTCCCAGCGCCCTCGGCCGCCTGGAACAGGGCCTCGGGGTCGGCGGCGGCCAGGAGCAGCTCGCTGGGCTCCAGCTCGGGCTCAAGGTCGGGCACGAGGGGGACCCCGAGCCGCAGGCTCAGTGCTTCCACCTGCCTGCCCAGCGCATCCAGCCGCCGGCTCAGCGCGGCCGTCTCTGCCCGCAGCTCCTCGGTCGCCCGGGCCACCGGCTCCACGGCCGACACGGCTTCCTCGGCCGCCTGGGTCACCGCGGCCCGGCCCGCCTCGGCCACCGCCCGCAGCTCCTCCAAGGCCTGGCTCAGCCGTTCCTCCAGGGCTGCGGTCAGCTCGGACGCAGGCCCCGGGACCCCCGGCATGGTGCTGGCGGGGAGGGGGGGGGCTCTACGGTGGGGACAGGGGCCGGGACTGCTGCCTCTGGCTGGTATGCCAGAGCCTTTGCAGCTGGTCTGAGGGCGAAGGCAAGGGCAGTGGGCCTGCCCCGCCCCTGCTGGCCTCCCGGCCCTCCACCCGCCAGCTGGGGCTGCAGCCCAAATAGAAACCTATTCTGAGCCGCCTGTGGAGGGGGCCTGGGGGAGGGGCGGCCTGCCCGAGCAGTTGGACCGCTAGGCTGGCCCTGGCCCTGCAGAGATCTCACCCGGAGCCTGGCAGGTCTGCACGGGGTGGGAAGGAGGCCCGAGGCCAGCGCCCCCGGTCCCACGGGTGGGACAGCTGAGGCAGGGAGGGAGGGGGTGGCCTGCCTGGGCCTCCGTGGGCATCAGCTGTGGGGATCCCGTCTGCTGGACCCCAGAGCTGGCACCCCTTTGCCCTCATGCCATGCTGGTCTAGAAAGCCTTGGACGGACGGGGGAAACAGAGGCAGGAGGTCGAGCAGCCTGCTGTAACAGGTGCCTTCTCCCTGAGAGAGGCCCTGGGATCCAACCGCAGGCTCTGAGCAAGCACACGAGAGGCACGCTCTCTGCTTTCCTTTGGTTCCAGATGGGGAAACCGAGGCGAGGTGGTGGCATTAGACCCAGGGCTCACGGTGACACTTCCCACCCACCCCAAGGGCCTCGGCCATCCCCTCCGCTCCCCTCCTCGCTCCCTGCTCTATGGGGGAAGGCTGCCTTCCCGCCCCCACCCTCTCTCTCCCTGTCACCCCTGAGGAGGCCCAGAGCTGGCTTCAGCCAGCGCACCTCCGCCAAAGTCCCATTCGGTCCCCGGGGCGGCACGGAGGGCATTACCTGGGCAGCCAAGCGGCCTGCGGGGATCCCTTCCCCAGCCGAGCTCCCAGCCAGCTGATCCCGGGCCCGGGGATGAATAATGGAAGGGTGCGAGGGATTCGATTCCCGTGGCACCTGCTGGGTTGCTGCCTCACCTGACGGGCGTGCTCCCCCCCCCATCTGTCCCCCCTCAATGCTTCTGCCCAGCACCCCCTCCCCCTGAAGTGTTGACGCAGATGCTAATCGCTAATCTCCCATCTTCTGAGAGGCCAGGCTGATCTCGGATGAGCACAAGAGCAGCTCTGAACCTCAGAGCTGAGGTCCAGGGTCGGGGGCAGGGAGTGGGGGCCCTGGAGCTGCCACAGAAAGCGGGGGCACGCCTGTACCCCGCTCCCTACCCCCTCGGTTTCCCCGTTTGTTCATTAGGGGCGAACCGACCCACTTTGGAGGAAGGAGCAGAGACCAGCATGGGGGGAGCCCGAGGCACACAGAGTGAGTTTCGGAGACACCCAGCGGGCGAGAGGCTAGGGTCTGGCCTTGGCTGTGCCACCGACCGGCTGCGGTCTGTGGGCAGCCGCCTTCTCGCTCTCTCTGGGCCTCAGTTTCCCCACGTGCACGGCGGGAGAGGAGCGGAGGCGAGGAGCGCTCCAGCCCTGCGCCCAGAAGCAGCCTCTCACCTTGATGCTGCAGCCTCCTCGGCCCCCGGCGGAGGCATGGCTGAAGCTGGTGACGTGCGTGACGCTGCCCAGCCGGGCCGGTGCCCCGGGGCCGCTGATGTGGGTGATGGTGGTACTCTTGCCCCCACTGCTGGTGCTCAGGAGGGTGGGGGGCGCCCGCAGCCCCAGCGTCAGCTCTGGAAGGGGAGGGAGGCTACTGTAGAGACCAAGTGGGGTGAGAGGGACCCCCTCTGGAGACACCCTGAGCCCCGGCCGCGGCTCCTGCCCGAGGTGTGGGGCTGGGCAGCAGCGGGCGCCCGTCTCCGGCCGCGGGGAGGCCTACCTGCCCTCTGGCTGCCCGCGGGCAGCAGCACCCGGCCCGCGGGGGCCTGGCCGCGGCCGTCCTTGATCTCGATGGTGAACGTCGTCTTCATGTTGGCCCCTGGCTCGGCGGTGCCGACGGCCACGGGCAGCAGGGCACCGGGCTCCTCTGAGCAGGCCACGGCCCCCCCTGCTCCATTTTCAAGGGGCCTGGCAGCCAAGCCCCGCCCCCTGGGGCCCTCCTCCCGGGGGCAGCTCTGAAGCGGGGCCAGGGGCTGGGCTGTTCCTCGCTGCTCCTTGCCGAACCGGGGGGAGGAGGAGGCGGCATCGCTGGAGCCCCGTGCGGAGGAGCGGCTGGAGGAGGAGGAGGAGGAGGAGGCAGGGGTGGTGCTGACGTGGGAGGAGCCGGGGAGCCTGGCGGGGGTGGAGGGACCTAGGGCTGCCCGAGGGGGGCCATCCTGAGCTATCGGAGGGTCCGGCGTGAACTTGCGCATGCGGTCCCGCACGGAGCCGGCCCGCTGGAACGAGGGAGGTCCGCTGGCAGGCGGGGTGGGCTCTGGAGGGGCAGGAGGGCTGTCAGTGGCCGGGTGGCACGGGCACTGCCCAGAGCCCGGGGCAGTGGAACAGCAGGCAGTACCTCGGTTCTGGGCCGGCTGGCGGGGGCTGAGCACGGAGCGTTGGCAGGGATGGGGTGCAGCTGGTTGGACGGAATTGGGAGGGGAAGAGGAAGGAGAGTGGGTGGGGGTCCCCCTCTCACAGGCCTCGCCTCCACACGTCCGCAGCCTCCCTGCACCCCAACCTCCCCCGCCCATCCTGCACCTCCCACAGCTCCTGGCCTCCCACTCAGTGGCCTCCCTTACAGCGCCCCCCCCCTCCCCCGCACTGACCCCAGGGTGACTTGGACACTCCTGGGGGCCGAGGCCCGGCGTGGGGAGGAGGAAGGGTGCCCAGACCCTCCCTGCAGACGGGGATGGAGGACGCCCCCGCTGGCCAGCGCTGCCCAGGGCCGCAGCTGGGAGATGGGCGCACTCCCTTATTGGGGAAAAGAATGTGCCCGAGGCCCGTTGCCTTTCAAGGCTGCAGGGAGGCCTCTGGCCACGGGTGGGAGGGGGTGGGGACACCCCGGGGGCGGTGGGAGGAGTGTCAGGGACTGCCTGGACCCGTGGAGGCCGGCGCTGTCTGGGCACCAGAGCCCATTTCCCGGGCAGGGAAAGAGAGGCCGGGGAGAGGGAGGGCAGGCGCCCGTGGCTGCCCCCGCGGGGACCCTCACCTGCTCTCTTCGTGCTGGGAGGGCCTGTGGCGGGGCCCTGGGCAGCGGGGGGCTCCGGGGGGCCGGGCGGGAGCTGTAGGGCAGACGCGGCATGGGTAGGGCCTGACTCCCAGACCAAGGAGCTCACCTGCCCGCCATCCCTCCCCGTCCTCCAGACTCACCTTGGTGACCTCCTGTCTCTCGGTGCTGCGGGGGGCCGGAGCCTCCTGGGGCTCAGGGCTGGCGGCCCTGGGGGGGCTGGCGGCCCTGGGGGGGCTCGGGGGGGGCTTGGGGCTACGCAGAGCCTCAGCGGCAGGGCCCTGGGCCTCGGCAGGCCCCGGCGGCGGCTCAGGGGAGGCAGTGGGCGGGGAGCTGGCAGGGGAGGCAGGGGAGCTGGCTGTGCTCCCAGCTGGCACCTGCACCAGGAGCGTCACGGTGGTCACATCCCGACTGGTGACGGCGGGGGGCGGCTCTGGGACCTCTGCCCGCTGCTCCCGCTCCTCTGGCTCTGGCACCTGCGGAGCACGCACAGGCTGCAGCCCCGGCTCCCGGGCTGGCAGGCAGGTGCTCAGGGTGGGGCATGCAAAGCAGAGGAGCCGGGCACGGCTTCCCGCAGGCCCGCCTGCACCAGCGTGGGCCCGGGCAGGCCGCGGGCAGCCTCTGGCCCTCCTTCCCAGCAACTTGGCGTTGCCTAGCCACGGGCAGTTCAGAGAGCCCAGGTCCAAATGTCAGGGCGGGGTGGGGGGGGGAGGGGAGGGCGGGGGACGGCAGGAGACCTTCCGGGGACCCCCGGACTGAACCAATCCCTGGAGCGGAGGTCCCTGACACTGGCCTCCGCCTGGCTAGTCGGGGGGGCGGGGGGGCGGGGTGTCCTGCCAGGGACCCGGCCGCCTCTGCTGGCGCCTTCGGAGACCTCTGTGGCCAGGCCTCTCACCCACACGCCCCGGAGAACAGAGTCCACTCTGTGAACCGGGCCCTGAAGGCCAAGGTAAGGACGTGGGCTGCCCGGAGGGGGAGGGGAGGCCTTGGCTGGGGAGGGGCCAGGGTCAGACTGCATTTCGGGGGGATCCCCTGCGTGACGAGTGGAGGCCGAGTGGCTGGCGTGGGGGCGGAAGACCGGCAGGGAGGTCCACGCGGGTGGTGATGGGAGACAGACAGGAACCTGGGAGCAGGGCGGGCAGGCTGGCTTTGGGGGGGAGGGACGCGGCGGGGAGGGAGAAACATGGCCAGAGGGTGCCTGGGAGAGTGGGCAGAGCCCTGAGATAGACTCCTAGTGCCCCCCAAACACTGTTGGGGGCCCTTTTCTTTTTCAAGAACCAGTTTAGCAAAGACACAGGGGGTACGGCCACCTCTCACCTCACAGGGCTCCAGCCTCTGTGGCTCCAGCCTCTGTGGCTCCAGCCTCTGTGGCTCCAGCCTCTGTGCGGCCTGCCCCTTGCTGTCCTCTCTTGAGCCGCTGTTGGAGCGCCCAGCGCACAACCTCCCGGCCAAGGTGACAGCTAAGAGAGAGAGGGAACTCTCAGGTGAGTGGCCGGTGGTGCTACGGGCAGCAGGGGCGGGGGGGAGGCCGGGGCGGGCATGCACCTTCAATCTCCTGGGCCCGGACTCGGCGGATGGCAGCCCGGATCAGCTTGCGTTCCTCATACTCACCGGCCCCTCGCAGCTGTGGGCGAGAAGGCGGGCCACGGGGATTGGGACACGAAGTCCAGGCCCCCGCCTGCCCGGCCCCCAGCCCCCCCGCTCCGGCCCGGGCCTCACCAGCGCGGTCAGCTCCTCCACGTCGTTCATGGACTCCAGCCGCCCCGCCAGCTTCGCCAGAGCGGCCCGCTGCTCGGCCTCTCGCTGCTGAGAGCTGCGGGGAGAGCGTGCCTGTGACCCCCGCGGCCGTGGCCGGACCGTGGGGGAGGTGGGCTGAGGGCAGGGGCCAGGACAGGGGCCAGGACAGGGTGCCCAGAAGCTTGGCAGGGGGGCGGGGAGCTAGGAAAAGGCTCCGGCTACATGCTGGTGCATGCACGCCCGTGGGTGTGAGCACGCGTGTCACACACTCAGACGTGCTGCCCACGTGGGCGTGGCCGGGGCTCCGTGGCCGGCATGTGGTCCGTGCCCACAGACATCCCTGTGGATTCTGCCTGTACTGCCACGGGCACACCCAGAGGGTCAGCGGACACACACACCTGTGCCTGCCCGCACACCCTGAGCTGGGTCCGCCTGGCACATACTCCCTCCCCACCCCACCCCCGCATGTCCCCACGCTCCCCACACACACACACACACTCACTGCAGCCAGTTCTCCTTGTTGTCCTGCCGCTCCGCGCGGAAGCGCTTGGAGGCCAGGGCCTCCTCCTCCCGCTCCAGCTCCTGCCGCTGCAGCTCCCGGATGGCCGAGCGGATGCGCCGCCGCTCTGCCAGGTCCACCGTGACCTCCAGCTGTGGGGCGGGGGGTGGGGGGGGCGAGGGGCAGGTCACTGTGGCTGCCAGGGGCAGGGGGCGGGCACCCGCTGCCCACGGCTCGGCCTGCGGCACAATGAGCCATCTGTCTCCGCGCCCTCTGCCCCAGGCCTGTCACGTGCCCGCCCGCTCGCCCACCCACCCAGCATGTCTGGGGGAGGCCCAGCTCACGACGCCTGGGCTTCTTAAAAAAAATTATATATATATATACATATATATATATATATATATATATTGATTTCAGAGAGGAAGGGAGAGGGAGAGGGAGGTAGAAACATCAACGATGAGAGAGAATCACTGATTGGCTGCCTCCTGCACACCCCCTACTGGGGACTGAACCCACAATCTGGGCATGTGCCCTTGACTGGAATCGAACCTGGGACCTTTCAGTCCGCAGGCTGATGCTCTATCCACTGAGCCAAACCTGAGCTTTTTGACAGCCCCTCCACCCCCACCCACCCCCACCCATCCAGTGGGGAGCCAGCAATAGTCCGCCTGGGCCAGGTGCTAAGCCAGGCCCGCCTTCCTCTGACCCCTGCCTCTCAGAGCCACTCATCCCACCCCCGAGAGCCAGGGAATTGTGGGAGGAGGAGGAGGAGGAGGAGGAGGGGAGGCCATCCTCTGGGCCCCTCACAGCGTCCCTGGGGAAGACAGGTTGTGGACTGAGGCGGCTGAGCGAGCGAGAGACTCCCATTGTCTAGTTCCAAAGCACCACAGCCCCGCTGGGGGGTGGCGGCCTCACTCACACCGGACAGATGGGGAAACCGAGGCAGGGGCTATTGTGTTCCCTGCACTGGCCAGGCCTGGCCACCACTGAAGGGGAGGGCCAGCCCCCCCAGACAGATCAGGCAGCTGCACGTTCTAAGGTTCACCCAGGGCGTCCACGGGGGACAGGTGCTCCCACAGGCTCCTGAGCCCCTCATCCCTGGGACAGTTGTGTGTGTGTGTGTGGGAGGACAGGGAGGGGAGGGGGGGTTGGTCTAACCAGGTCTAGGAAAGGGCACCTTCTCTGGGGAGAGTCAGCCAATCGTGTGGCTCCCTCCCCGCCCCCTCGGGAGGACTGACCGCCCCAGGGCCCCCAGGAAGATCAGGCAGAGATAAGCCTCGGTGTGGGGCTGACCCGGAGGGAGAAGTACAGTCCAGGTGCCTGCCTCTGCCCCCACCCCAAGTCCCTGAGGAGCGGGGCCCTCTGCCCCCCTCCTTCCTAGCCTCCGCCCTGCTCCATGGGGAGCCAGATGGGGCGGAGGTCTGAGCGAGGCGTGCGGGCTGGCCCTGCCCCCAGGAGCTCCCTTGTCCCGATGGGAACGGAGCAGGGAAAGCCCCGGGGACAGTCACTCAGGCTCCTCAGGCTCCACATTCCTGGGACTCTGTGGAGGGCCAGCCCAGCATTCCCAGCTGACCGGTGCAGACTAGTCCGGCCTGGTGGTCAGGAGCACGTCCTTGACCTCTGTCCTGTGTCAGATGGAACAATGCCTCCCACTCAGGGCATGGGTGGGGGTGGGGCAGTGAGTCTCCCCCCCTCCCCCGCACTCCTGTCACCTAGCTTCGGCTGCTGCCGTGAGCATTACCCACCCCCCACTCACACTTAAGAGGAGGGAGAACTGAGGGCAAATGAGTACAAGATACCAAGGTAACAGTAATAGTAAGACTCTGTGTGCCAGATCCTGTGCTGAGCCCCCTACTTGTCCTAAACTGGCAGAAACCCTGGCACTTTGTTACTCCCATTTGACAGACGAGAAAACCAAGGCTCCGGGAAGAGACGTCTGCTTATGGCCCAACGATCTGAGCCAGAATTTGAATCCAGGTCTCTGACTGCAGGGTCTGCCCTGGGCTGAGGATAGGTCTGTTGCTGGGGTCTGTCTGCCACGGGCGATACCTTGGCACTCTGTTGGGTTCCCCTTCTAGCCTGGACTAGGGATACCTATAACAGGTCTAAGCGCGGGGGGGGGAGGGGGGGGGGCTATTACAGCAGAGGGAGCGAGAATGAAGCTCACCTCCCCACGCCCAGTCCTGGCCTTGCCTCAGGCAGAGCCCTCTGGGGTACACTTGGAGTTGGGGGCCAAAGGGCGGATCCAGCCCGCCCCATGCAGAGGGCAGGAGGCTTAGAGGCCATGACCAGCCCCTTGTCATTGAGGAGGTGGGGTCCTTGTCCCTGAGAAGAAGCCCGAACTTGGCCATCCCTGCAGCACCTGGGAGCGTCAGGGTCCTCACCTGGAAAACGGGCCCCTGTTCCAGCCTCCCTCCCCCCACGTGGGCAGGGCAGGGCTGGCCGCCCTCCAGCATGACCCCTCCTTCGGGCCTGGAGGTCTAGATCCGCCCACCGTGTCCCTGCTGTGTGTCCTGCCTTGAGGGCCCCCCCCCCCCTCTGGCCCCACTGCTGTGTGTGGAGGGGGCCGTGGGCGGGAGGGAAGGAAGTACAAAGCGCCATTGTCCACCGGGGGGAAGAGGAAAGGGATGGGGCGGTTTCCGAAACTGCCCGGTGAAATTCTCCCGGGAGGAAAGAGGGCGCTTCCTCCTGAGGAGGCGGGTGTGTGTGTGTGTATGTGTGTGTGTGTGTGGGTGTGTGGCTCAGGGTTCTCTCTGCCCGCGCTGCGGGGGGCATCCGACAGGCCCTGGGCCTCCGTCTCCCCGCCAGCACAGGGGAGGAGACCCACTAGCCCCGTGGTCGGCAAACTGCGGCTCGCGAGCCACCTGCGGCTCTTTGGCCCCTGGACTGTGGCTCTTATACCACGGCCCGGGAGAGTCTAGGTTGAAGAAGTGGCGTTAGAAGAAGTTTAAAAAATGTGGCTCTCCAAAGAAATGTCCATCGCTGTCCTGTTGCTATTTGGCTCTTGTGGACTGAGGAGTTTGCCGACCACTGCCCTAGGCAAACTTCCTTCATTCCCATCTGCGGGACCCGCCGGCAGGGGGCGTTGGAGGCCCGCGGTCTCCGAGTCTCCCGAGGCCACGCCCCCATCTGGCCTCAGGCCCCGCCCCCAGCCCCGCGCTGGGCGCCGGGAGAGGCGGACGGAAATACCCCCGAACGGGCTGCTATTTTTTTTTTTTTTTTTTTTGGTTAACCCTCATCCAGGACATTTTCCACTGATTTTTTTTTTTTTTTTAGGGAGAGTGGAAAGGAGGGGGAGAGACCGAGAGAAGCACCCACGTGAGAGAGGCACACACGGGTTGGCTGCCTCCAGGGGACACGTGCCCTGGACCAGAATCGAACCGGGACCCTTGGCCAGTCTGCAGGCGGACGCTCCGCCCACTGAGCCACACCGGCAGCTGGGCCCGGCTGCTTTCCCGGCCTCCGCCGCGGAGCGAGGGGGGAAACCGGGGTTCGCGGAGCGGAAGGAAGCAGCTCCCCCAGGCCTCCCAGCGAGCGAGCGAGCCTCGGGAGTCCGAGCTCGAACCCCAGACCGCGGCGTCCTTAGGTGCCCCCGCCCGGCCGCAGGAATGTGCGGGAGCCGGAGCCGGAAGCGGCTCTTGGGTCTCCCCGAATCGGCCCGAGGCCGCGGGGCGGGGGCCAGCGCGGCCTTATAAGGGCCGGGCCGCGGGGAGGAGCCGGCTGGGGCGCCCCCTCCTGCCACGAGGCGCCGGGCCGGGCCCCGCGCGGGGCGGGAGCCTCGGGAGGACCCGGCCGGGGCGGGGAGACCTCGGGCGGCTTTGGGGTCCAGGGAGGAGGGGGGCCGGGTCCTAGGAGTCCTCTCCCTGCGTGGGGTGGGGGGGAAATGGGGGGCCGGCGGCTTTGGGGTCCAGGGAGGAGGGGGGCCGGGTCCTAGGAGTCCTCTCCCTGGGAGGGGTGGGGGGGAAATGGGGGGCCGGGGGCTTTGGAGTCCAGGAAGGAGGGGGGCCGGGCCCTAGGAGTCCTCTCCCTGCGTGGGGTGGGGGGGAAATGGGGGGCCGGCGGCTTTGGGGTCCAGGGAGGAGGGGGGCCGGGTCCTAGGAGTCCTCTCCCTGGGAGAGGTGGGGGGGAAGTGGGGGGCCGGCTGCAACCACGCGTCGGATCCCCCGAAACTCCTCCAGCGCCCAGACCCCACGCGGGTCGAGGGGGTGGCGGCTGGAGAACCCCAAGCCGCAGAGGGAACCCCCAGAGGACCCTAACCCTGCATCTCTGTCTGGGAGGCTCAGCCGGGACGCCCTCCCTCCGAATTCCAACTTCCTCCATGGAGGTCGGACTGACCTTTGGACTCGCAGGCCCTCCCCGCCCGGCTGCCGCCGCGGGCAGACCGGGGACTCTGAGGTGTCTGCTGGTCCCAGGCGCTCACACAGGCCGGGATAGAGCCCGGCGGCCAGCGGCTGGGCACGGCCAGGGCCTGGCTGCCTCCAGAGGAATGGCAGTCGGGAGCGGGGTGGGTCACCTGCCTTCTCCCAGGGACGGTAAATCTTTAATGTCTGCCCGGACAAGGGTCAGGGGCTGGAGGGACGGGGCATCCAGTTCAGCTGCTCTCTGCCCTTGCTGGTGGGCACATGCCCGGCCTGTTGTATGGCCCACGACCTCTGTGTGTGTGTGTGTGTGTGTGTGTGTGTGTGTGTATGGGGGGGGGGAGGAGAGGCAGGGCTTAGGGTACTCAGGAAGAAGCTGGGGAAAGGGGATAGGTTGGGCCCACTCTTTTGCCTCAAGATCTGGACTCCCATGCCTCACTCTCCCCCTCCCCCCATGCCAACTCTCAGACCTAGCGAGTAGGTTCACACACCCCCCCCTCCCATTTCGTAGGGAAAGACACGGAGGCTCAGAGTGGGACAAGACAGGCTAGAAGTCACAGCTCCTAAGGCTCTCCCGGCCTTGAGTTGCTCAGGACTCGGGGTTCTCCCTTGAGGTGTGTTTGGATCCTGGCGCCCCCGCTTCCTAGCTGGGTGCCTCTGGGCGGGAGACAGAGTCCTCTTTGCTCTCAGAGCTGCTGTGTCCATTCAGGGAGACGGTGTGCCCAGCACCCAGCCTGCCCCTGCTGTGCCCTGGCATTATTAACCCCTTCGGCTGCTATGAACACGGGGCCAGCGTCCGGGGGAGGGGGCGCTGCCCAGGTGGTTGCCGGGAAGAGGCCCATCGAGCCTCCCCACACTCGTGGCTGCATATGGGCGAGTCCTGAGCAAGTTACTGTTTAAACAGGTGGCAGCCGTGGCCTCAGCACCTGGCACAGACAGGCGTATGCCATGGGGGCCTCTGCACCAGCCATGTGGAACAGGCCGAGCCCTGCTCCGGCGAACCCTCCTCCTCCTCCCCCCCGCCCTGTCACCTCCTCTGGTCCCTGCCTCTCCGGCCTCCCACGGGGGCCACTTACCAGCTTCCGCAGGGCGCCCTCATCCAGCCCAGCCAAGGCCTCGTCCGCCATCTTGCTGGCCCCTAGCTCCGTGCGTCCCCTCCTGGCGAGATCCTCAGTGCCCGTGGCACCTGACACCAGCTCAGCGAGTTCTGCAGGGGACAGACGTAAGTCAGGCCTGCGGGGGGGACTCTCCCAGTGCCTCGGTTTCCCCTCTTCCCCATGACGATTCGTTGCTGTCCTATCCTTGCTACCTGTGATGTGGCTTCAGGCTGGGAGCTGCCCTCTGCCCCCGGGTGGCGTGCTGGAAAGCTCGACCAGCCAAGGGCCTCGGGTTCCAGCCCAGACAACGCAAAGGCAGGCCTGAGCCAGACCCTCGCCCCGACGGAGCATCATCGCACAGGGAGGGGAGGGGCCCCAGCAAGGCCCACCCAAGCTGCCATCGCCGCCAGGGGGTGCCCGCCGGGCTCCACAGTTTCCTGCCCCACCCACCCAGCCCCAGGGCCTGCCCAGCTCCAGTGCCCCCCAAAGGCTCAGCCTCTGGCTGCGGGCTGCACCCATGTCCGAGCCCTGGCTGCGACTGCCACTCTCATTCCCTTGGGTGATCTCAGCCTTGAAGGTAACACCCTGTCTTTCCATTCCCGAGGACAGCCCTCTGTCAACACCCCTCTCCCCCACCTCCCCTTTCTGCCCTCCCCCTGATGCCAACTGCCCCGAAGCAAGGGGTCCGGGCACCCAGCTCCTTTTGCCGAATTCACACTCTTACAGTCCAAGTCCCGAAGGGCGGGAAGCAACGGACCCGTCCAGACAGACTCTGGACTTAGACAAACAGAGGATTAGAGGGGAGCCGGGACTTGTCCCCCGGGGGAAGGAGGGTCCCAAAGACCCAGAGTGTAAGGGGGAGGGGGGGATCTGAGCCGCCTCTGGCTTCTGAAGACCCCTTCCCAAGTGCCCCGGGGGACTCAGGACAGCCCCCTCTCGCCCCAAATTACCCATCAGAGGGGCCCCCTACATCCTGGCCCAGGCTCCCCGTGCAGCTCCTTCCTCCCTCCCTGCAGCCCCGATGTTTATCTGGCATCGGAGGGTCCACAGCCCGGTGCTCAGTGAATGTCTGGGGCCCGAGGTGGCCCCAGGATTCCCCCATCTTGTTGATTCATCCCTCAGTCAACCCTTCCCGGTCCCCAGAACAGCCGCTTGTTGAGTCACCCCATCGGTGAGTGGGTCTGGGGGTGACGGGCAGGGTCCCCAGCGGCACTGCTGGTTTCGGTGGACCCTGCCAGTTCAAGTTGCTGCTAGCTAGCTTCTCCCATCCCTGTCGGCTGGCACAGAGGTCAGCCTCCCTCCCTCCTTCCCTCCGTTCCTCCCTCCCTCCCTCTGCTGGGCGTCCTTGCTTCTCATCTACCTACTTTGGGGTAAACCCCATACCCCCAAGAGGGTCTGTCATTCAGCCATCACCAGATTTAGGGTCTGTGGACACTCTGAGACCCCCACCCCAATGTCTTCTGAGGACAGAGGGGTCCTAATCCATAATCTAGGACTCGCAGGCGGCTGCAGGAAGTCTGTTTCCTCAGGTATTCCCGCGGCTGTCCCACACCAGCCCCATGGCTCTCTCGGCCGCACATTTTTGGGTTCCTGGCGATTGCGGGAGACCTCAGAGGAATGTGGGAACTTCCCCGACGGGTCTGCCTCCTCCCTCCCCACCCTGCCCAGAGCCTCCTGGCCTCCGAACCCCTGATCCCAGGGCTTAGAACCCCCGCGGATGAGTGGGGGCTCCCGGAACCCCACGCCCAGATACCCCGGCTCCACGCCGGCACCCGGAGGTCCGCACACCCACCTCTCGGTCCGGCTCGCCGATCGCGCGCGCGCGGGCTCCGGAGAGGTGTGGCTCGGGATCCGGCAGATGGACCGACCGGGAACGGCTCGGGCAGAAGGCGTGACACGCCCGGGATCCCAGGCCCGCACCGTGAGCAACCGTCCTCCTGCGGACTCTGGGAGGGCTGTCTGTCCAGCCGTGCCAGCAGCCCGGCCGGCCCCGCCGGCCCCGCCCCGCCGCGCCGCGCCAGCCAATCCTGGGGAGGGTCCCGCCTCCCCGCGAGCCCCATTGGGGGAATTCAATTTTGCGGCCACGCCCCTCGCGGGCCACGCCCCTCGCGGGCCCAGATCGTAGGGGGTTGGGGACCGCTGCCGCCGGGCCCGGCTGGTCCAGCGTGGGCATCGGGCAGGAAGATGCCCGTTTTGCGCCCAAATCCAGGAGGGCGCCCAACGCCGGGGTGAGGGGCGCGGGGTCGCCCGCGTCGCGGAGCCTTCAGGACAGCCCTCCTCTTTGTTCCCGAGACCACGTCCCCTCCCTGGACTCCGCCCCCTCCTGGCGTCGGTGGTGGCTGGGTTTGGCAATCGCCCCCAGGCTGCTTTCGGGGGACACCTGGTTGGGGTCACCTCTGAGGAGCGACTGCGTAATCGGCGGCATCTGGACCCTATGTTGGCGCATCTCGGGGACCCCCGGAGATGGAGCCCTAACCATTCCCCCTTCCCCCCCATCCCGCCAGGATCTGACTCTTTCTGCGTTGGATCCTAAAAATTGGGAATATGGAGTTCAGACTCTCATCCAACAAATGGAGGAAACTGAGGCCCAGGAGAGAAGGCCAACATGCCCAGGAGTCGGGGCCAGGGGATCCAAAGAGCGCAGGCCCACTGGGGAAAGTCGCGCTCCATCATCGCCTTTGCTGGGAGGCCCGGGAGCTTCCCAAAGGTCTCCATGGAGACCAAAAAGGCGTTGGAGCCTGGGAAGGTGGGGCCAGGAGTCCTGTCTGTCACATAAAAACAATACTGGTGTCACCTCATTTATTTTGTTTTTATTATTTATTTACCTAGGCAGATCCTGCCTCAGGTGTATGTGTACCAATGGCACAGGAGGACACCAGCTCCATCAGTCCTTCTGTCCTCACATCTCAGCCTGAGCCTGAGCCTGGGCTGCAGCCACACCCGCAGCCTGGGGCTTGGTTTCGGCCTTGGCTTTGGCCTTGGGCTAACGGAGCCTGAGACCCTTGGCAATGCGGGCACCAGCACGTTACCCGAGCTTGGGGTGAGCCATGGAGGCAAGTGAACTGAGCTCACGGCTGCCACTCTTTGGGATCTTGAACTTGACCTCCTTGGGCTTGAGGAGGGCCTTGATTGCCTCTGCTCATGCGCTCATGGCCTTGGGTTTGTTGGCCTGCATCTTCTTCAGGCCCTTCTCGTCATGCTCCGTGGCAAAGCGCACGTTCCTTAGAGTCTACCCGCGTAAGAGATTTGCATCTTGGTGATTGGGGTTTCCCCCTGCCCTCTCTCTGTGCCGTTTTTGGGACTGGTTATGTGTGGTGTGGTCTTAGACGTGGCCATATCTGCACCCAAGTCTGTGGCTCCTGAAGCAGCTAAGACCGGAAAGCTCAACTCATTTATTTATTTTATTTTTATTTATTTAATTGCTTTCAGAGAGGAAGGGGAAGGGAGAGAGAGATAGAAACATCAGTGATGAGAGAGAATCATTGATGGGGCATCAACTCATGTATTTTGTACTTGCCAGGTACCAGGCGTAAGAACCCCACAGCTACCAGGTGAGCCCAGGGTTGCAATCCCACTTCACAGTTGAGAACAACAGTTCATAGGTAGTGGAACAGGGATTCATAGCAGGGCCTCTTGACCCGGAATCTGTGAGGAAATGGACTTCCTGTCCCCAGCAGATTCCCTCTACCCCACCGTTCAGATCCTCTGGGGCTACCCCCACCCCCACCCCGCCTCACCAGGATTTAGAGAGGTCCAGTATCCACTCTGATGCTCTTTATTTTTTCTAAATATATTTTGTTGACTTTTTACAGAGAGGAAGGGGGAGGGATAGAGGCCCAGAAACATCGATGAGAGAGAAACATCCATCAGCTGCCTCCTGCACACCCCCTACTGGGGATGTGCCCGCAACCAAGATACATGCCCTTGACCGGAATCGAACCTAGAACTCTTGAGTCCACAGGCCGACGCTCTAATCCACTGAGCCAAACGGGTCAGGGCAGGTGGCTCCTTTGTGCCCATGGGAAAACCAAGGTGCTGAGAAGGGAGTATAGTTGTTGGGGCCACACAGGAGGACGAGCGAGCGAGCAGACCAGTTTGGAGGCTACCCTGCCAGCCCCCTGGGCAGGCCCCGTCTAGACCCTCCCTAGGTGACCCAGATGCCGTCTGATCCTGGGAGAATGAGTCAGCGCCCTCCAAGGCCAACTCGGTCGGTCCTGCTTCAAACCTGCACGCGCGCCAGTTGGCACGGCCCCTTGGGGCGGGGAACACCTCCAGGCCACCTGGGCGGCTCTGCCCTGCCTGAGTGGCAGCTCCAGGCTCCAATGCATGGCCTGCTTCCTGCTAGCTCCTCCCCGCCTCTCCCCGCCTCCTGCCCCCGAAGCTGGGGAGGAACCGCACAGGTGAGTCTGAGTCTGGACTTGCTGGGTCGGACACCAGTTCAAGAATTCTCGGTACCTGGATCCCTCAGGATCCCTCCGGGCTGGGGTCCTCCTCCCTGCCTGCCTGCCTGCCTGCTGCCTCCCTCGCTGCCAGGGGCGGGGCGGGGCGGGATGGTGTGGACGGCGACATACAGATCAAAGGGCTGTCCCCTGCGCGGCTGGGGAAGCGTCAGCCACAGCCCGGGGACGCGTAAACATCCTGAGAGGAGGGTCCTGGCGTTTACTGCCGGTCACCCTCAGGGTTTGCCCTCTTGCACGTTGACCGGGATTCTGTTTCCAGAGGAGGAAGCCGAAGAAGCTCTGGGAGGGGAGAGGGCGCCTTGGCCTGGCCGTGGCATTCTGAGGGGCGTTCTGCCCCATATCCAAGTCCCTTTCCTCCACCTTGCTGCCTCTAGGGTAGGGGGGAAATCCCGGAAGACTCCTCGGAGGAGGTGAGGTGCAAACTGAGCAGAAAATGGAGATGGAGTGGTTCTATCTGTGACGTGCCCTGAATACCAGGGGAGCAGGGTGAACACACCTTACGGGCATTGGGGAGGCCTGGGCCTCAGTCTGTCCGCCTGTAAAATGGGGGGATTGGACTGGCCCACGCCAGGCCCTCCCGGGGTTAGAGGGTGTAGCAGGAAGGGTCTGGGTTCCTCCAGGTCCAACCTAGGACTTGGCAGAGCGGGGGAGGTAGCTGGAGCAGCTCAGGGGGCCAAGGGTAATATTTTGCTCCAGTGCCCAAGTTTGAGAATAAATATTGTTCCAGGCTGGCAGTGCCAGATCCCTGAATCATCCTGTGAGTTCTACCCTCCCCCCACCTCCCCATTTCCCCCAGCCAGGATTCTGCAGGGAAAGCCAGGCCTGGGGTCAGGACTCAATGGGGTGACGAATCTTAGCCCTGGCCCCACCCCAGGCTAAGTACTGGTCCCATGGAAACGCCAGTTGCCTCATTTTCACAATGGGACAATTGTGGCCTCGACGCTCTAAGTCCGCTCCT